>VBSM01000361.1:26638374-26665461 GCA_008086735.1 Cheirogaleus medius
GGGGGGAGGAGAGGCAAGGGCAATATATGTAACCTTAACATTTGTACCCCCATATTAAGCTGAAATAAAGAAAAAGAAAAAAGAAAAAAAATACACCTAAAAACAAAAAGAGAGAAATGCTATTACTACTCCATTTCAAAGATGACAAAACTAAGGCAAAAAGAATTTTAAAAACTTATAAAAAGGCACATGGCTATGCTTAATTGGAATCCACATTCTAATTCAGGTAGTTTAACTAAATAGTTTATCCTTTTTAATCACTAATAATACCTAGAATGTGTATACTTTATGTAAAAATAAATTTGATATGCAGTCATTTTATTTAGAATTTTTTCCATTTTTTAAAATTTCAGAATATTGTGGGGTTACAAATGTTTTGGTTACATGGATTGCTTTTGTACTGCTTGAGTCAAAGTTATAAGTGTGCCTTCCACCCAGATGGTATACATAATACTGATTTCAACCATCTCCTCCTCCCCCTTCCACTTGCATGATTTCCGCTGAGTTTTAGTTCCATTTGTGCTCAAGGAGTGCTGATCAGTTAGTTCCAAGTTAATAGCAAGTACATGTAGTGATTATTTTTCCATTCTTGCACTACTTTGCTTTGGAGGATGGTGTCCAGTTCCATCAAGATTGTTGCAAAAGGTATTAATTCATTTTTATGGCTATGTAGTAGTCCATGGTGTACATATACCACATTTTACTAATCCACTCATGAATTGATGGGCCCTTGGGTTGATTCTACATTTTTGTGTTTGTGAATGAAGATAGGCTAATGATCAATAAACCTATGAAAAAATGTTCAACGTCACTAATCATCAGAAAAATGCAAATGAAAACCACAATGAGATATCACCTAAGCCCACTGACAATGGCTTTTAGCAAAAAGTCCCAAAACAATAGATGGATACTGAGAGAAAGGTACACTAATACTATGTTGGTATTACTGCAAACTGTAATAGTGCAACCTCTATGGAAAATGATATGGAGATTCTTCAAAGAACTAATAGTAGACCTACTATTTTGAATTTTCAATAGGCATTTTAAGTACTAAAAACTGAATATTCTTCAGTTTTGCTTTGTCAAAATACTATACTTCATTTTATTCAAAAGTAAATATTTGAAGTAAAAATATTTAATGGAGGCTCCAATTTGTGAATACCCTATTTGTCTGTCTCTTACTAGTCACGGCAATAATGGAATTGGGCATTTTTGTTTATATATAGTAGGTAGCATTGCACCAGAAGAGGGTATGACAGAAAGTAAAGATGAAAAATATTAATCAACTATAAAATATCAGCATGTTTATAAGTATAAACTGTATAAAATGCCACAGATATTCTGAATCTTTCCCTAATAACTTATGACATAAAAATGGGGGAGGACAAGATGATATTAAATTGTAAAAATGTTCTGGTAACATTTTAAATAATATATTATTTCATATTTTTATGTAGCCAACATTAAAGTTATTTTTTATAAAAGCTAGTCTAGTAAAGTAACATCACTAATAAATTTGATAGCTTCAATGTTCAAGTACAGACAGTGTAATGCTACCATAGTTAACATGCTTCACACCTTCTTACAATAAGTTGCTTTATGAATATAAGTCAAGGGCACAGAATTTATCTTCTTTGTTAAGTTAAATTAAATTCAGCTAAAATATTTACAATGCTAAAATGAACATTTCCTGTTATACTGAATCATTTTCTTACTATCAATATGCTTTCATAAGTATCTTTTAATTTCTATAATTAAATTTTTAAATACTGTGTCATTTTAACCAGTCTTACTCTGGTAATGTTTAAATTAATATTAATATACAAAATGAAAGTTCCACCCAGCTTTGGATGCTATTTCTGATAATATCAAGATGATGAAAATGAACTAACAAGCCATTATCAATTCCAAACAATTTCATTTTTTTTTAAATTTTAGCATATTACAGGGGTACAAATGTTTAGGTTACATTTGCTCTAGTTTGTCCCATCCTTTGCCCCACCCAAGTCAGAGCTTCAAGTGTGTCCATCCCTCAGACAGTGTGCACCACACCCATTAGTTGTCAATGTGTGCATTCCCTCCTCCCCCCTCCCACCTGCCCAACACCCAATGAATGCATAGTACACATAATTGTTGATCAGCTAATTTCAATTTTATGGTGAGTACATGTGGTCCTTTTTTTGTTGTTTATATAGTGTGTGACATATAACTGGTAACAAGAATGATAAGAAATATTTGGAAAATTTTACATGAGGCTATAAAGGTAAAGATAATTATTTGATTATGAAATCTTCTAAGTCTCGAATAAGGATTTAAAATCCCTCCCTAAAAAAAAATAAAAATAAAAAATTAATAAATAAAATAAAATCCCTCCGTGATGCACAGAGTAGAAATAAAAATATATCCGCCGTTATTGCAATACAGTGTTTCAAACAATTTTCTATTTTTTAAAACAAACTGATAAAGACCTTAAAAGATAGTTTATTTCTCATAACGTTAAATATATTTCATAATCATGGATTATTAATATGATGAATTATAGTTGATTTCAATTATAAAAAAAACTTTGAAGTCCTTTTCGTTGCATTTTAAATAAAATAGTTTTTGCAATCACCTTAATTTACTTTTTAAGAAAATTATATTGTCAATAGGAATATAATTTCTTCACCAAACACCATATTAACTGCAACTTTATGTATGTGAATTGGTTGATATGTAATCGGGACATATTAAATAATTACAGAATAAAGAATTTATTACTGAAGTTAAAATTTCCAAACTTCCAAACTCATGTCCTATAGTTATATGCTTTTTGTGTGGTAGTAAGTTGTGGTGATGTCTGAAGGTTTAATAACTTGTATGACGCAGGCACAGAACAGACACTAGCTTTGAAAAACAGAAAAGGACAACCATAAGTGCACAAACCTACAAAATATCACAATTTAGTAATTAACAGATATCTTTGCACTGGCTCTTTACTCTCTGAAGCATTCTCCCTTTGATATCCAAATGACTTACTCTCTTTTCTCCTTTAAGTCTTTGCTCAACTATCAGCTTAATAGTGCCATTTCTTAACTGTCCCATTTAAAATTGCACACATGCTTCCTGTCTTCCTTATTCTACTTAATGTTTCTCCACATTTTGTATACAAAATTTTATTGGCACACAGCCATGCCCATGTATTTAGGTATTGTCTGTGGCTGCTTTGTCACAACAGTGGCAGGTTATGTAGTTACGATGGAGGTCACACGGCCAGCAAAGCCTGAAGAAATATTTACTATCTGGCCCTTTACAGAAAAGTTTGCCAATCCATACCTTGAATAATTAATTCACTTATTTATTATGCTTATTGTTTGTCTCACCTCACTAGATTATAAATTCCACAGGAGCAGAGGTTTTTGTCATTTTTTTTCTTTCTTATCACTTCTCTATTCCCACTGCCTATTAAAATAACTTGGCATATAGTAGATATTTAATAAATATTGATACATAAAGAAGTGAATGAACGAAAAAATGTCGAACACTTTTTCCATATATTTGGTCTCTTGACTGGTTAATATTTTTTAAAAGAAAGTTTAGCATTGCATAAAAATAGTCACATACAAACAAAAGATATAAAGGAAACAGTATATGAAATACTCTACAACCAGCATTGTAAATTGTGACCAATTGTCCACAATAAAAATAAAAATAAATTGTAGAATGATTTATAACATTTTTAAATATTGTAAACATATTATGTATTTAATTTATATCAAACAGGTACAATCCACTGGTAGAGAGAAAAAAAATCTAAGTACTTTACCTCTTTGAAAGCAAAATGACAAAGGATATTGCTATTTTGCTTTTAATGTGACCAGAAGTGAAAAATGGATTTATGATGTGGAAGGAACCTAGAAGGAAGAAGCTGATTTATTTTAGTGTTTATTGTAGACACAGAAAGTACTGTGAAGAATTGTCAAACTTGAACACAAGATATTAAAAAAGTAGATTTCAAAAAGGTCACAAAAAATATAACATTCAATTCCAAAAGCCTTTAGGTGTGACTATGGCTTAAAATGAATGTAAAAAAATGTGTTAAAGAAAGTCTTAAAAAACAATATAAGGCAGTGTCAGTGATGGAGAAAAGAATGCAGCACCTAAGAAATCTGAGTACTTTCTCAAGTTACTGGTTATGTTAAAAGCTTATATACAGAAAATTGTCAAATATTTTCAGTCAGGTAAGTCTGAGATGAACGGAGACTGTAAAAATAATAAAGGCTGGAAAAATGTGTATTACAATTGCTGAGAGTCCAGAAACATAAAGGAAAGGAATTTTGCCCACTGATGGGAGAAGATGATATAATGCTCTACAATAAAAATCAGAAAAAAAAAATGCCCACCTTACTGTGGCAGATTTGGTTCCCAGGTGCTTCAATACAGATTCTGAGACAGATATTAGCCTGCAGAATATTTGTTTGGGAGCTTTCTTGGGATTAACACCTGTGGAAGTGAGAGAAATAAAGAGTTGAGAAAAGGAAGAAATGAGTTGTAATGCACTGGCAGCCAAAAGGGCACTCTTGCATATTGATGGGGATAGAATTTTGGGTTGTTGGTTGGCAGGGTTTTGCCCCCACGCCTTTTTACTAGTTTATTGATGGTATTTCCTTGTCTTCTGGTTTATATATTTGCAGACTAGGAGTCTTCTGTGTTTCTCATAATTTTTCTCATTATATAATGTTTCTTTTTCTCTGGCTTTCTTCTTTATCTTTTGTTTGTAGTAATTTGATATACCTGGGTGATTTGTGTGTGTGTGTAGTAGGAGAACACACATATTTATACAGTTTGGTTTTCTATGAGATTTTTGGAGCAGTGATTGGCTCTTTATTAATAATTTTGGAAAATTCTTCATTCATCATGTCTTGAATTATTTTCCTCCTTTATTTGGGTCTCTATTACACATATATGTTTAACATTGATTCACAACTCTCGGTGGTCTTTTAAAAATATTTTTTCTTCTCTCATGTCTTTTCTCTTTGTGTTTTAGTACAGGTAATTTTTAAAGATTCATCTTTAAGTTCACTGATTCTTCCCTAAGGTATATTGGATCTACTGAAGTTCCTGGCAAAGGCATTTTTCCAAAGGCATTTTCTTTATAATGTATTTTATTGTATTTCCATTTGATTTTTCTATTAATTTTCATATCTTTTCCGAAAATTTCCATCTGATCTAGCACCTTTTCCATTAGATTCATTAATATATTTATCACAGTTATTTTAAGTTCTCTGGAAGAAGGTGAAGCAAGATAGCCAAAGAAATATCCAGTGATCATCCCTCTGCATGAACACCAAATTCAATAACTATCCATGCACGCAAGCACCTTTGGAAGAACAAAAATCAGGTTAGCTACCATATCACCGGCTTTTGGTATTATATCAAGGAAAAAGGCACTGAACAGAGGGCAACAAAGATAATTTTGCATTGCTTACCCCTCCCCATCTCTTGACAATGCACTGCCAGAAGGTAGCCAAGTGAAAAGAGAACCTGTGTGCCAGGGGGAGAGATAGTGAAATGACTGTGGGACTTTGCATTGAAACTCAGGGCCACCATGGCACAAGGGAACCCAGCACAGGGCAGAATTCTGCCAGTGCCCATGGAGGGAGCATTTAGACCAGCCCAGCCAGAGGGAAATCTTCTGCTCCAAAACATGAGTTCCAGCTAGGCCCACCACAGGGTGAACAAAAAGTAACCTGGGGACTGCACTAAATTCATAAAGCAGTCAGCCACAAAGGATGCAGTTCTTGCTCAATTCCTGTGGCTGTGCTACTCAGAGCCACTGGATGTGGGGTGCATGTGACACAGTGAAACACCAGTGGTGACAGCCAAGCCAGTGGCTGTGCCTATGTCAGCCATATTCCAACTATAGGCAGTGCAGCTCAAGAAGAGTCTTCTTCTACTTATGGAAAGGAAAAGGAAGAATTCGGAGGACTTGGTTTACAACTGGAGTTACTGCTCAGCCACAGTAAAATAAAGTGCTCATCAGACTGCTGAAGCCCTTGAATCCAGTAAATTAAATCCTTAATTTCTGTATGGGATTTCTGGACCCATCCTTGGTCAGAAGAAAACATGCCTCCCTGAAGGGAAGAACCCAGTGCTGATAGGATTAAAGAGTCTTAGGCTTTGAATAAACATCAGAAGTATCCAGGCAACAGTCACCAACGGCTTTGAGTGAGACTGAGCTGGCCTTAAAAAGGAGGTAGAGACATTGGGGTAGAAAATTTATTCAAAGAAATGATACCAGAAAACTTACTAAACTTAGAGAAAGATATCAATATTTAGGTACAAGAAGGCCATAGAACACCAAAGAAACTTAACCCAAAGAAGATTCCCTCAAGGCATTTAATAATCAAACTCATGAAGGTCATGGATAAAGGAAAGGTCTTCTGGAAAGCAAGAAAAAAGAAAAAATAACACATAAAGGAGCACCAATACATCTGGCAGCAGACTTCTCAGTGGAAACTGTACAGGCCAGGAGAGAGTGGCATGACATATTCAAAATGCTGAAGGAAAAAACTTTAGCCCTAGAATATTATATCCTGCAAAAACATCCTTCAATATGAAGGAGAAATAAAGACTTTCCCAGACAAAGAAAAGCTGAGGGATTTCATCAACACCAGACCTGTCCTACAAGAAATGCTAAAAAAATTCTTCAATCTGAAAGAAAAAGATGTTAATGAAAAATAAGAAAGGTATACAATTCACTGATAACAATAAGTACACAAACATAGAATGCTCTATTGCTATAATAGTATTGTATAAACTACTTGATTATATCTTGAGTAGGAAGACTAAAAGGCAAACCTACCAAAAACAACTTACAACAACTTTTTGAGAGATAGATAGTATAAAAAGGTATGGATAGAAACAAATAAAAGTTAAAAAGTGGAGTGGGGGGATGTTAAAAGGTGGAATTAATGTTATATTTCTCTTTGCTTATTTGCTTGTTTGTTCGTAAGCAGAGTTGTCATATGTTTAAAATAATTGGTTATAAAATGTTTCTTGTAAGCCTCATGGTAACTTCAAATAAAAAAACCTACAAAATATACACAAAAAATAGAAAGCAAAAAATTAAAATATACTACCATAGAAAATCACCTTTAACAAAGGAAGACAAAAAGGAAGAAAGAAGGAGAGAACCACAAATCAACCAGAAATCAAATAACAACATGGCAACAGTAATTACCTATCAATATTAATATTGAATGTGAGAGGACTAAATTTTTCAAATCAAAAGACATAGAGTAGCTGAATAGATAAAAAAATTTAAAAAATTCAATTATATGTTGTCTACCAGAAACCCACTTTACCCACAAAGATGCACATAGACTCAAAATAAAGGGATAGAAAAAGATATTCCATGCAAATGGAAACCAAAGAAGAGCATGAGTAGTAGGCTATACTTCTACCAGATAAAATGGATTTCAAGAGAAAACTGTAAAAACAAACAAAGAATGACATTATATAATGATAAAGAGGTTAATTCAGCAAGGGGATCTGATTATTCTAAATATATATGCACCCAACAGTGAAGCAAGCAGATATATAAAGCAAATGATATCATAGCTAAACAGTGAAAGATAGACCCAAATATACTAATTGTTGTAGAGCTCAAAATACCACTTTTAGAATTAGAAAGGTCATCAAGAGAGAAAATCAACAAAGAAACAGTGGACTTACCATGCTCTATAGACCAAATGGACCTACTAGATATTTACAGAACGTTTCATCCAAAAGCTGTAGAATTCACATTCTTCTCCTCAGCTCATGGATCATTCTTAAGGATAGACCATATGTTATGCCACAAAACAAGTCTTAAAAAATTTTTAAAAATTTAAATCATACCAAGTATTTTCACTGAACACAATGGAATAAAACTAGACATCAATAACAAGAGAAACTTCGGAATATGTAAAAACATGTAGAAATTAAGCAATATGCTCTTAAGTGACCAGTGGATCAATGATGAAATTGGGAAGGAAGGAAATTAAAAAAATAATTCTCAAAACAAATGAAAATAAAAACTCAATGTATCAAAACCTATGGGATACAGAAAAAGCATTAATCAAAGGAGAGTTTATAACAATGATTGCCTCAATTGAAATACTAGAAAAGTTTCTAATAAACAACCTAATGATGCATCTCAAAGAACTAGAAGAACAAGAGCAAACCAAACCCAAAATTAGTAGAAGAAAATAAATAATAAAGATCGGAGCTTAAATAAATAAAATTAAACACAAAAAAAGTCACCAAAAAGTTTTCTTTATTCTTTAAATCAACAAAATTGATGCACTTTCAGGCAGACTAACACAAAAAGAGAGGATATCCAAATAAATAAAATGAAAAAGGAGATATTGCAATTGATATTGAAGGAATCTGCAGGATCATTAAAGACTACCATGAGCAAGTAGATGCCAATAAATTGGAAAATCTAGAATAAATAGATACATTCCTACATACAACCTGCCAAGATTGAACCAGGAAGAAATCCAAAACCTGAATCGATGTATAACAAGTAATAAGATAGAAGCAGTAATAAAAAGTTTCCCATAAAATATTAGCCCAGGACCTGATCAATTCACTGCTGAATTCTACCAAGCATTCAAAGAAAAATGAATACAAATTCTACCTAAACTGTTCCAAAAAATTGAGGAGGAGGGAATACTCCTAAACTCATTCTTCAAAGCCTGTATCACCCTGATACAAAACCAGACAAAGACACAATGAAAGAAAACTATATGCCAATATCTCTGATGAATATAGATGCAAAAATCCTCAGCATAATGCTAGCAAACCAAATTCAACAACACATTAAAAAAGATTCATCATGATCAAGTGGGATTTATCTCAGTCATTCAAAGATGTTTCAACATATACAAATCAGTCACTGTGTTAAAGTATATCAACAGAATGAAGGACAAAAACCATATGATCATTTCAATTGATGCTGAAAAAGCATTCCATAAAATTCAACATTTCTTCATGATAAAAACTCTCAAGAAACCAGATGTAGAAGGAGCTTACTGCAACATGATAAAAGCCATATATGAAAAACCCACAACTAATATAATACTGAATGATGAAAAATTGAAAGCCCTTCCTCTAATTCTGGAACAAGACAAGGATGTCTACTCTCAACACTGTTATTCAACATAGTACTGGAAGTTCTATGTAGATAAATCATAGAAGAGAATGAAATAAAGGGCATCCTATTGAAAAGGAAGAAGTCAAATTATCCTCATATGCAGACTATAAGATCTTCTATCTAGAGTAGCCTAAAGACTCCACAAAAACTGATTAGAACTAGTAAACAAATTCAGTAAAGTTGGAGGATACAAAATCAATGTATAAAAATCAATAGCATTTCTATATGCCAAAGGTAAACAATCTGAAAAAGAAACCAATAAGGTATTCTCATTTACATTAGCTACAAATAAAATAAAAAACCTAGCAATAAACTTAACCAAAGACATGAAAGATGTCTATAAAAAACTATAAGCATTGATGAAAGAAATTGAAGAGGACACAAAAAATGGAAAGATATTCTATGCTTGTGAATTGCAAGATTCAATATTGTTCAAATGTCCATACTACCCAGAGCAACTTACAGATTCAATGCAATCCTCATCACAATACCAATGACACTCTTCATAGAAATAGAAAACAAATTCTAAACTTTATATGAAATCAAAAAGAGCTCTAATAACCAATGCAATCTTAAGCACAAAGAACAAATCCCAACCAATCACCTCTTACAAAAATCAATTCACGATGGATAACAGATTTAAACCTAAGGCATGAAACCTTAAAAGTCCTAGAAGAAAATGTAGGGAAGACTGTTTTAGACATTGGTCTAGGCAAAGAATTTATGAAGAAGACCCCCAAAGCAATCACAGCAGCAACAAAATAAATAAATGGGACCTGATCAAATTAAAAAGCTTTTGCACAGCCAAGGAAACTATCATTAGAGCAAATAGCCTACAGAATGGGAGAAAATATTTTCTCTCTACATATCTGATAAGAATCTATCTAGAACTCAAAAAAATCAACTAGCGAAAAATCAAATAACCCCATCAATAAATGGGCAATGGACATGAACAGAAACTTTTTAAAAGAAGACAGAATAATGGCCAGCAAACATAAAAAAAGCACTCAACATCTCTAATCATTAGAGAAATGCAAATCAAAACCACAATGAGATATCACCTAACCTCAGTGAGATTAGTCTGTGTCAAAAAATCCCCAAACAACAAATGCTGGCGAGGATGTGGAGAGACAGGAACACTCTTACACTGCTGGTGGGACTGCAAATTAGTACAACCTTTGTGGGAAAGAATTTGGAGATACCTTAAAGAGCTAAAAATAGAGATACCATTCGATCCAGCAATAGCATTATTAGGCATCTACACAATAGAGCATAAGACATTCTATTATAAAGACAAATGTTTATGGCAGCACAATTCACTATTGCAGGGATGTGGAAACAACTCATGTGCCCATCAATCCATGAGTAGATTAATAAAATATGGTATATGTATACAATGGAATACTACTCAATTACAAAAAACGATGATGATCTAGCACCTCTTATATTTTCCTGCATAGAACTTGAGCCCATCCTCCGAAGTGAGGTATCACAAGAATGGAAGAATAGGCACCACATGTACTCGCCATCAAATTGGCACTAACCGATCAACACTAAGGTGCTCGCACGGTAGTAATATTCTTTAAGGAGTGGGGGGTTGGTGGTGGGTAAACTAACAACTAATCCACATAGTGAGGGTTGTAGGGGGGAAAAGGCACACCTCAAATCATGGTTTGGGTGTGGCAAAGTCATAACATGTAACCAAAATGTTTGTACCCCCATAATATCCTGAAATAAAAAGAAAAGCTGAACATTTTGTGTAGAACCTTAGAGACTTAAGTAAACACCTTTACTCCTAAAAATGGGCACAGTCTTTCGTCTAGTGCACTTTTAATGCAGGGTAATAAGTTAACCTAATCAGGAGTTGGGTTAGGTAAGTTTGATATTTATTTTTGGTTTGTTTGTTTGTTGCCATGGTTACCCTCAGTGACCCACAGTTTTCAATATCCTATGTGTTTGAGGTGCAGATTGATTTTTTAAAGCATTGTCTATAGAAGTGTGGCATTCAGGTCTTCCCTTTGTCCTTGCCTAATGAAGGGTCCTTTTTATTCTCCTGTTCCTTTTCGATCATTCTTCCAGTTGTAATCTGTTGCTTGTTATTAAAAACCTGATAATGTGGCAGTAAGGAGGGTCATTGGAGGAGTTCATTGTCTGTTGTTCAGATTAAGCCTTAGTCTTATGACTATGTTCTTGGCTCTTAGGAAGGTAGCCTTATTTTTCCTCAGCATCCAAAAACTGTAGTTGTAGCAGAGTGTGTATACTGCCCTTCTTTCTCCTAGGAAAAGTTTCCTTTCCTTTTTTCCCCTTCTTCCAGATCCATTGAGTTTACAATGCCCTAAGGACAGCCATGCTTTGTGCCTTACATTCACAGATTAATGCTTTTGTTTCATGGCGGAGGTAGGGGAGAAAGATCTGGGTGGAATTTTTTGTACTTTTTGCACAGCTACTATTCCCCAACTCCAGGTTGCATTCCAGTGGAAAGCTCTTTTTGATCTTTTCTGTAACTGCCCAGTAAAGTTTGTGGAGAAAGAACCTGAAAAAGAGTATGAACTTCCCCAAGTCAACAAAAGGATAGGAACTTATACTTCTGTCAGCTCACACAAAGTTTACTAGTTTTGCAAATTTTTCATATGAACGATTCTTACTAATGTCCACTGGCTTCTAATCCTGATGAGCAAGTACTCACAGCTACTCTTTCCCAACAAAAACATTTTATCCTTGGATTTTGGCTAGTTTGTTGTTCTGCATCCTCCGGTATGCAATGAGTTTAAAAAGAAATTTTGAATTTAAAATTAATTTGATTTTTTTGAATTATAAAGTGGCAATGATGTCCCCTTCAATTATCTACATTCAGAAGCAAAAATATATTTAGTTTTTAATTAGTAAGTAATTATTCCCATTTTCCCCAGATTATTAATAGAATTTAGCAATAGCCACTCAGTTCCGTTGCCCTTATAGCCACTATTTCAATGCTATTCTTTCTTTTTCTTCCTTCCTTCCTTCCTTCCTTTCTTTCTTTCTTTCTTTCTTTCTTTCTTTCTTTCTTTCTTTCACAAAGTTTTGCTCTGTCACTCTGGGTAGAGTGTAGTGTCATCATCATAACTTACAGCAACCTCAAACTCCTGGGCTCAAGTAATCCTCCTGCCTCAGCCACCCAGAATGCTAGGATTACAGGCGTGAGCCACCGCGCCTGCCCTGTTTTAGCTTTTATATAAACGTAAGTGAATATGTTTCTTCCACAAATATACTATATCATCTTACCACTAGTAAACCTTTTGTAAATTCCATAGCTACCTTTTGTCAGTAACCATCTATGCTTCATCTACCACCAGTGATAAGTTCCTTTTTGTTGTCAAGGCAGCAAGTGGTCCAACTCCAAAATTTCATTTAAAATTTATTTTTTGAATAATTTCTGTCTGTAACACATTCAAGTTGAATTCCAAAGGAAGCAGGATATGAGGCATAGCTAAGCATAGAGAACAACTGTGGGGAGTGCAATTGGAATTAATGTCCTTGGAATGGAGGTAAAGGAAGGAGGATTAGGACTATATGGAAATTGAGCTCAATTCAGTTGTACCAAAGGCCTCAGGTGACCCCACAGGGATTTCTGCAACGAGGAAGGCACTTCAGAGTTGTCTTCAATTGGGAGGAGAGCCTCTATACTCCTGTGTTTTTGGATCCTTGGGTCTGCCCAAAAAAATGCCATTACATTGAGTAAAGGAGTTTTCTTCAGCTGAACCAATCCCCAAAGGGAGCTATCAGCTAGGTTTGTTAGTTGAGAAAACCTCCAACAGATAGGGGTCATGATGATTTCATTCCATAATAGATATCTGAATGGCATATTCCAGTATCCACCATGTTTAGTTTTTACTTATCTTTTTTCTATCATGTCAAAGTATCTTCAAAATTAATAGTCATGATTATTATTAAATACCAGAAAACTAAAATATTCCCATTTCTGATTCTACTGACTTGTTGGGGAGAAAAGGAAGTAAGCAGGCAATAAACATACTGGAGTGTGAACATCTATAATATTACTTAGTTGTCACCTTTCTCTTCTAGAAAGCGCTCCTGCCTCCCCCTGCCTTAGAAATAAGAGCACCTGTGTCAATAAAACTTAAATGTTTGCTCCAAGAAATGCTCACCCAGGAAATGAGGATTGGGAACTAATAAATAACTTTACTATTTGTTTGAGAAACTTATTGCTACAAAAGTATCTGAGAAAACTATTTGCTCACATCTGAGCAAACAACTATCAGACATTTTTCACATCTGGAGAAATGGCTCACTTATCATGACAATAGCTCAAATTCAACTTAGCTCAGAATCTTCACTCTACTTTGTCCACTCATCCTATTGTGTGAAAACCTTTTTTGAAATCTAAAAAGTTCCCCATCTCAAAAGATTCACGTTAAGGCAAGCTGGGACTTTAAAATTCTATTAATATAAATATCCTTCACTAACTTCCCTCTTTGAGAGACTCAAAAACTGTGTCCAAGTAGTGCTCTGCATTGTTGCAGCAAATTGAGATTAAGAAAAAATTAGGTTTGATTAATCACCAGAATTTTCTGGTGGTCTGTGTGATTATTCATCCTGGAGATCAGCTCCAAGAACATTCTAAGATCTTCTTGCTGGAGTGGTTTAAGACCTTCTATTCAGAAATAGTGCATTCTCCTGAGGCTTTGTAATATCCTGTTTGGGGACTTTCTCTGACCACAATAGTAAGTTATGCTTCACATTTGGTTTGAGCTCTGATTAATGTTTGTCTATATTAGAATTTGTCAATCTAAGACCTGAAGGCTTAAGTGTTCATTTATATTTATGGCTTTTTTCTTGCTACAACAGCAGAGTAAGATAGTCAGGAGAGAGACAATATGGTTCTTATAGCTGGGGATATTTGCTGTCTGCTCCTTTAGAAACAAGATTACTGTCCTAATGTTGTTTAGATCCTAATGACTGAGTTTATCTCCTGTGAATTGGGAATGCTCTCTTTTCAATGATTTAATTATGTGCTCATGAATTGAAAACTCTTCTCTATGGCAAAAACATATCATTAACAACATTCTGTTTGTCTTTGTTTTTCTCTATGTTTGTCTTTGTCATTTTTCATTTTGAGTTTTTAAAAGGAAATTCACAGGGCAGAGGGGGAAAGATCCAGTAAGTCTGTCCCTCAAGATAGCTACGTGGATTCATAAAGTAATAAGGTCTTATTATGTACTAATCTTTATAGGGTAAACTTTGCCTTGGGCAAATTTCAAATTACTATGAAGAGTTTCCTATGTCTTGTATTTTTTAATTTGTTTTTTGTTTGTCTAGATCAGGAATTGCCAAACTATGACCTGTAGGCCATACCTGTTCAGTTATGTGCCTGGCTGTGAATTTATTTATTTGGTTGCCTGTGTTCACCACCAGGGCTTTCAATGCACCACAGCTGGTGATGGGTGGTCTTTGGACAGGTTCTGGAGACATTTGGTTTTATAAGCACCTTTCTCTCTTAAGCTCTTATCGGTCTCTGAGTCAAACACAGTTTTCTTCATGTTTTAATTCATATAGAATCAAACAGAGTTTTCTTCATGTTTTAATTCATATATATGTCTCTCTAATTGTCACAATTTTACCAAGGACACTTTGGAAGTGCACTAGCAAGTTCAGAGATATTTTGACCTGAAATGATTGTTCAAAATTTAGAAGACAAAGGTAAGAACAACCACAATGAAAGGGAATCCTCTTTCTTAACTGACTAAAGTAGTAACATAGGAAAATTTTTCTTTGTTTCCATATTTCAGATTTTAATAATCTGTCACACTTTAATCTGAATGCTTTTATTCCTTATTTTCTTATATATTTTATTATTTCCTTTTTACTAGATTAAGCTTCTAGACTGTGAACTGATATCTAGTAACTGTGATATCTACAAAGCCATTATCATTAGTATTGCTCTTTGTATCCATGATCACATTCTTGATAAGAGTGTAATATTAGCCTAAAATTAAATTATGATTTTCCTAAAGTATGCAATCAAATTGAGTGTTGGGTTTATTCTCATTTTGTTTTGGTGAACCCAGCTCCTTTTGATGCCACTTTAATGGATCATTTTTTTTTTCCTTCTGGGATTTTATGCCCTCAGTCACTAAGCAATTCTTAGCTGGTAAAATCCATAAGAGGCCAGAAATCTCTAACCCATTATAATGTCATACTTAAAATGAGAGGTTACTATACCAGCACTAAAACAGCCTTTGTAATCAGTGTTTGTAGAATTATAACATAAACAAGGAATAAGGAAAAAATATTAAATACGTAGAAGCAGTCTCTGTTTGTGGAGCTTAGAGAAAAGATTCATTACATGTGAAACATCTATTCACATCTACCCCTATGTCCACCTGGTGGTCGATCTCTTTTATAAATGTAACTATTTAGTATTTGATTACTTTTGTTAAATAACACCAAAACAGACAATATTTTTCAGCAAATCATGGGGGAATTTCCATCAAAACAGATAACTGGATGGCCCAAAATGACTTCACTGGGGAGTGGATTGTATGAAATAGAACTAGTATGGAAAAACTAGTTTGGAAGCTGCTGTAATAATTGAAACTAAAAGATACGGAGTTTTAACTAAAATTTGAAACTAAATATTGACAAAATAAGTAAATAAAGAAGATGTAAGAACCAGCATGACTTGACAATTTCTTGATTTTTAGGTTTCTAACTATATAGAAAACACCTAGTACTTTATGTAGGATTCAGTTTCCAAACTAACTTTCTTTTTTTCATGAATCAATACCGGATGATTGAAGAGGTTGTCAGAGTGGTTCTCTTCACACTGTAACTCAAGGCCCTTTGGTGGCAGAGATTTTTTGATCTTGAAAATCAAACATGTTTCTAAGGTCCTTCATTGGAATAAGGGAGGTTTCAAGCACCATTCTTACCACTCAGAAGTGGAAAAGAGAATGAAGAAGCAGCCACAGGAAGAGTTTATGGGCCATTCTTGAGAAGGCCATGTATCATTATTACTCACTTTGCACTGGCTAGAACTCAGTCCCAGAAAAGGATAATAAGTATCTTTGTAAGTAAATAGTAGTCTCTTCCAAAGTTATTAAAAAATTCTATCTTGGAATTCTCTGGAATCACACATAAGCACTCTATTTAGTGTTATAACTTTAGATATAGGAAATATTGAAATCTACCCCCTCAAATATATTTTAAACTTGAAGTTAATTCCTGTATATATTTTAGGATAGATCCTTAAAAAGATAGTTTGTGAATTTTATAAAGAAAGTAATAATTACTAAGTGAGATGGGGGTTTTTTAATGAAAAGTCAGGCAACACTAAAATTTTTAAATCATTTTGGTGAGTTTTCTATCTTCACATTATCTTAAACAGTGTGTATCTAGGTTTCAGCTAACATTTAATATGGGAAAAAGTTGAGTTAGCAATGGAGTGAGAACTATGCCCAGGACCTTGGAATTAGACACATGTAATAAAAGGGCAGAGCTCAGCAGCAGACATGATAAAGTCTCATCAGGGATACATGACTATACATGAACATGCGGCATGTCTTCAAAGGAATGTAACATGAAGTATAAGGCAGCAGTCCAGACAAACAGTAGGTCAGTGAAGAGGCCTAAGATCAGGCCATAAGGATCTAAGAACAGGGTCAGGGTTTGAAAGTACCAGGTCTGAGGACTTCAATATTCCTGGTAATAGTAAGAACGAATCATACTCCTAAAGAACCAGTAGTATGATATAGTATCTGACATATTGGAGAACTGCATAAAATGTCTTTCTCATGTTGAGCCAAACCTTACTTCTCAGGCCAAGAAAGGCTTTGATTTTCTCTTTCTTTTTTCCTTTGTTACAGGTTCTTTACTCCTTGGATAGTTGGAATTATTCACACGATCCTTTGCAATCCTGCTCCATCAGAAAGGGCTTCAGAGCAGGACCCAGACTCCTTAAATTATTTTCTTTGTAGTGGCTGCTGTAGCACACCACTTGGATATCATTAATATTGACTGACTGAGGTGCTCATTCCTTAACTTCTGAGATCATTGGCAACTGATAGGCAGCTCAGAACTGAGTCTCTTTTGGGAAACTGCTCTCAGTCAAAGACAGATGCCACACCCGAAATCACAAGCTCTCCTTTGGGTCAGACCATATCCCATTGATGATCACTGTTAGAGTCTTAAGCTTTGTCCCCTTGCCTCAAAGGCAGAACATCTCTAATGGGCCATCTTAGTCTCAGAATTACAGTGAGATTGGCTGAAGCATTTGTTGCCACTGGATTACAACTCAACACATGTCTTTTTCTTATTCTACTTCCTTCACAGCTGTGGATCCCATAGTAGTTCCTAATACATGATGTACACAGCAATACCCATCTCAGTGTCTGTTACACAAGAAATGTGACTTAAAATACTATCTTTTCCAATGATAAAAACCAAATCCTTTAGTGTTAAAAGATTTTCCTCTTAATCTGTGTAGAGGAAACAAAAGGAAAAAGCGTGAAATTTACAAAGATTTCAGTATTTTACTCTTAATGTATATTAATGATGACAGTATTTCAGAGGCTCACTTTTATTGAGTTCATAGCACATGCTATACATTCTGTTTACTTGTATAAAAGTAGAAAGTAATTTTTAATTCTACCAAGACGTTATTAAGTCTTAGTTTCCTAAACTGGCTGTCAAGTCATCACAGGTACCATAGCAAAGTCGCAGGAGATACTTTGCTATATTTCATAAGTTTGAAAAAACACAAGGATGCTATGTATCTGGATACAATGTGAATTATTGGCTTGGAAGAGTTCACAGTTTAGACTTTTGAATGTATTATATTGCTTTCAATGATGTCACATCTTTGAAAATTTGGATTTCTGCAGTTGTGCTAAAAAGTCAAGTATGCTGTGAAAATCAATGTGAAATAGAAAATTAGTGAGGCAGTGTTCAGTGTGAACATGAGGCTTGAGAGGGCATTGTATTCAAAAGTCACACATATCACAGTAGTAATTGTGGTTATTTAAGAATTAAACTAAAATAGTATTTTTTCAATTTATGTGTATTAGTTTTTCAAATGGCTATTACAATGTTATAATATTAATATTATTAATTTATTTGGACCTTAAACTTTCAGGCATTTATTTTGGCCTGTGGGTTGTCCTACACTATGCAAACATGCAATCATATTCTTTCTGGTATCTGCTGACCATTACTGGAAAAAGTCCAAAATATTTTGACGATTTGACTCGCATGATTTTTGATCATTTTTGAAAAAGACAGTTTAAACTCTCATTATTACATATGTTTTCCTTTATTTCTTTTCTTTCATTTTTCCTTTCTTTTCCTCCTGTCCCCTCCCCTTTCTTTCTCTTCCCTTTCTTTTTAGTAGTATATAGGTAGTTGAAGATATTTCCTTTACTGAGGGTTGCAAAAGAAACTGTGAGGGAAATGATGTGTAAAATCAAATTTAAAAATGAAATTATCTTTTTTGTTTTGTTTGTTCAGATTTTCACAGGGTAGATTAACTTTTTCTTTAGCCATCAGTGTACTTTAAACCTGAAAACTTCTATAGTGGGTCAAAGAAAGTCTCAAATATGTGTATATTTTAAAGAATATATGCATGTATATTATATATTAGTAGTCTGCTTGAGCTGGCATAACAAAAGATCACTGACTGAGTGGCATAAATAACAGAAATATAATTTCTCTCAATTGTGGAGGCTAGAAGTCCATGATCAAGGTGACAGTTGATTTGGTTTCTGACGGCTCTCTTCCTCACTTGTAAATGGTTGCCTTTTAGATGTAACCTCACATGGCCTTTCCTCAATGCAATGTGAGCAAGATTTCTGGTGTCTCTTCCTATAAGGACACTAATCCTATGGGACCAGAGCCTCACCCTTATAACCTCATTAAACCTTAATTACTTCCTTAGAGGATGCATCTCCAAAGACATCCACACTGGGAAGGAGAGATTCGAAATAAAAAAATTTTTGGAAAGGGGCACACAATTTAAGTCCATAACACTGATCTCGTCTAATTTAGGCAGCAACTGAAACAGTGAGCTAACAAAATTCAAAGTTTAGCCTAGAATTTGATATATGGTAAAAACAAACACCAGTACCTTGAGTTCTAATTCATGACAATAAGAAAAAGGTAAAAGCAAATCTTTCTTACCTCATGCTATAACTAACTTGTTTGCCCACAACCATAGCATTAGGAAAAACATAACAAAATTTTAAAAATCACCTTAATTTAAAGCTACAATCATTTATTATCTTAAGAAACTTAAGGCAATTCAAACATTATTTGTTGACATAGAAATCAAAACTAATGAGAAGATATACTTGAAAACTTTTAACATTGATTTCACTGTGTCAGAAAGATTCTCCAGAAGACTAACTGAGGAAGACAAGATTTATTGCTCATGTTTTTCAACATGAGGATGTGTAAACATTGTATGTAGAGAGTTTCAAATTTAAACAACAAGATACTAATACAAATCTTTTAGAATGGCTAAAATCCAAAACACTGACAACACCAAATGCTAGCAAGAAGAAGAAGCAATAGGAACTCTCTTACATTGTTAAGGAAAATGTAAAATGTACAGCCACTTTAGAAGTCAGTTTGGCAGTTTCTTACAAAACTAAGCAAACTCTTACCACATGATCCAGAAATCACACCTCTGAGTATTTATTACAATAAGTTGAAACTTTCTGTTCACACAGATATCTTCACAAGAATATTTATAGCAGTTTTATTCACAGTTGCCAAAACTCACAAGCAACAAAGATATTCTTCAATAGGCATATTGACAAGTAAATTGTGGTACATCCTGACAATGGACTATTACAGCACTAAAAAGAAGTGAGCTGTCATGCCACAAGAAAAAATGAAGGAATTTTAAATGCATGTTGCTAAGTGAAGGAAGCCAATCTGAAAAGGCTTCATACTGTATGATTCCAACTACATAACATTCTGGAAAAGGCAAAACTATGGAGGCAGTAAAATATCAACTCCATAATTGCCAGTTGTTTGAGGGGGGGAGGGAGGAATGAATAGGCAGAATACAGAGGAATTTTAGAACAGTGAAACTATTCTGTATGATACTACGAGAGAGCACATATGTCATTATACATTTGTCAAAATATGAAAAATGGACAACACAATGAGGGTCCCATAATGTACACTATGGATTTTGGGGTGATAATGATGTGTCAGGGTTGGTTAATCTGTTGTAACAAATGTACCACACTGGTGCAGGATGTTGATGGTGAGGGTTACCGTCTGGGGCAGGGATGCGGGGAGTGAGGAAGGAGAAGAGATGTGGAAACTCTGTACTTTCTGCTAAATTTTGCTGTGAACCTAAAACTGCTAGAAAAGTAAACTCAATTAAAATAATAAAGTCAGGGGAAGATAAGTTTTGTAGATGCACATGTCACTGAAGTGTAAGTATGACTAAAGAGATCAAAGTAAGTCTTTAAGAAGGAATTATAATTTCACATATCCTTTGATCACCTGACACACCTGATGTGTACTATGCCTGGTTCTGTATATTGTGATTACACTTTAGGAGGTGATGCAAAAAGATGAATTTCTATCAAGGAAGTGGAAATGTTTTATTGTCCTTTTCCCTTTCCTTTAATTTTTTGTTCATTTCTTCCTTCTTTTCCTTTTTCTCACTTCTTTCATATTCAAAGAATTTCAAGCAGTATGTATATAAATTATGTGTCTATCCTACATCAGATTTCTGCATACTATCTAGTGTTTCAAACTTGTATTTGCTTAACAGAGAATAGTAACCTTGGTCTCAGGGACCTCTTTGAGTCCACGGATAGGCATCATGGGATTGATTACACTTTTGTAATTGTATTTTAGTTTACATGCGTATCTACTTTCTTTAGATAGAGGGTCCATATCTTTTGTAAATTTATCAAAGAAATATAGAAAACAAAATTGATTAAAAATATATGCTTTGTTCTTCCCTGTGATTTTATTATATTTGCTTCGATAATTATATTTATTATTATTCAAAGTTCAGTATATTGTATATGTTTACATAAGGAACTCTGGTCAGAATTTGTTTTCCTCATGTCAAGTTGAATTGCAGTACATAGTGATTAAATTCTGGTTATCTGAAATGACTCCTAAATCTCACTACTGGTGATTTTATCTTCATGGAAAGTAATAATGCTATAACCAAGAAAGTATCAGGTTAGTTCCTAATAAATTGGAAAACATTGTTTTAATTATTAGTAGTAAAAGTCTATACAAATGTCTAATCTATAAATCTAATTCTATGTAATTATCACTATTAGATTGTCAACAAATTAGCTATATTTTAGAAAATTAATTATATTTTAGTTTAAATACCTCTGGCTTTAGTCTCAACTCAGTTTTATTGTTCTTTTATTATGGCTATTTCCCAGAAAAATATACCATCTTATATCAGAACACCTGGATTGCTCTTTAGGAAAAGAAATGTATTCAAATAATTTTTATAAAATTGTTTCAATAATTTTCATGGCTTTAAACAACTCTAGGAAGAGTCAAAATTTAGATTTAGAAATTATCAGTGACCCAAAAATCTACAAAAGATGGCACTTCTTGATTTATAAAGTTTATAGTTTTGAAATGGAAATGTTTGATAGTTCTGAAAATAATTTAGAAAAATAGAATTTTAATAATTGAAAAATTTATGAATCACTCTATCATGGTGCTATGTCTAGCTCTCTTTTTGTTCATTGAATAAAATAAAATTGTCATAAAAAGTTTTATTAAATGCCTCTTGTTCAGCCAAGTTTCTAAACGTACTTAGACAATAATCTCTACAGAAATTACCAACAGTACAGACTGAAATATCAGAGCTGCCTTGTAACCTGCTAACTTCAAAAGATATATAACTCAAGTGAAAGCATTCTATTATATTCTAAATGAAAGTGGTCAGGAATGTATGGGGACATTTAATAAGCTAGAAAAAGCCTACAATTTAACTCATTACAACCATAAAAATGGAAAAAAAAAGTTTCTACTGCTGTTTGCCTACTGTTCTCATCTTGCAATTTTCAACCATCTGAGATTATTAAAAATGAAGAAAGAAATTTCTATGAATTTCTAACCTCTGAAAATTAAAATTATATCTAAGGCTTTACATTCTATTGAGCATCTTACCTTAGTTCTTCAATAATTTATGAGAAGATCATTTCAGCTGATATTTTGGCATAAAGTTGAAACATGGATTTGTGATACTCTGTTTTGTCTATTTAATGTACTGATTATATTGTCATATACAGATCAGTTAACCTTGTTTGTCTCTGAAATGAAAGTTTTAAAGTAGCATTTATGGGGCAAATTGGGGCATATTTTGCTTCAGCATCTAAAAAAGAACACTTAACACAATTTCAACAGTGGTGGCAGATTGAAGGATTTTTAAAATATTTTTAATTTATTTACTAAGATAAGAAAGAATGAAAAATAAAAATCTGCAAGATTGTGGGAAAGTGTTTGGCTTTAATATGTTTTACGTCTATGCAAAATCACCTTTTTTCACAAATAGTATGTAGGAAGATGCTGCACATTTTATTTTCATAATTTCTATTTAATCATGTCTTTTTGAAAATAATCTACAAATATTTTAAATCTAGTTTGTTGTATTATTGGACTAAAAATAAAATATGGGAAGACAAGGGCTTCAGTAACATGTTAATTAAATTCAATTCTTATCTTCAAAATAAAATTCATGGTTATTATAGAGCATGGAAGGCATAAAGTAAGTTATAAATCATTATGAAACAGAGTATATGCACTCAGGAACAAAATGTAGTAAT
The DNA here is from genome assembly GCA_008086735.1 of Cheirogaleus medius. Lineage (NCBI taxonomy): Eukaryota > Metazoa > Chordata > Mammalia > Primates > Cheirogaleidae > Cheirogaleus > Cheirogaleus medius. Next base: position 26,661,376 of record VBSM01000361.1, read on the forward strand.
GCAGAGAGTAAAACAAAATATTTAAGTTAAAAAATATCAGTAATAAAAAGTTTAAAAAATTGCACAAGCCAGTATGCAATTAATTAATAAATGAAAATCTCAGGTAATAATTCAGAGTGCTAATTAATAAATCAAGACACTACATACTTCTGGAATGAGTTTTTGGAAAGTAGTTGGACTTAAATTAGGCCTTGAAAGATCTACAAAGTTTGGAAGATGAAATTTAATGGTGGTGACATGACAAGCAAAAGTACTTAAAAGAGAAGAATTGCAAAGTTAAAAGAGTGCAAGGTATTTGGAAGATGCAAAAAAAAAAAAAAAAAAGACTTATTAATTAAATCAGAGGTTCTATGAGGGAGTAGTAGAGTTACAGTTTAAAAGATACCATGGGGCAAAATGGCAATGTTTTGCATAATTAACTACTAATTTTTTCCAGTTTGTATATATTTATGGATTAACTAGTTTAGACATGACATTGGATGGAACAGACAATAATTGAAAGTTTTTGAGTGACATGATGAAAAATAATGATTGTATTAAGGCAATTTTTTAAAAAACTCAGTCACATAGGAAGAGTCATATATTGAGTCATATATTATTTTTTTTCTGTATTTTGAATCTTATTGATTATTATTCTCTAGACATGTGGCAAAACAATTTATTTTTGAACATCATCTACCAGCCAGAAGTTGATAGGTTTCATATCCTGTGAATCTAGCCTGAGAACATGAAACTAATTAATAAAAATCCAGCACAAGCGTGTCCATCCCCCAGATGGTGCGCATTGCACTCATTATGTATATATATACCCATTCCGTCCTCCCCCACCCTTGAAGCTCTGACTTGGGGGGATAGGGCAAGGGCAACATATGTAACCTAAACATTTGTACCCCCATAATATTCTGAAATAAAAAAAAACAAAAAAGCAGCACAAACATTACAGGGTTAATTAATTAACATGATAATTTTTGGTCCATCTTGTTACAGACATTTTCTTAAACAACTATAAACAATAAATTTGAATTCAAATTCTCAATCCATTGTGCGGGCTACAGAGCAAAATTGGTTAGTCTGTGGAAGTAATTCAAATAAAATATTAATGATAGTGTTCACTAGATCTGTGGTATGATTGGGGAATATAGATTTGAAATATATTATAGAGACAAAGAGGACAGAATTTTGGATTAAATAGATGTGGAAAAATGGGAGAGGGATGAGTTAGAGATGAACCCCCAGGTATTGTAATTTGAATACCAGATTGAATGATCATGCCACCAAATAAGAGGTCAATTATTGAAGGGGAGGGTATTTTTAGGATAAATGTTGGTAAGTACTTTTTGAGTATGTTGCGCTTAGAAAGAATCGTGGTGTGGAGAAAACTTTCGGAAGCTTCCACAGTTAAGAGAAGATTGTTAGAAAATGCCATGAAGGAGACTAAGAAAGAAAGGTTGAAAGTTATGAGGAACCAGTAAAGCACAGCTCTCAAGCAAGAAAAAGGAGGTGTGTTTCAAAGATGAGCGAGTGATCAATGATGTCAAATGTGACAGAGATGCCCCATAATGTAAAGTCTTCCAGAAAATGAAGCATTCTAGTAAATTCTTAATTTAATGAGGCCCTTAGGTACAGTTTATAGGAATTTGGTGAATGTTTTACTTTGTGAAAAAAGAATTCTTGATTTATAATCACTACAATGCACTGCAAGGATAAGATGCTCTATTTATTGTAATAAATTGTCTCTAGAGCACATTGAACTTTCCAGTTAATTAAATAATACCATAATTTATTTCTATTTATGTTTTAGTATTTTCCCTAGTGGCATTGAAAACATCCTTAATATCTTGGATCAGAATGTATAGTGTACTTGTGGAGCTATGTTAACTCTTTCCTCTTTGTTCAATGCATTGAAGGCATTGGTATAACCTACAAACACAGGCAAATTAGCCTCCTTCATCTGTGTGATCAGGGAGACAATTTTACACTAATTGTAGAAATTATCTCCTAATGCAGTCAGTTTTCTTAATGTGTAAATTACTTCCTGTAAGAATTGAATTATTTTTGAGTCAACACCAATGTTTTCAGATTGTGATTAGTTACTGACACAGGCCAAGTTTACATAACAACCACAAAATAAATTTTAAAAAGGAAATAATAGTGGGGTTTTAATTTACACAGACTCATAAACATGTATAAATGCACACATCCATACACACAGAGAAATAATGAGAATGGCAGGTAGCAATTTTATCCTATTTATCCTGTTCTCTTCTCTGACCAAGTTGCTTTGTTCATTAGCTGATTAAATAGTAAATGACAAATTGATTAACAAATATTCATCTATTGTGTACTAGGATTCAACACTATTCTAAACTCTGGGGATATAGCAGAAAATATAGCATGTATTATCCTTCTTGTCATGAGACTTATAATTTTTAGAGGTTAAGAATGATAAATAGAATAAGTGAATAACAATATTAGTAACTGGTGTGAAGAACCTAAAACAAATGGCTTTGGTAGAAAGTGATGGGTTTGTAGTGTTAAACATACCTTGGATGATATTTTTTAATTGCCCATAAATCATCTATTTTCTTACTCCATCTCAGCCCCAGTCATTTTGTATCCAACCCCCTTGCCCCATGCAAACACTGGTCACAGGGGAAGATGATTCCAAGAGAGTTTCAGCATGAGTCTTCCTTAACTATACTCAATGAAAACACACATACTACTGGTGCTCTTGGTGGTCATATGATCTATGTTTGTCTAATCAGTTGAAAAGAAAGGACTTTATTTCATGGATAAGTGAAAAGTTGAAATATTTTTTTGTCTTACACATAAGTAATATGAACAAGAAAGCATTTTACTGCTAGTCATACTATAGCCAGAAAGAAAACAAGCCTTAGGATGAAGCTAGTTGATAGACGACAGATTAATAAAATGAGACAGAAGGAATAGTGTACTAAATTGAAATCTAGGCCCAAAGAGGGTTTGACTGTTTCTTCTTGCCATCTTACGCTTTTGCCATCACTATGAAAAGAGCATGCTTAGGCTGGAAGGAAGATAAGAGATGTGTGGAGGAGAGTTGAACTGACCAGACCAAACAAGGTGGCCTTCAGGCTTGTAAGCTAAATAAAGGATTGTTTATTGAGATTTTATGGTTGGCTATTTTTTCTTTTCTTTTCTTTTTAATACAGAATCTTGCTCTGTTACCAGGGCTAGAGTGTCGTGGCGTCATCATAGCTCACTGCAACTCAAATTTCTGGGCTCAAGCAATCTTCCAACTTCCAGAGTAGCTAGGACAACAGGTGCATGCCACCATGCCCAGCTAATTTTTATCTATTTTTTTTATTTTTGGTAGATAAGGGATCTTGCTATTGCCCAGGCTGGTCTAAAACACCTGGCCTCAAACTCTCCTTCCACTTTGGCCTTGCAAATTTGTTGGTTCTTTAGGCAGCATTATTTGGGCTACGGTTAAATGGTATACATCTCACATACCACGTCACAATGATAAGTTAAGATACAAGCAACAGACCCAAAGTAGGCAAATGTGAGTCTTTACAAGGCATTTTATATACTAAAATATAGAAAAATAATCTTTCATCATCTAGTATCAGTAGAATGTATGGATAAAAAGCAGACCTGCATATTTTCATGGCCCTTAGCCCAAACAGAGGCAACTTTGTTATGTATTAAATGTCATATATGCTTAGGTCTGTTTTGTTTTGCAATTGTCTGCTTTATTTATCTCTTTTCTCTGCCTTCAACTGATATCAATTGTTTTAACTACTGTATTTCTTACTTGATTTATATGTTTATACATATTTATTCAAATACTTATTTCTGATATGATATATGATTATGATATGATATATGATTTATCCATCACTCTTTTTTTCATTTTTGAATAGTCTTAACATTTTCTTTTCCAGCTGGAGTTTAGAGTCAGCTTGACAAGTTCTTTAAAATGTTTTCTGTGTTGAATTTATAAATTACTGTGGGGAGAAGGATGCTGTTACAATATTAAATTTTTCCATCCAGGGCTATAGCTATTCTCTCTATTTCTTCAGTTCCTCTTTTTTTTTTTTTTTTTTT
>VBSM01000361.1:26665561-26709980 GCA_008086735.1 Cheirogaleus medius
TAGATCGTTGATCGAGCCAGGCCTGGCGAGCCGATCGCAGATTGTGTAAGGGTGAAATTTGTCAGGAGAGTCTCTAGGCTGGGGGAGGGGATCTGCCCACCACATCATATCGCGCCACGGCGGCTGGGCTGTGGACCCCCTCAATGGCGACTGCTTGCCCACTCACAGGGCCCCAGTACTGGGAGCGACTGTTTAGGAGGTGTCAGGTGTCAGGTTGGGGGTCTGGGTCATCAGGATTCCCTGTTGCTTCCTCTATGCCGCTTTCCCGACCACCAGTTCAGCCACAGCCCTCACTCTTACTGACCCGCCCTGTGCAGTCTTATTCGCCCGAGGCAGTTCCAGCTTAGAGTCCTCGCCTTAGCGCACAGCTCTGCAGGGCTGGCCCCGCTCGTTACCAGAGGCAGGTATCTAACTGCCTCCCCTGTCAGCTCAGTTCAGTTTCCTCCCGTCTTAGAGCCGTCCTAGCGTGGAGCTCTGGGGAGTCTCAACTAATGATGGCACTATCCAGCACCCTCTTTTCCTATCGCGATTTGCCACCCGTTTCGGACAAGACCTTGGCTGGGTGGGTGTGGAGGTCAATGGGGAAGCAAGGAGTTCTCCTGTGGGACTGATCCCACTTCACCCCCTGGCCCGGGGGGCCGGCGCCCTCCCACGGGCCCTATTATTTGTTTTGCAGTCTCCTGAACCTCTGTGGATTCTCGATGTTGTCCTTGTAGCAGGGAGATCCACTCACGTGTAGGAGACCAAGATCTATGTCTCCTTCTCTGGGAGCAGGAATCCCGGGAGTTACCTTTACTCCGCCATTTTTCTCCGTCTTCAGTTCCTCTTTTATTTTCTTTGCTAGAGCCTCACAGATTTATTCATGTCATTCTTACACATTATTTCTTAAAAGGATGTATGTTTAGAAGACTTAGTAGAAAAATGTATGGTTATTGAATTTCATCTGCTACTCTTTATGAGTTGCAGTAGTGTACTACAAGAATACAACAGGCTTCAACTTAAAGAGGTCATCTGAAAGCAAAAATACAAGCGTGAGAAAGAGAGTTAAATCGCTTTTCTCATAAAGGTTCTTTATGCCTCTAGTCAATGCTTCTAGACAGCTGACAAGTGGGCAGACAAGGAATGGTGATATTTTAGAAAGCCAGAGGGATATAGGAAAACCTACTTCTTTCAAACTTATTCTTAAAACTTCCCCTTGTGAATTACACTGCCGATAAAGAAAATCCACTTGGAAATATCCTGGGGGACAGAAATCCAATTAGTAGTTTCTCCAAGAGAGTGTGCTGTTTCATGTTGGTCTAAGGTAGGGGCCAAGGCAGAGGTTGTTGCTCTGAGAGTTGTATGGTCAGTTGGAAAAATGAAAACCACAAGTTCAGTGTCCAGACTCAGGTATCACTTCCTTACCAGGAAATTTAATACTGACTCTGTGGCACTAGAGTCCTCCAGAATGAAAATGACAGATGACCATTTAGGTGTTAAGGGATTGTCAAAAAGGGGGTCCAATAGTTCTCAACACTTAAATCATCACCTAGGTGCTTAAAAGATGCCCAGTAGAAAACAGGCACCCAAATTACACCACTATAGAAGTAAGAATCTGCTTCTCTGTATACTGTCATGTGGACAGTTCATAAAAGAACATCCCAGCTAGTAAAACCAAGATAAAACAGACACATTAGTCTAAGGGGTCTTTCCATCTCCCGGAACACAATTTAAAAAATGGATGTACTCTCACATCTCTGGCTGACATTGTATGAAGGAATATTCTTGCTGGTGCCCGTTGTATCTTGCTTCTATTTCTCCATTTCATATATAAAAATTTTTATTGTGATTGCAATTCTATTTTGTTGTGGGGTAATCAATTTTTGTCAATTTTCCTATGTATTAAATAGTTTCCAATGTCAAAAGAAAGCAAAGATTACAGGTCTAAAGATGGAATGCTGGAAAAAAGTTTTACTGTTAAGTAGAAAACCCAGATTAGACTATATGAGATGAAAGTGTAGGATGAAAAAAAAAGACTATTCTTTAAAAACAGAAAACAGCAATCTGTCCCATATTTAGAAAACAAATTTCAGAATTGTGCTGATTAGGTGGCAATATATGGACCAAATTCTGAGCATTGGATAAATTTTTGTTCGATTATTATTTTTCCAGGAAATAGGCTTTGTGGCTTAAATAAAATGACCAATTAAGATTTCTAAAACTCTACTTGTCATTTTAGAAACAGTAAAATTGCACTTGTATTAGTAGACGAGGCAGCCAAGTCAAGATTCATTAGGTAGATCACAAAGCGACACACCCACAAGTTCTCTACTTAGGGCTATATACAGTAGCTAAGCATGAATGTGTCCTTTGGAGAGGGTAGGAAAATATTTGCAGTTTTATCTGGGATGGTTATTTTATGTGAAATGCCAGGATATTTTTTGAAAATGTATACAAACTCTGTTTATGGAATTAAATTCCAAAGGGACAACTAGAGAACTACTATTAATAATTTTTGTTTCTTTGTTTGCTTGCTTATTTGTTTCTGTCTGTTTTACCTCTAGGCCTCACCTGCACCTTTTCTTTCAGTAATAGCACCTGCTTTCTGAACACAAGGGATTGTAAGTAATCTAGAATGGTAAAATCGTATTTTTCAAATTCTCTAAGATGTTTAGGCTTAAAAGATCATATGCCTAATCACTCTCTGAGATTTTATATAGTGAATTGATTCATTTATTCACCAAACATTTTTGAATATCCACTATATAATAGGTAATGTTCTTAATAGGTAATGTTGTATATACTAGATACACAATAGTGACTAAAAAAGATAAAGAAAATTCCCACCTTCATGGAGTTCATATTTTTGTCAGAAAATATAGATACAATTAAGATAAGTGTGTGTATATATGTGTGTGTACATATATATATATATATATATAGAGAGAGAGAGAGAGAGAGGGGAAAAGAGGGAAAGAGAAGTATTATGAAATAAATTAATCTTAAAACAAGGTAAGGGATTTTGAAAAGAAATAGAAAATGTCAAATTTAAAGGAAATTATTGTCATACAGCAAATGTGAAATATGAGCAAAACCTTGAAGAGGACAAGAAACTTTTTAGATATTTGAATCTGGGTGAAATAATTCACTCTCTCTTAGTATTAAATGTCAAGAACTGTGACATTTTTTTTTTTTACATATTTTACTGTATTTATAAGCTAAGGAGTTAACCTGCCACAGTTTTATGGACACTGGTAGAAGATGCAAGATTCCTGGGTCAGAGACAAATGGCAGTACTACACACAACAACAATAGTGGCCAGAGTATCATTTTCACATGCTTTCTCAAAGTCCCAATTCCCATATGGTGACAAGGAGATAACCAGATTATATTTGTAAACAAGTAGCTTGCATTATAGGAGAGGAACTCCAAGCTTAGGGAAAACAAATACTTTATAATGGCAGTGAGTGAATATGCTTGATCTTTGTTCTAGAGTGAGACATTGTCTCCATCTCCTAAAGCTTTTCATTATACAAACATCCTAATAAAGATTGTCTAGGAAAAAGGGTCATCAGTATCTCACTTTGTAAGATGTGTCAAGACGCCAGATCCATACTTGACTTTACCTAATTTTGAGGTGCATAGCAATACAACCTCCTCTTTTACTTAACTAGTGGAAGCAGTTTGCCTTTCACTTTCAAATGAATTATCTCTGACCAATATATATGTTCTTATGTGATTACATATGTATGTATGTTTAAACTCCTTTTGTTAATACAGCCCTGTGATGTTCCATTATTTCCTTATGATATATCAATGCATATTTTTCAATCACTCTACAAATAGCCAATTGGGTTATAATGTGAATTTTCACTACTGCTTATTGAAACCTCCCCAATCCATATTCTTTGTCGTGTATCCTAACATTAGGCTTTTTAGCAAAGTTTTGGTAATTGTGCAATGTTTGCCTTACCCCCTATTGCTTTTATCATGTTTTAGGTGACTCCACATCCTACGGAACTAGTAATTTCAAATTATAGTCAACTCTTGTTAGATACAGGAAATTGAAATTGATCATATAATTTTAGCCAATAGGAGCTCTCATATATTTTCCAAAGAGCAATATTGAGAAATATTTCCTTTTAATTTTTTAACTGAGATGTTAATGAGTATGCCAACCTGAAAGAGAGTGAAGACACAGGTTTTTCAAAGCTAGTTATGTACTGGTCTTCATATAGAAGGTTTATGGACATCATTCCTAGGGGATATGCTGAAGACATATGCTATGTTATGTAAGCCAAACATAAAGGGTTAAAATCCCAATGGTTCAACTTACAAGTCTTATGACCTAAGACACTTTATTTCACTTCTCTGTTACTCCATTTCCTCATCTATGAACAAGGGATATGATATTACCTTCCTCTAATGGTTACTGTAAGGAATATATACTTTTTTTCCCTGTGAGAACAGAGCTTGGAACACGGAAATAATATTACAAAAATTTTTGTTATGTTAATAATTCTTGTATTTTACCTCATTACTTTGTGACTACATACATATATCTGTAAAATGGTTGGCTGCAGTTATTCTGTAACTTATGGATGTTGAAGTCTTTCTCTGGAAACAGGTAAGTGTCCTATGTGGAAATCAAAACACTGTTCACTTTATTTGAACCAGGCTAAACCCAGATAAGTACATTGGCCTGGGTACTGAGTTGACTTTAGTGGGTTAAATCATAAAACGGAGAATTCATTTGGAAACTGAGTCTAATGCTTTCCTGAACTCAAAGTAAACACATGAATACTGCTCTGTGTTGCTGTTTTACATCGGGTATTTTTATGTAGAATTATTAGTATTCTAGAGAGAATGTTTCTGTGTGCAAACAGGTTTATTTCTGTTGCAAAGATAACAGCCCTATAATGGGCAGGGTAATGTAGATCTGTACTGAGGGCATGATGCTGCGATTCTGGTGGTTTGTTAAGATCAGCGGGTGCACACAGAGACATAGCGCCAAGAAAATGATGAGACAATTATTATGTGTTTTAAACCACAGTTAATTACACAAATTACACATATTAAGTTAAAGAGAATTAACCACTCACTTTGTACGTGCCTATTTGTAGCAATAGGTGGCTTGGCAAATATAAGAAAACAAGGAATTAAAAGAATACTCATTGTTTCAAAAACATCACAAGAACCAGACAGCTTAGTTTGGTCCCTACTATATATTCACTCCCCTAGTTCATTGTGAAAAATGAAAAACGTGGGTACCTACAAAATATAACAAATTAAATGTTAATTAATAGAATAGAATTTAACACACGTGTGTGGGAGCATACTGCTGCAACCTCTCTATAATTAAGTTCTGGACTCTACAACCTATGTATAATAATAAGTGGGTATAAAGAGAAGCATTGCAAAAATAATCGAAAGGCTTGATGTTTCAGTAAGAATATGTAGGGAAATAAATGTGAACAATTTTGACATTTCAGCCTAGAGAAGAAAAGGAGGATTTAATAAAAAATTTTAATTATGGAAATGAATACGTTATTTTGCATGCATATTTTCTATACTTAATGGACCATGACAGTTTTAAGACAGTAGGCTAACTACCATCTCCGTAATTATCTTTTTTAGTTTCCATGAGCCCTCGGATCAAGAAGCTGAGAATTTATGATAGGCAAATAATGCCACGGAGGCAAAATCTCAGGATTTTACAGAGGGTGGTTGTGAATCTTCATTAATCATTTTGCCCATATTTTAAACCCTATTTTACCTGTGTTTTGGGCGTGGCAGCGGTTCCTGTTTTCCCCCACATGGCTTAAAGCTTTCTTCCATTTGTGTGTTTCCCACAGCTGTGCCACTCCCATCTTCCAAGCTTCTACCATTGAAGAAAGAGTTATCTTTTTATAACACAGGGGAGATCTTGTTATAACTCTACTCAGAATCATCCGAAGTCTTCTCATTAAGTCAGTGCAAAGGTAAAATATTTAAATTGCCTGTAAGGATCTATATTATCAGGCCCTATTACATCGCTGAGCTTTTATCAACCCCAGCCCCCTGCTGTCTAGAGAGAGGCCTTCTCAGTGCTTCTAAAACAAGTTGAACATATTCCCAGCTCATCTTTACACATGCTTTCTCTATGCCTAGAATGCTCATCCCTTTCACAACTCATTTTCTTTCTGCTTTCAGCTGCTGCTCAATGTGTCCTGTCAGTGAGATCTTCGCAGACCACCCTACTCAAAATAGTAAGCTACTCTCTCTGCATATGCTGTACCCTTAGCTGTTACACATTTCTCTAGATGACTTATCCTCATTTGAGCTACTATGTATTTATTTACTTTCTGTTTCTCTCTGCTGCACTTAAGTTGCATGAAGATGGGCATACATGTTTTATATGCTTTGTTTACCACTGTATCCCCAGTATGTGGAAAAAATGCTGGGCATAGAATAATTCTTCTATTTTACTGTTGAATAAATTAAAAAATGGGAAGTGTGATTAAATGGTATCATCACTATTTGTGTGGTTGGCCCATTTTTCTTGCTAAAATTTAACTCTGAGAGAGCACTTCCTTTGTAGTTATTTTAACGAGTTAATCACTGAAAAAGCAGTGACCAGCTACTGTGTGTTTGCTGACATTTGGATTGTGAACAGAAAAATGGTATAAATTGATTAAGGAATAGAATGGAAGGATAAATGATTTTATTGCATTTCAAAATATTTCAGAGGGGAACAGCTCTGGTCAATAAATTGTGAAGGGTCAATATTTACATCATAGTATAATCATTCAATAATTAGCAAATACTTGTTGAGTGCCTTATGATAAACATTGTGCTAGAATATGAGGATATAGTGAGTATAAAGACACTCTGTATGTTTTCAAAGGGCTTGCAATCAACCAAGGATACAGAGAAGTAATAAGGTGGCTGTTATAGTCTGAGAAGATATCATGTAGGAGGACACCTAGCTCTGTCATGGAGTTACGTGATTTTTATTGAAGGATATCATAGAAATTATCACATAATTTAAGAATGAATAATGTGATTGCAGTTAAGCATGATCTATGTGTGTGTATATATATATATATGTATGCATACACATGTATTTTCTGAATTTTTACTAGAATTAAGTTAAAAATAAATCAATGGGAAAGGAGAATACAGAAAAAAATGTGTTGGAAAAATTGTAATAGACTAAATAGATCAGAGAAACCTAAAAGTTAAGCTAGCAGTTAAGAGAAATTCCAAAACAGTCTAACTTGAACCATAGAACTTCAGAAAGGATCAGGAATTGGAAGTAAGTGGTGTCTCTGAGACTAGTAGACCAGCTAAGGTAGAAAACAGGAGACTTGGTTAAAAGTTTCTATATAAAGCTGTTAGACATTCTGATTCTCTTCCCAGCCTGAAAAGTAGGGCAACTTTCCTTTCTACAAACCAACATACAAGATTAATTTGGAACTTAGGAAACCTAGGCTCAGGTAAACTAGCTAAAGGAAGTATAGGTAGTACACACACACACACACACACAAACACACACACGCACGCACCACACACACACACAAAGATAAATTCAATGGAAGTCTATTTAGTAAGTGGTGAGGCTACTAACCCTTTCTCCACCTTGACTATGAGAATACTAGCATCTGGGCTTATGTATCCTATGCAGGAATTTGTCAAGTTAGTGTGTGGGAAACGTGACTAAGACAACAGAAAAAACTTATAGAGACTGAAGTGACCCAGCCACAACAACCAACAGTAAAGCCATTGACTTTAGAAACCTTTTCTTAACAACAAATTGATACTTGATGACAATAGTGAAAATGTCTTCAAAATTCAAAAGAAAAACCATTCCCACATAAAATTATACCCAGATAAAGTATTAATCTGTGGATGAGATTTGGAGGACATTTTCAAGCATTCGAATTGTTAGAAACTAACATTCCATTGCATGACCAGACTGTGGGTTGTCTTCTACCAAAACAAGGAAGAAATCTAATAAAGAAGATCTGTGATCCATAAAGACCAGGGAATCTCTCTGGATGGATGACGAGAGGATGCAGGAGGAGGGTGAGGTTTAAGGGGGAATTTCATGTACTCAAAATTGAATATGTTAAATAAAACTACCTATGTGACGCCCAGTGGACAGTTGTACATATGTTATATATAGGACTGGAGCTCCAGAGGGTGACCTGAAAGGGCTGGAGATAGTAAATTATTATAGAAATTAAATGGTAATTGAGTAATGATTTTGTTTGGGATACCCCAGAATAATAATGATGATTAATGTTTTATGGTAACCTCTGACTTACATAGCACTTTTACATGTAAATTTTGGCTGTGAATCATTAAATACAGCAATAGAAATGGAATTAGAACTTCTTTTGGATTGTGTAACGACATCAACAGACACTCAGTTTACGGTGATTCCTTACTTTAAGACTGGATTATCTCGATAATCTTTCTGCATATGCTTTGATTTGAAGTAATGATCCTTTTTAGTGTTGCTGAGTAAGTAAAACCTATATTAGTCCAAGAACATTGTCAAAGCAAAGAATAATAAAAGCAAATAACAAAATGGTAACTTCAGATACACTAGAGACATACCACGGTAATGAATTTGAAGACTGAAGCTTTAAATGTTACATTTGTAGAGGTTTGGTGATTTGGCTTAAGAATGCTGTTTCAGCTTGAAGATAAACTAGAATTACCTAAGGAAATTCACCTTCTTTTGGAAGAGTAATTAAGGTCCATGTTTTGTCACTTTAAACTATGAATTTCTCTGAAAGAAGCCTCTACTGAGGATGAAAGTCCCCAATGGAAACAAAGATCTCTGAACTGCCATCTTCCATTCCTTTCTTTCAAATCAGCAAGTCAGGCCACTTCTCCAGAGCAGGTCTAGCTGCCTCAAATCAGTCCCGACATAGACTGATTCTGTAGATCATGACCTTAATTTTGTATAGTTACTTTGAAAAGAATAGACTCTGCCTGAATTTGACTGAGCAACTTCTTTTCATTGAATAGCTTTGAAAGCTACTTCTGTGTACAGCACATTTTCCACAATAGAAATTCAAGGATCTTTTCTATCTCAATACTGTCAGCCCAAATGACTTCAAGCAGTTTCAGTTCTGCCATCTGTAAGAGATGAATTTGTTCAATCAAGTTAAATCACTGTACCAGCTCAGTCACTGCACCAGAAAATACTCTAGTTTTACCTAACTGCTCTTATTCCAAGGTTAAATTAGTATCTGAGGCTTCACAGTTTGCCCCAAACTAGTCACTTGTATATTTGTAAGAACTAACTTGTTAAAAAATCATTAGCAAATGTAAGAAGATGCCTCATGGAGTGAATGTTTGAACTTCTATTAAAAGCATATTTTAAGATTCGCTTTAATTAAAGGAAATAATACTTTCTTAATGTTTAAGCTGAATTTTAATCTACAGACTACATATCTTTAGATATAATGTGTTCTGTCTTAACACATGTATACACATACACACGTGCATGTATAGACACATATATGGAAGCCTCAAGTCCAGCTCATCTTTAAAATGTCCTGAATATCTTTGCCCTATTTATCTTATGCCAAATCTTTATTATTATTATTATTTTATTATTATTTCAAAATATTACAGGGGTACAAATATTTTTGGTTACATGGATCACTTCGATTATGCTTGAGTCAGGGTTATAAGTGTGGTCATCACTCAGATAGTGTTCATTACACCCATTAGGTAGGTTTTTACCCCTCTTTTCTCCTCCCCCACTTGATTTCCATTGAGTTTTATTTCCCTCTATGCACATGTGTGCTCATTGGTTAGTTCCAATTTAATAGCGAGTACATGTGGTGTTTGTTTTCTATTCTTTAGATACTTCACTTAGGAGAAGGGTCTCCAGTTCCATCCAAATTGTTGCAAAAGGCATTATGCATCCTTCTTCGTGGCTGAGTAGTACTCCATAGTATACATATAACACATGTTGTTAATCCACTCATGAATTGATGGACACTCAGGTTGATTCCACATCTTTGCAATTGGGAATTGTGCTGCAATAATCATTCAAGTGCAGTTGTCTTTTTGATAAAATGACTTCATTTCCTTTGAGTAGATACACAGTAGTGGGATTGCTGGATCAAATGGTAGGTCTACTTTTAGTTTTTTGAGGATCTCCATACTGTTTTCCTTAGAGGTTGTACTAATTTTCAGTCCAACCAACAGTGCATAAGTGTTGCACTGTTTGCAACACTTTGCATCCATGCCAGTGTGTATTGTTTTTGGACTTTTTAATAAAAGCTATTCTGTGATAAAGTAATACCTCACTGTGGCTTTAATTTGCAGTTCTCTGATGATTAGTGATGTTGAGAAATTTTTCAAATGTTTATTGACCATTTGTCTCTCTTCTTTTGAAAAGATTCTGTTCATGTCTTTTTCCCACTTTTTAATGGGTTTGTTTGCTTTTTTCTTGCTGATTTTCTTGAGTTCTTTGCAGATTCTAGTTATCAGCCCTTTATAGTATGTGTAGCTTGTGAATATTTTCTCCCATTCTGTAAGTTGTCTATGTGCTCTGTTGATTATTTCCTTAGCTATGCAGAAGCCTTTTAATTTAATCAAGACTTATTTATTTATTTATTTGTTGTTGTTGCTCTAATTGCCATTGGGGTCTTCATAAATTCTTTGCCTAGGCTGATATCTAGAAGAGTTTTCCTAATATTTTCTTCCAGCATTCTTATGGTTTCATGACTTTCATTTAAGTCTTTTATCCATCTTGAATTAATTTATGTGAGTGATAGGAAATAAGGACCCTGTTTCATTCTTTTGCATGTGACTATCCAATTTCCCCAGCATCATTTATTAAACAGGGATTCTTTTTTCCCAGTGTATATCAGTGTCTGCTTTGTCAAAGATCAGTTGGCTGTATGTGGATAGTTTTATACGTGGGTTTTATGTTTTGTTTCATTGGTCTATGTCTCCATTTTTGTGCCAGTACCATGCTGTTTTACTTCCTATGCCTTATAATTTAAGTAAGAGATTTACTAGGGTGCAAGGAGGTAAAGAAAACTAGATTTGAAATATAATGAGAGGTAAAATCAGTAGAATCTGGTGATGAGTTGAAGGGTTATAAAAAATAGAGTAAGGTGTCTACGGCAATGACTCCTTGTTTTGTTACTTGAGAAGTTGGGTAGAAGGAAATGGACTGTTACCAGAAATAGGAAACTAGAAGAGGGACAGTTTGGGGAAAAGGAAGAACTCAAATGACATGTAATTTTTGAAATTGTTGCTATCAATTTGGGTGTTTTGGTATCAAAAAAAACAACCTATGTTTAACATTAGGAATAAATCCAAGAGCAATGAATGATCCTGCTCTTTATTTTCTCTCCTAAAGGAGCAGTAGATCTTCCTTTCGCTACTGTCTGGCACGGACCTCTGTCTTTATTCAGAGTTATCTGATATGAAAATGAGCTCAGTGCACAGAGGGAGAGATTCAGACTAGGAAAATTGCCTCCCATATGGCAGGGTAGTGAATACTGTTAAGGAAAAATTGAGCAATATTATCACCTTTATCAGAAAATGACACCTAAAATTCTCAAATTCCCAACGTCAATTAACCTGTTTGTTCAATGTCATTAGCAATTATCATTTACTAAGCAATTCTCTCTGTTCATTTGGAACATTTCTTTATGTAGCCCTTTAGAAGTCAATTTTGAATTGTCATGTCACTTTGCCCCAGTAGACACCATGGAAACTAGGATAGACTGGCTCTAAGAAGATTATTTTTAAAATTACCTCTAAATTTAATTCTTTTTAATAAAAGTATATATATAATTTTTTTTTATCTTTTAAACTGGCACAAAACTGCTGAGGCTTTTGTAGATTACTCTAGAAAAAAGATAGCCTTTTCATTTTAAATGATTTTAATGCTTAAACAAGGTCATATTAGAAACTGATAGTAATGATTTAACATTAATACTTAGATTGATTCAAGTCCTCAGATCAATTTTTGACTTCTGTCTAAATTTTTAAATGATAGAAAATGTACCTTGCCCTCTTATTGCAATATATCTTCAGATCCTCTGTGCTAAAAACTATTCAAAGAAACAAAAGAAGGAGAAGTTCCAGTGTCACTGAGACCTGAGCTAAATAAATGGCAGGACTTTAATTTTAGAGTTTTCATTCTCAGATCTCAATAAATGAACTGTCTCAGGGGTACATTGGCAGTTCCTTACTCAGACACAATCTGTATTACCAGTTACAAAGCAGCTATGGTTAGGACCACGGCCACTCTCTATATAGAGATGATTTGCTTTTAGAAATGCTGGGGTTAGTAAATTTAAGCTTATTGTGCATGAATATTGATATAAATTCTAAAAGGAAATTATGCTTCAGACATGGGGAATGCACATATTAGGGATAATGACAAATGGGTTGTTCTGGATCAAAACTATGCTGATCAATTTAAATACTCAATTTTTCCAGTGATTTCCAAGTGTCTTTAAATATATATATTTTATTAATAAAATTTGATTTCAATCTTGATTTTTTGTTGTCTGATTTGTGTATTTTCTTCTCTACTAGAGTATGAAAATAGGGGATATCAAGGCCAGGTATGCCTGGCCAATTGCAAGAGAGATATTAACAGTGAAATGTATCATTAATTAGGTTCTGAAGATCTACCATATTCTGCTTCTCCTGGTTAATATCTGGGGATCCTGTGTGTCTCATCTTAGATGCCTCTTCTAAGGAGAAGATATCCCTAATCATATACTAAGTTGGGTTACACACTTTCAGTGAGTATAGATACTACAGAATTTATTATTCTCTATTATAGTTACCTTTTTTGTTTTCTGCTTGTTTTTAACTTCTTTCCTCATTAAAACTATTATAATTTTTAAAGCAAGAAGCATATCTTCTTTCCATTCAATCTGTGGCACAATGCTGTGGATACATCAAAGTTTATTCCTCTTTCCTGAACAATATAAACAATTATAGGTATTATGTTATAATATGTGACCATGTTATATTTCTGGACAAAGATGTCTAAATGACATTTTTCATTTCTGGGCTGAGTCAACAAATGCTCTTGTCTTACTATGGAACAACCACCATGGAAGACATGTATTGAGATAACAGAGCATTCATTAATTTGAGTTACAGAATAAAGATGTAGAATGAGGGACACATTACTTTTGTTTGTTAGCTACTGATATTTCGGGGTTAATTTGTTTACCACAGCTTATTTTTAGCTATCCTGAATAATATAATGTCCTAAGAATCTAGAAACATGCTTGGCCTATAATATGTAAAAATATAAATTGAATGAATGAATGAATATATTTCTCATCCTCAGCTAAAACTCTAGATGTCACTAATACTGAAAATTGATATTCGTGTTGTAGAGTTCTTACAGATCAAATTAAGCACTTTAAAAATTCATATTATTCATGATTTACTAAACAAAGTGATTACCAATGTCAAGAACTTAAGAGGAACTGAGATTTTACCCTGGTTACAAGCTAATGACTGGGCTGCAATAGTTTCATGCATACTGACAGAAGATGTAAGACTCTCAAGTCAGAGATGAAGGACTTCACTCATAATGATGTAGCAGGTAGCATGCATTTGATATTTGTCTCAGTTCTCCTTAACCCCCAAGTCATACAGAGTGATGCAGAGTGACTCAGGTAAAAGGCTGTGTAGGCAGTGAATTTGCATCACAGTGAGGAACCTCAAGCTAAGTACACCCTAATCCTTTAAAATAGCTGCTATGCTAGCAAACCTGAATGTTGAATGTTCTACTATTCAAAACAAATTTATCCTCTGCTCTTGTGGGAGACATTATCTATTTCCCAAAGAAGCATGCTATACAAGCATACTTGAAAACACAGTTCTTAAAAAAGTTTTTTAAATGCCTCTGCATGGAAGACATGCAGACCCACAAGAGATCCAACAAAAATTGCCTCCTGGCAATCGAGAAACAGATGCTTAGGAACCTTACCTTTTCCAGGGATTGGTGGACTATGGCTTCCCACCAAAAAATATTTCACCCTTTCATCTACCCATTCTACAATTATTTATTGAGACATTTTTACAGAAAAATTACAGAGTTTGGCACTTAATACGTGTTTACCTGTCCAAAGTACACATTGCTTTCATAGATGAGGTCCACAGAAGATAGTTTGAAAATTCCAAATATGTAAGATCAAGGATAGGCAAGATTGAGAAAGTCATTAAAAACAACAACAAAAGCAGCAATAATACATAACACTTTTTGACATCTATTGTGTACCAGGTGAATTTAAATATTAATAAATTATGTCATTTGTTAAGAACAGCCTAATGAGGAATGACACGATTATTATCTATATTGTATTTGTAGAAGGTTTAGTAGTTTAACTTAGGACAAGAATTAAGATGAGATGAATGAAGAAGGGTCAGTAAGTACAAGGCCAGATTCTGTCTTTATTTAAAAATTCTATAATATTTTTGCTCATATTGGATTTTTATCATCGCCATTATTCTGTCGGATGTCAAAGAATTCTAAATATATTTTGATCAAGACCTACAATTAACTATTTGTATAATGATAGGGGAGATGTTTGGTGAACACTCTACTGATAGTTATTCATTTTACCCTAAAATTGGATTATGTATAATAATCTTGGGTTATGTGTGATAATAATAAACTCCAATAAGTTGGAATATGTGGATGATCCAAAAATCAAAATTGTGTATTTGGGAATATTTATTATATTTAAATTTTTAGTAATTAATTTCTTGTGACCTCTATGTTGACATATTCACTTTTTATTTTTTCCTACACAAGACCAGCTGAGAATGCTCTCCATACATACAAGAAATTACTGCAGAAAGAAGTAGCCAGGTGGTTTAGAAAGCTACTTGGCAGGCAATATGATCATGCTGGTGCTCTGGATTTATTGGATATTTTATTATACTCTTACTTCAATGCTCTAGAAAACTTTCTTAAACATTTAATAGGCCCACTGCTTACAAAATAGACCAAAAGAGACCCCTCTCCACAAGATTTAAGGAGACACATCTTTCTATTGGTAACTGATGCCTAGATCTGGGAAGTTAATTGTCATATTTCTGTAGCCTCTGATGCTATAAAGAAAGAAAGTTAAAGAAGCTTGGAGAAAGGCTCATATCATTTTAAATATTATCTATTTTTCAATGCTACTCACTCTCCCAGCAACCTCTTTTACTAATTCAGTTCTAGGTCAATCTAATAAAAATTGAGGGCAAGAGCAGAAAGACGTTGTGATGGATAATTTTATGTGTCTACTTGACTGGGTCATGAGGTGGCCAGATATTAGGGAAAACTTTATTCTAGGTGTGTCTGTGAGGCTGTTTCTGGATCAGATTAATATTTGAATTATAAAGTGAGTAAAGCAGATTGCATCTCTTTATTGTGAGTCAGCTTCATCCGATCTATTTTGGGCCTGAATCAAACACAATGTTGAGTGAAGGAAATTTGCTCTCTCTGTCTGACCATCTCCCAGTTGGCACATTGGTTTTCTCCTGCCTTCAGACTCAAAATGAAATTTATGTTGGAATTTATGCTGTTGACTCTCCTGGATCTTCAGCTTGCCAAATGCGGGTCTTGAAACTCAGCCTCTCTAACTACTTGGTTTGGTTTGTCTGAAGAACCTTGACTAAAGCAGACATACTAGAACAAAAGAAAAGCTGGGCACTTGGAGCACAAGCAAAGGTCAGTGCAGTGAAGACGTAAGGGCAAGGCATAAAAGAACAGAAACAAATATGCTAGAATGAGCCTACTATTCACATATCAACCTGGAGCACCCCAACATGGAAGACACAGAAATCTGAGAATCAACCTATTGGGGTCAATAATCCTTGCAAAAGCTATGGCACAGCAGCAGCAGCTATGGTGAATCAAAAACGTTGGAAAATATTTCAATAATTCAGTGAATGTTTATTTGGACAATCATTCATTCAGGAAATTTTCTTCTGTCAAATTTGCTTTGAGTGAATTGGTCACTTGGTGAATTATGTTTCAATGCATCCCAATTTGGTGATTTTCTGCTAATTGGCCAGGACTAGAACAAAATCAGAGAGCTGTTCAGTCAGAAATTAGCTTTGGTGGCCTCCGGAGAGGATCAAATTGACCCTGTGGAGAAAAAGTCTAGAAAGTAAAGGTTACTAAAATGTATGAGGAAGGAAAAAAAAAAAAACTGAAATAAAGAGTAAAGAGGTCATTCAAACAGCTACTGTATTACTTTCTTTTAAAGTCAGTTTAACTTTGAACAGAGTGGCTAGAAGTAGGCCTGTGGAGATTAACAGATTGGCTGTCTAAGCAATCCATAAAGGAAAATTCTGTGCAAAAAGTATATTTTTAAATCTGCAGGAAGATGAAAATAAGAAATGCATGGCTAGAGTTATTGAAATTACAGAGTTAGAGGTTTTGTTTGTATACTCCTCGGAATGAGAAAGCATTAAATCATTTTTGTATTTATCTCCATGTATCACTATAATTCAGAGAAGAATCAAACTAAAATGCATGTTGTAACCATCTGAAATTGAACTGTTATACAAGAGGAATTTCTAAGCAACCTATACTTACTATTTTCTGTTGCTGATATTATAAAATATTCTTATTTCTCTAACAATAAACGATTTTCCTTTTAGTTATACTTAGTTTAGTTTCTACATTTATTAGTGTTCCTGTAGATTTTTGCACACTATGATTTAGTATGGGATTGATGAAATTCACATTTTTCCTTATAATAAATGAAGAAAGCTTATTGAGGTATTATTTGTATGTTTTGTTATGTTATTACTTGTTTTTAAATATTGAACAGAGCATGCACATTGATCATATAGCTTTATTGATTTAAAAAACTCAGATCATCAAGAGATACCTATGAGTAAATAACAGGCAAAAAGTCAATTCATGAAATAATGAAGTAACACTTTGTCTCCTGTTCTACCTTTTGTGACCATAGTGTTAATATACATATTTTTTTCCTTCAGTGATGGTTTTTCCATCAAGTTCATCCCTCCCTTCTAATAAGCAGCTCCCATATGATTTTAGGACTTTGGATTGACTTCCCCTTGTTATCTCAGTGAAGTGCCCAGGGAATGTGACGCTCTCCCTAAGATAGTGTGCTGTTGATTTCTTGCCACATTCTTTTCTTACTTGGATATAATATTAGCTATAAACTTTATTAAAGGGAGGATTTTATTGGTCTCAAAACCCTAGCAAACACATATTTTCTGTGGATATGGTATTTCAAACACCAATGTCAAAACTTTCATTCTTTTGTACTTCCGTATCTTCTGTTCACTTTCTCTATATATGTTGTAGTCTTTATTCTTTTAAAAAATAGCACAGTCTAGAAGACAAGGAAATCTATGAATCCATGGATGGAATTCAAAGAGTGAGCTAATCTTTAATATTGTACACATATTATTGTGCATGCATATCTGGTTAAGAACAACTTTTTCTTGGGGAAAGAGCCCATGATTTTTATTAGTTTTCAAGGAGTACATGATCAAAAGATGTTTTAAAAACCCTAGAGATTCATAATTATTTCAGAAATATTTAAATTATTTACAATAAAATTTAATAATTTAATCATTTAAGTAATTTATCATACTACTATTTGGTGGGAAGTGGGTTTTTATTGTATTTCATTTTTAGGGGTTTTTCTTTTTCTTTAAGTTTTTAGAGTACATATGAATATCTTTAAGCCAAATAAATTACCACTAATCATGTTTACATCCAAGCAAATATGATCCATGGCCAAATATTAATGGTATCTTCTTGAATTAAGTTGTTCTTTCATGCAAAGTGTTTGCTTTATATTTACCTTTTTGATTTTATATGTATTTGATGTAAGTGTATAGTGAATTCTTACAATTCTTATAAATCTATGTTGTCTCAGCATTCATTCCGAATACGGTTTTGACTTTCTTATACCAGAAGCAGGGCTCAGTCACCCTTGACAAACTGGAAACTTAAAGTTTCCAGTTCTATACCACACACAAATGGTTCCAGCTAATGGTCAGAGACAGAAATTAGAGGTATCTCTCCTACCCAGCAGACTGGGCTCCCTGCTTACCCAATGCTTCCTTTAAAGTGACCATTTAGGTTTGTAAACTTAAAGTGACCCACATCCTATTCCCTTATATATACTCCTGGTTGCCTTGTGTTCTCTCTCTCTGCCTGAATCTTTGTTCTTGTCTTATGTGACCTGGAGACAGAGGACACCTCTCCCAATTTATTGTGCCTTCTTTGCCCAGGATCTGAAAATAAAATATTTGACCTTATTTGTTATTGTGATGGTGTATTGAATTTTCAGCTTCTCTCTGAAGAACTAGGGGCTGCCTCAGGCTAGGTTTTCCCCAGGATACCTGGAGGAACACAAAATCAGACTCCTAGCACCAGAGCAATGGTCATGAACTGGACATAGGCCAGACAAAAGCCTCAAGGACATCTGCCAGTATAAACAAGTTTGCAATGTGGGGAACCCCCATGGTCATGGGTCAGACAACTACGGACTAGGCCCTCTGCCAGGTAAAATAAATAGTCTGTGAAAGACACACTGTAACCCCAAATATATAACTTCAGTGTAATCATGAGAAATGTAAAGAAACTAATATAAAGACAGTCTAAAAAATATCTGACCAGTATTCAAAATCATTTTTATCAAGAAATGCAAGGAAAGACTGAGTAAGTCTTACCAATTGAAGGAAATTGAGGAAGCATGACGGCTAAATGCACTGTGGTTTCCTGGATTGGATTCCAGAAAAGCCTATTAGTGAAAAACTGGAGAAATCTGAATAAACTCTGTAGTTTAGTTGATAGTGTTGTACCAATACTACTTTATTTATTTTGCTTATTATACCATGCTTATGTAAGATTTTAACATTCGGGGAAACTGAGTGAAAAATATTTGAAACTCTGTTTTCTATAGGTTTAACATTTCAAAAATAAGTTTAAAAAAGAATATTTAGAATCATCGTTATATTAAATATGAAAACAATTTTAATTCTGTAGTTTCACTGACATCCTTAATTCACCTGACAACTGGAAAAGATACCCCTGCTGTATTTTCCTATATCCTGCCTGGTTCTCCCATCTTAGTGTTTATTATGATTGTCCATTATATGTCTTCTTCATAGTGCTATACAGTATCTTGTACAATTCCTGATTCACAAAGTTACTCAGTGTTTATCTAATAAATTTTTATATGCAAGTATCTGAAATCCATTTCTAAGTATATAGAAATAATTCATATTAGGTTTATTACATTTTATGTTGTACTCAATATTAAATTTGTTTCATTTGGTTCAGAGGAATAAGAAGAGAACTTATCAAAATCAAAATGACTCCATTAGTTTACCAAGTTGACAAATTAATTCTTCATATAGTGTTTCACACACAAAATAATTTGAGGAAGTATTTTTTTGTAATTTAATAAAGTAAGATGTTTAATTTTGTATAATCTATAATAATTTTATTAAAGTATAACATGTTGTATTATAAACTATGCATCATAAACTTACTATTTCAACAGCATAATAAACTTTTATGCATGTAATTTTTTTTCTCAATTTGAAGAAAACTAATCAAAGTCTTTCAATATCAATCCCCAATCCTCTAGGCACTTCTAACAACTCATTATACTGCAACATAGAAATAATACAGTAATTTTAAGTATTTCTAAACTGCTAAGATTATTTTTTAAAATGCCACATGACAGTGCACCAATTGTCCTAAGAATGGAGGTTCATCAGTTTGAGTGAATGAAATTGTTTAACAGCATATTCATTCTCACCTCAATAGAAATCTCAGGAAAGAGATAAGGAATATTTCACATATATTCCTAGATTGCTAATAAAAATATATGTAATTGTAACAAATATTAAAGTTTCTTTTATAAATATTAAATAATAAACTTTAATATATTCTATGCTCTTGGAAATTTTAAGTATATGTTTTTAAGTACATATAATATCTCAGTCATTTTTTCTATAGTTTTCTATATTCAAGGGAGTATATTTCATGTATTGTTATGTTATTTGAATACACTGTTTATGATATATATGTTTTTTATAATGGAAATAGATTTCCACACAATGTAGAGAATTGATTTATGAAAAGAAAATGCTTCATTTTAATTTGTATGAAAATACAGAGTGGCAAATTTAGAAGCAATGATATATTAATTTTCCAGTACTTAGGAAACAAAAGATTGATGATGATGATGATTATGATGATGACGGTTTTGAAGAATGTAATGATAACAGCTAAAGTTTGACTTCTGCATTGTGAGATATACAAACTCATATGAGAGAATGAATTGCTTTTATCTCTATTTTGTGGATGAAGGAGAGGAAAATGCAGTATTTTTTTTTCTGAATTCAGAAAAGAAAGATTTAAACCTATCCTGGAGTTTGATTCCAGAAAGTTTGCCTGGTAGGTCTGCGATAGTTCTAGGCATGTGTATTTTGTACAACACTCTATTTTCTACAGCGATTTTTACCCTAGATAATGCCGATGCACTCCTCTAGCATAGAGTATATAGTCAATAAATTTGCTGAGGAACCGTTGATATAGTGACTATTGGAAAGAGAAACACCTTCTTGGCTTTATGGCATTATTGATTAGGTTAATTGGAGCAAATCCTAGATGGGATTGTTAAAAGGGGATTCTTGATGAGAGATACAAATCTCAGTGCTGGGGTTTGTTGTTAAGGTTGAAGAAATGAATCCAGTATATCCTCCCATGACAATGACATTTATTCAGTAATACATTCAGGCTGGAAAAAATTATCCATATGACAAAGATTATAGAAACAAGATAGAGTCATGACTGAAACTTTTTCACTACCAGAGCAAATTAATATCTTACTATGTGTAGGCATTTACTTTCTTGTTAATGAAAAAGCATTAATATCTATTTTGTATGAAGAATTGAGTAATAACTTTTGCATATTTTATCAATGTGTAGGGAAAGAGATTTTATTTTATTTGTCATACACCTAGCCCAGTAAAGTTGTAATGATAACACTGAGCCTCAACCAGCCCTGATATTTTCTAAAGATATAGAGGCCCTTTGTACATTGGAAAATGGGTTCCTGGTCACATAGCCTTACAAAGGATATCCAATAAACTTTCCAGACACTATGGTCAACTCATTGAATTTATCTGGCTATTTTCTTATTCTCGTAACGTTTCCACAGTACATTTCCCCTTTGGACTTCCACAGAATTTAGCAATTTACCAAAAAATAAAACCAACAACAACAACAAAAAACTTGCGTGATGAAGAATCTCAGTATAAAGAGAGCCACAGTAGTGAGTATGATAGTAGAGACTGTTTGTTAGAAAGAAAAGAATAAAAAAAAAATAGGTAAGTAGCAAACTCTGAACAGCAAGACCATGAATTCTGATCAATCATTTGCTTATCACATATTATGATCAATTTTCTCTGCTAGGCAGTCTTCTATAATTCTTCTTTCATCTTCTTTCCTGAGGAGCAGAGCCTAGGAGAAAGGCAGAAGGGAGGAGAGTAAGTTTAGTTCCCCCGTATCTGATTACAGTGTGATGAGGCAGCATGATTCAGCGGAAAATATACAGGCTTCAGAATCAGATATACCACTCTCTGAATCCTAACTGAAGTCACTGCCTTAAACAAGATTCTTAATTGTAAGTTTCAGAACAATATTGCAAATCATTCTAATCACATGTACATGACGGCAAATTTATGAAAAGCACATTGAGGTTTTTCAAAGAAATAGAAAATATTGATCAGTAAAGAATCAAGAAGTGAAGAAAAAAGGCGGATGCAATTTTATAGCCTTCATTCGTCTATTTAACATTGATCTAACTTAGTTTGTATTCTTTCTTCACTTCACGTCTCACAAATTGCTGAGCAAGAGAACATGGTTGGTTCCACTTGTATTTACACTTACCTATCCATCTGCAGTTAGGTAAATAAAATTTAAAATTTACCTCACACCTTATGCATAAATGCCTTCTGAGGTTCTTTTAAAAATAAGTGCAGAGTCTATGCAAACCCTCTAAAAGAAGCCTACTACATTTGTTTATCAGATGTTCAGCAAACAAGTCTCCTCGTATGTATATAAAAGTCCAAAGATGACCCAACTAATACGATCCAACTATTTCAACTGTTACATTATTTCAGTAATGACTGCAAATTTGCTCATGCCTCACTATATCCATGCCCCTTTTTATGGTTCACTTGACAGCTGGAATAGAATATCATAGAATGAGTTGATTACAAACAACATAAATTTATTTTTCATAGTAATGGAGTCTGTGTAGTCCAAGATCATAATGCTGGCATATTCAAAGTCTGGTGTGGACCATTTCCTGGTTTATAGATGGCTGTCTTTTCTCTGTATCCTCACATGAGGAAGGGAAAAATCAGCTGTCTGGGATCACATTTTTAAGGTCACTAATCCCATTCATGAAGGCTCTGCCCCACGATCTAATCACCTCCCAAAGGCCCCACCACTCAACAGCACCACATTGGGGATTAAGTTTCAATGTATGAATTTCAGGAAGACATTTTCACTCTATAGCATCCCTATACAATGTGACTTGGACTCTCTTTCCATTTGAAGGAAAAGTTTGATTCTTCACCACCTGATCATGGAAGTGGCCTTTGACTTGATTTTGACAAATGCAGATAGCAAATATGATAGACACGTGGACTTGAAATGTTCTTTTGCACTGGGCCTTGGCTTCACTCGATGTTGTAAACTCTTCTTTCTCACATGAACATGACTGGGCTTAAAGGATGAGAGAGGTTTTAGTCTTCTTAGATATTCTAGCTCCCCACCTCCACAGGCATGTGACTGAGGTACTTTAGACCTCAGCTGACCTGGACCAGGCCTAAAAAACTTCCAGAGCATACAGAATCACGAGGAAACATCCCAATGGCCTAAAAATATTGTGTGTTATATGTAATAGTGAAGCAATTAGAAAATTGTCCCTTATTGTTAAGATGGAAAAGCATATCTGATGGGCTTGTAGATCTGACTAAGGGTATTTCTGGGGATAATATTGAAATTTTCTATTGTATTCTGTTTGATGCACATGATAAGGTTTGGGGAGAGAGAGATGAGTGCAAAAAAACAATTTATAAGCAGAATTTAGAGGAAATATAGAGGATTCAGGTTTTGTCTGCTTAAAGAGTAAAAATTTTTCTACATTTTTTTTTAGAAATCAAAATATTCTTAAGATAAGAAATCATCAGATAATGATCAAATTAAGGGAAGAGCTATAAGTCTTTAAAACAAATTTTTGGAACGATTTATTACAGGTAACTTGTAGACCCTATAAGCTAGGTAAAAGAGCTCCCAGGAATTTTAAGGGCTATTCTGTAGTAACCTGATGATACAGGTATCAAACTAGAGAGAGACATGCCTTGAAAATAATTTAACCACATGGTACTTAAGAAACATGTATATATGTGTTATCTGGAGGAAAGAATAAAGAATGGTAGAGAAGATAGATAATACCTAGAAATATAGATGATGAATAAATCTTTAAAAATTCTTATTTTAAGAGAGAAGTAAACTGAAAAACAGATGATTAAATCTTAGGATAATTCTGGAGCCAAGTTATGGTAAGGCTGTGTTCCAATTACATATTACGGCATAACACATAACCTTAAAACTTAGAGGGTATATACAAACATAACGAGTGAGATGTGCAACGTTTGGGGGATGGTCATGCCTGAGGCTCTGCCTCGAGGGGGGAGGGGGAGCATGGGCAATGTACGTAACCATAATATTTGTACCCCTATAATATGCTGAAATAAAAAATAATTTAAAAAAAATAAAATAATAATTTTATTTTGTTCACCGTTTTTCGGGACAGAGATTTAATAAGAGTTTGATGGAAGTTCTCACTTAGAGTTTCCCATGGAGTTAAAGTCAGATGTTAGATGTGAAAATTTAACACATTTGGACATCCAGGGTGGCTCTCATACTTGCCTGGTTGTTTATATTGGCTGTCACCTGAGAGTTCATCTGGCCCTGTCTACTAAGGCACCTACCTAGGACTTCTCCAGCATGGCAGTTTCATGGTCATCAGACTTATTATATGAAAACTCAGGATTTCAAAGTAGGGTGCTCCAAGAGCACTAAGAAGAGTCTGGTCTGGACTCAGCACAAATTTCTTCAGCCATCATGGTATAAGTTCTTATGGTAATAAGTTGCTTTTCATGGGGAGGTAAAAAGAATTTTTCCAGGTCAGGGGTGCTATTCCTATATATTTCATGGAAGCAATTGAACTTGTTTGTGTAGGTGTATTCCTGGACTCTAAATTCTGTTCCACTGATCCTTAATCTAATCTTTACAAAAATATCACTGTTTTGATTAATGCAGTCTTATTGAAACTGATTTTTCTTAAAATCAAAAAACATAGTCATTTAACTTTGCTCTTTATTTCAAAGTTGTTTTGGTATTCTAAGGCCTTTGCATTTCCATATGAATGTTTGAATCAGCTTCTCAATTTCTACAAAAAAAGACTGCTGAAATTTGGTTTGCGATTGTGTTGAATCCA
The DNA here is from genome assembly GCA_008086735.1 of Cheirogaleus medius. NCBI lineage: Eukaryota > Metazoa > Chordata > Mammalia > Primates > Cheirogaleidae > Cheirogaleus > Cheirogaleus medius. The sequence goes on from VBSM01000361.1 coordinate 26,690,119, forward strand.
TAGATCAATTTTCAGAGAACTGAATTCTTACCATTATTGAGTCTCCCAATCAATAAACACAGCTTCTCTCTGCATTTATTTAGTTCTTTTATAATAACATTTGTCTTAGCAACATGCTCCATGTTTCAGTGCACAGATAGCGTGGGTACTTTTTCAGGTTCATCCTTAAGTATTTCAACACTTTATAACACAACAATTTTTTTAAAAATTTAATTTCTATTTATTTATTGCTAGTATATAGACATACAATTGAATTTTTATATTGACCTGATTAACTAAAACTTCAATAACTTTTTTGTGTATTCCATAAATGAGCATTAGTATGTGCCTCCTATAAATTTGGGAGGCACAGAAAAGTGGGACACTTAGTAAATTTCTATGTTTTAAAAGCTTATTTATTTATTTATTTATTTATTTTTTGGCTCCTCACATTTTCTGGCCCTTGCCCAGAAGATCACAGATTGCACAGTGAGTTTTATGACCTTTTAACAGCTCTTTCTCTCTCTCTCTACACACACACATATATATATATTTTTTCAGAGATGAAAGATCATACTCATGCTTTCCTTATATTTATGTGATTTCCACATAGGTCATTCTTTGGTTCCAACTATTATTACATATCAACATTTTTCAAAGAGTGATGCAAGGATCCCGATGAATCTTCAAAACCAATTCTGTGGGCCTGCGGGATCAAATTATCATTATGAATAATACTAGGGTGTTATTTTTTGGTCCCAGTACTTCGCAAGCACATAGTTCTAATAGAAATTTTCCACTGGCTATATAATGTGCGATGTTGCAGCAGATTGAATGCTTTATCACATATGAGAATTCAGCTTTCCTCTATTAAAGCACACATTAGAGAAATTTGAGAAAATGTGAAACAATGCCACTCTTCCCTCTAATATTTTTGTTTGTTTGGAAAATAGAGTTAACCTTTATAAAGACTATGTTATATATGTTTAACAGATAATAGATTCATTATTATTGCTTTAAAATAAATTAATTTATATATTTTTTCTAAAATTTCTGTTTTAATTTATTTTATGGTAAATATCCATAGATATAACCAGTGGTATGCTGGAACTGGCTGGCATGGGCTTATGAGAGCTCACTGCATGCATTGCTTTCCAAGCGTGTATTCAGTGACATCACTTTAGTAGCTTGACATCGACAGAGATGGAAGTAATAATGCCACAGAAACTAGCAAATGCAACAAATCAGGGTTTATTCACACAGCTCCTCATCCTAGGCACCTGCTGTTAAATATTTATCACATCACTTGATATAACTCTCATAATCAAAAGGTCTTTGAATTCCTGCAACCAAAAAGTTTAAGGACCATGGCTCCTTAGCACTTTTCAATGCATTGTCACCTAAAATCTGTTGGAAAATCATAACCTTTATTAACAAAATCTTCTCTTTTTTAATTTTCAAACCTCTTCAACAAGTTTTTAGAAACACATGTAACACAAGCAGGTATTGATCCTAATTTTGCTTCTAATCTATGCATGTTGAATTGATCAGATACTGGGGAAATTCAACCACTAAGACTATGGCCCTTCTAGTAAAAGTTTTAGATGTTTAATTCTTGATAGAACAAAAATAAACAAAAATCATACAACCACTATATTTCACTGAAAAAAAATCTATTTGTTGTATCTTTTAAGAGAATACAAAGTCTGTGTTTTCTTTGTTCTAACACAATGCCACCAAGGCATGCATTATGTTAGCATGGCAGAGTGCTTTATAGAAAATAACTATTCACTAGAAATTAAGAATATGAGCTTTAGTTTTGGTCCTATCACCTACTAAATATTTGAATTAATTGCCTCTCAGTAGCTGAATGATATTGGCCAAGTTATCTTTATCTTTATGAGATGTAAAATTGGGATAATTGTACCAATACTGTCCAAATCACAGAGCTATTTTAAATACCACATGAGAAAAATCATGTTAAGATACTCTGTATATAGAACAGTGCTTGCAAATATACTATAATATAAAATATTAATATATATAGTTATAAAACATATTGGAAAAATATACATGATGTAAATATCTTGAAAGAATTATGAAGATTATATTACTCAAAGCTGTTTGTTAACACATGAAAAGATTTTGTTTTATTAATAAAAACTTCAGTTAGTATATCCAGTATGATGATTCTTTTTCTCTGAAAATAAAGAATGAATATTGTAAATATTTTCTTTACTTTTTTTTTGTTTTTTGAGACACAGTCTGGCTCTGTTGCCCAGGGTTGGGGTGTGGTAACGTCAGCCTAACTCACAGCAACCTTGAACTCGTGGGCTCAAGCAATCCTTCTGCCTCAGCCTCCCAAGTAGCTGGGACTAAGGAATGTTCCACCATGCTTGGCTAATTTTTCTATATATTTTTAGTTGTCCAGCTAATTTCTTTCTATTTTTAGTAGAGACAGGGTGCCGTTCTTGCTCAGGCTGTTCTCAAACTCCTGACCCTGAGTGATCCTCCGACCTCGGCCTCCCAGAGTGGTAGGATTACAGGTGTGAGCCACCATGTCTGGCCATAAATATTTTCTGTTTTCATTAAACATGCAAAAATATAGGGGATTATATAGCACTAAATATCTACAGGTATTAATACAAAAATTAATTTATGGATTTATATCTATTACTGTACTTTTATTAGTATCATGGAATATATTTTTTTATTACAATAGTAATCAAAGAGCTAAGATAAAATTGCAATAAATTGTCCTATGTACATGTTTTAAATATTTTATGTTTAAATGGACACATAGACATAGTTTAAAATATTCCTGGAAACTAATACAACTTTTTTATCTGAAACCAGCACAGTGCTAAGAGATCATAGATTCATTAAATATCGAATTTCAAGTTGTCAAGCTTGGAAATGAATCTGGAAATACTAATATATTATTATTTTTAAAATGAGGATTTTAAACTATGAGAACTTTATATTTTAAAGATGCCAAATAAACATGAATTTTAAAATGGTAAGCTGAGGTTTACAACACTTTTCATAATAAAACTCATTTTTCATGGGATGACAGGGGAGGAAATTGAAATCTGCTGCTCATTTTATAGCTGAGCAAACTTCTAAGAGGTACATGTATTCATATATTTCATGTGCTTCCCTTTGTAAATAACTTGTTTAAGCATTCTGAGATCTAGCAATATGTATCAATAAATATGCATCCTTTATGAAATGATATATTTTATTGTGACCAACTTAAATAATCTTAAATTTAAACTGTTTTCCACCTCCATTTCTATTATAGCTCACTCAGTTCATTTTTGAGCTGCTGTTAAAATCCTAGACAAAATATCACCAAAATCATAATTTCAAATATTTATTATTGGTCACTGGACAAATGAAACACTGATGTCTGATGATAAATATTTGGAATAATGAACATCTTTAATTATTTACAAATAGACACATGATAAAATATATATTGCTGATCTTTGGACTCTGTCCTTTATTGTTACCTTTCATTTTCCTATAGGAAATAATTTAATGTGAAATGCACTGAAGTTTAAATAATGTGCAATATCCATTTATGTAGGTCAAAGTGATTCTTTGGAAACAATTTCAACCATATATAATTGCAAATATATCTATGTACACACATATATTCATTTACATATATATTAAATTTATACTGAGATTATAAAAACAACACATTTAGTAACTGATTTTCATTGCAAGTTTTCAAAAACATCTGGTTTACTAAATAATGCTTTAATGTAAGGGTTTTAGAATTACTATGTTTTATTGGTGGTATCCAAATATAATATTTTTAAGTAGGAAAATCATTGATGAGAATAAATTCTCACAATTGAACTGCAACAATTCATTTGTCATAAATTGTTTCCATTTTATGTGATAGATTCAAAATATATCTTTATTTTATTAATTGATTTTCACCTTCAGAAGTAAATCTAGTAACAGTCAAAAAAATTTACTTGAATCAGATTGCAGTAGTGCTTGTCTCCCCAGCATATTTGTTATTTTTATTACAGGTTTACAGTCATCATTTTTCATACTACATTGCTTGCAGTCCGTCCTGTCACACTATTGCTGCCAGTTACTCCTACACTTCAGTTTGCTAATTAGTACACTCAATTCATTCTTCTCTTCCTTACCCTCCTGGCCAATTGCTATTTTGTGGAGTGCACATTAAGCATGTGTATCCACTATAGCTTATGCATCAGGGTATTAGTTTTTGTACTTGCTAATCATGCTCCTGAGTATGAGAACATAATCAAATCTATTAAAAATTATTGATCATAGATTTATCTGATTTTTCTAACTGCAAATAATACCAAATCTCTAGAATTCCACCTTTGAATATTTGTTTCAGTATTTTTCAAGTTTATAATGAAGAGTTCTTATAGATTTTTTTTTAAATGTAGATTCAAATCCAGGCTCCTCTAATATCTAAGTATATGATCTTGGACAAATTAACCTCTATAAATTATGGTCCCACTTTCTAAGAAATTAGACTCAACAATACCACTTCTTTCACTATATTTATGTGAAATGATTTATTAAAGTGTTTATTATCCAGGTTGGCAAATATCAAGGTCACAATATGCTGTTGTTTATTTTTATTATAAATATAGTATAATAGCATAGATATTTTTAGTCCACATAGTAAAATTTAGTGCTTTTACCCTTATTAAGTGATTTTAAAAGTTATTTGATAAAACATCTAAGGAAAATTCAGAGCCTTTCTAAATTGGAAAACAAAAAATTAATCAAGTTAATTATCTAATTGCTATACATTTTATTAATTTATTAATTTCAAAAACTTACCTTGAGTTTCTACATGTCAGACATTTTGCATAACACTGTGGAAGAATAAGTAATGGTTATTGGCTCTAAGAAGTCGAGCAGGAACTTGATGGTATAGTAAGGGAACACATTTCTTTTAGCAAAACTTTTGTTTTCCATTTGTCAGAAATGACTATCCCTAGGACAGAAATAATAGTCAATTAGAATAATAATAATAGTCACCTGAGAGATGTTCACTCATTTTTAATAATACCATTTCACATAAATAAAAGAATATACACGAGTATTTGGAATTCATCACTATGTTATGAGTGAGTTTAAATGTGAATAAACCTGAATAAAACTGTTTTCTACATGTTATCACATAAAATATATTATTTTTGCTATTCTACATTAGCTAATAAATTTTGAACCAATATCTTACAAATAAATTTATGTTTAAAATATTTTTTTTCTTTTAGAAATAGTTTGATTCATTTGTAAGAACTCTTCAAAATAGAATTATACTTTCCAATATAAATGTGCAGCTTCTCTTGCATTGGAGATGAAAAATGTCTCCTAAGTTTACATTTTAATTTGAAAAAATCCATGATAAAAATTAATTGGAATTTGTTGTAATGTATGTTGGCCTCTAAGTATGTCCCCAAAATTAAATTTTTTGAAGTACTAGAATTTCCTTAATGGGATTCTTGTTTTCCAATTATAGTGTTCCAAACTCATAACTGAAAATGAAATTATGATATTACTATGGTTATTTATCCTCTTGATCTAGGACAAACAGTTCATTGAATATATATATTTATATATATATATATATAAAACTTTATCATAAGTAGTAACTTGAATGAGTTCACAGTACCCACTAAAACCTATATAGGAGAGACATCTGAGGAAGAATCCAGAGTCATCCATGTTGGGGACTGCTCTGGGCACTCAGTAATGTTGACCACAGTGGTGGCCCTAATTCATAAAACACATATGCTGCTTTTGCCAATCTTCTCACATGTCTTTCTTGTGTCATTATGACACTACTATAAAAATTACTAACATAAAAATAATTATACACTCTATTTTATAATTTCCTACACTATACTATATAAAACATGTGTACAGATACATCCCTTCTCTAGGTGACACCTTTCTATATAGGCCCAATTGGTATATCCAGAAGAAATCTCTTTTGGCAGTGTCTCGATCCATCTGGTTGCTCTGATTGTGCTAATGTTGTTGTGTTTCTCCTGCTATTTTTCAATATATACCTCTAGAATTTTAATTATTTATTATCAAAAATCTCAAAAATATAAAAAGTCAGACAGCAGAGTATAGTAAGGTCCATGTACCAATCATCCATTTTCAACAATTATCAACTCATGGCAAATATGATGCATTTTTACACCAACCCATTCTTTTCTTCATATCATTTTGTAGTAATTCCTGGACATTATTCCACTTTAAGTGAAAAAAATTAGTATGTATTTCTGAATGAATAATACTAATTTTTGGAAGACAATTCTAATACCATTATATGTTATAAAATGTAATGATTTTTTAATAGTGTTAGATATCAATGTTCAATGTTATAAATATCTCATAAATGTTACCTTTACATGAGTTTGGTTTTTTAAAAGAAATCATGATCAGGACAGGCATGGTGGCTCACATCTGTAATGCTAGGACTCTGGGAGGCTGAGGCAGGAGGATGGCTTGAGATTAGGAGTTCAAGACCACCCTGAGCACGAGAGAAAACCCATCTCCACTAAAAAAAATAGAAATAAATTAGCTGGACAACTAAAAATATATAGAAAAAATTAGCTAGGCATGGTGGCATTTGCCTGTAGTCCCAGCTACTCAGGAGGCTGAGGCAGAAGGATTGCTTGAGCCAGAAGTTTGAGGTTACTGTGAGCTATGCTGATGCCACAGCACTCTAGCCCAGGCAACAGAGTCAGACTCTGTCTCAAAAAAAAAAAAAAGAAAGAAAAGAAAAGAAAAAAGAAATTATGACCAAAATAAGGTCCATATATGACAATCCTTTGAAAGTATTTTAAAATTATATATTTCTTCTCTAACTATTTTTTTGAGTTTTTATAATTTATTTATTGAATAAACTGAGTTACTCTTTCTATGGAGTGTAACAAAGTCTGAATTTTGGAAATTGTGCTCTATTGTAGAGTTCTCTTGTTCTTTCTTCTGTATTTCCTGGAAATTAGTAGTTATATAGGGAGAATTAATCAAATTCTATTTGCGAGGAAAGGGGTACAAAACTACTTCCTAGGTGTTGATTTCTTCTGCCAGGAAGCACATAATAATTCTGATATCTGTATTGTAATGTTAGCAGTCCTTGAATGCAATACCTGGATCTATTCATTCATTAGAGGTTGCAAAATGGTGACATTCAAATTCTATTATTAATGCTTAATTTATTAGTTGGAAATATTCTATACCAAAATACTTCCTTTCATCAAGTATTTTCATACAGATTTATATAGATTTTATAGGAAAGGCAGGATCCATTCTTATTTTCCTTTATTTACCATTTATTAAGATTAGTTCACCGGATACTCCAAAGTGTTAAAATAGGGTTAAACAGTTTTTAATAACATTACAAACATATTGATATTGATTTGATACATATCAATACTTTGTAGTTATAATTTATGTTAATATTCTTCTTTGGTTTTTTGAACTGCATTTTAGTGAGTGCTTATTCTGTTGCCAGACTTGAATTGCTTTATCTCATTTAGTACTAGGGGTGCTATCCATGGTACTGAATTGGCTTTAGCTGTAGGAGTTTTTTTCTCTGAACTCCAGGAAGCTGATTATGTCACTCCATCCTAAATTTAATGTTAATATAATTCTGGGAGACCTAAAAGGGGCATTCCACAGAATGATTACTTAACAATAATTATTACTATCTTTATACTTTAATGAAAGACACAGTAGAATACATTGAATCAAGTAGACAGTGAAAAATTATTTTAATGACTCAATGGATGAATAAACAACAAAAAACTCCCATAATTTGGCATAATGGAAAAATCATTGCATTAATTTCATTCATTCTTTAACAAATACTTGTTAATCTCCTACTTGCATACTTTTAGTATATATATATATATATATATATATATATATTAAGAGACAGGGTCTCATTATGCTGCCCAATCTGGTCTTGAACTACTGGCCTCAAGTGATCCTCCTACTTCAGACTCCTAAAATTCTGGGATTTTAGACATAAGCCACCATGCCCAGCTTAGTTTTACTTACATACTTTAAAAAATCATCCTGAATGTTTCTCTTCAAGGTAAAGTTGACATTTTAACAATGAAAGTAATAACTGCTCAAAGTAAACTCTGGGTAAAGAGAAGGCTGAGAATAAGTGGTACTTGGACCACTCTTCCATTGTTATATGATTTTGCAGTGAAACTCATACATCTATATAATAAAAAATACAATTGGAGACAGAAGTTTTAACTCTTTAAAAAGGTACCAATTGATGATTTTTGTGTGTTTTTGAATCATTTGCTAAAAATGTTATACTTTCTGATTATTTTTTAAAAATAACTAATTGATTTTAAATAAATGAAAATTTTCAGATAAATTACAGCATAACTTTTCCACACTTAGTGGGTATGATTGTAAAATGTATATCATGACATTTGCAGCTGACACAGCATATTTAAAATATGGCCTACATATCTTTTTCAATAATAGCATTCGTTAAAACCATGTATTTAAACCAAATGAATAAAAATTATTGTTTTCACTATAATTATTGATCCAACTACAAAGAAATTGATAGTATGAGCAAAGACAAGGGCCTAAACTATAAAAGTATTTTGCAAATACATTTAGGCATGCTGTACAATGTACCTTATGTTTGTGCAGACATATGAATAGACACTAATAATTAAATAAATAAGCAACCATTTGGCTTGTACACAAGACAATTTATTAATTGGAGTAAGTATCCAGAACTTTGAATACTAACCGAGTAATATGTAAACCAAATCTACGAAGGCAAATTCATATAAATTGTACTGTAATATATTAGCATTACACAGCAACATAGTAGAATGTTTTTACAAATATTCTAAGTACCTATGATAAACTAATTGAGGAAATGGAATAAGGAGGTCAAATAAAGTGCTTCAAGGAGACTCTGTCAGCCTGCCTGAAGCAATGGGGTATCTGGGCAGACAGCTGGGAAACAATGGTAGCTGACAGTACCAGCTGGCATTTAACAACCAGGAAAAGAATTGTTTATACATTTTAGGAAGAACAAACTGAGAGTATTAACATGGAGAGCAAATGAAAGGCATGTAGGCAGGGTCTGGCCTTTTATGGAGTCTCACTGAGTAGTCAGTTTAGTGCACATAAAACACAGGAAGATATTACAAATTATAGAGCTTCAGTTTTCACTGTCTGAACTCAGTTGAAGTGAGAAAATTTACCTGTGACCTGTAATTATTGTTTTAAGTTAACTTGCAGTAGGGAAAGAGTTGTCAATACCTTCCTAGAAGTACTGTCAAATTGGTAGTAAAAATGTAATTTAAATAAAACTTTCCCATCTTTCCTTTTTATGAAAATAGAGATTAATTTCCTACAGTGCTCAGATTCAATACTGTTTTATACTAAATCCATTTGGATTAAAAATCAGTAACCACAAAACATCAACAAATATTTTCTGTCTTGTCTAACACAATTTTCTTACAGTCTAGTGAAAATAACACTAGATGCTAACTCTGTAATCTCAATAGATTACACAGATAAAGTTTAAGAATTGTGCATGCAAGAGTTCAGTGTGATCTTTCCTGGTTGGAGGGCTCTCCTCCAAGTGGTGATACAGGGACCCAGGTTTCTGTCATGTTGTGATTCTACAATCTTCAACACGTGGCTCTAAATATCATCCCTAGAAGGATAATCATATTAAGACAGGCAGAGGTTTAAAAAAATGGAGAAATACATTTGAGAATATCACTGGGCCAAGCTTGAAGTGGAGTCCATTCTTCCTATTCCTATTTGTTTCACCAGAAATCAATCATTTGGCCAAACCTAACTATAGGTGGCTGAAAACTTTACACTTATGCATAGAAAAATAAATGGTCTTGTCGATCAGATTGCTATCTTCCTTCAAATTTTTAACATTTCATATTTAAAACAGATTTAATTTCTATAATGTATTGGATGTTTTGATTCCAACTAAGTGGTTAAATATACAATAAAACTGAAAATTTATGGTTTTTGCATCTAAAAAGTTGTAATTCATTTAATTTTCCTGAGTTGGTGTGCGCTATCATTTTAACTACCAACTACTCTATTTGTCACACTCAGTGAATTTCTCTGTTTTTGCAATCTTGTTAGAAAGTATATTTAATCATCTTAAAATATATGTTATTAGACCTTTTTAAATACTTAAACATTCCATATGACCTTGAATTTTCACAAAATTCAAAAAGTCCTTGTATAAGTCTGCTAGACCTGACATAACCACAAACTGGGTGGCTTAAACAACAAAAATTTATTTACTCACATTTCTAGCAGCTCAATGTACAATATCAAGGTTCTGATCAATTTGGTTTATGATAAGGGCTTTCTTCCTGGCTTGCAGATAGCTGCTTTCTCACTGTATTGTCACACGGTGTTTCCTGAGTATGTGCAAGTGGGGGAAGAGAGAGAAACAGAGAAAGAGAATGCACAGAAGCTCTGGTATCTGTTAAAAACACTAATCCTATCAGATCCCCACCCTTATGGAGATAATTACTTCCTTAGAGGCCTCATTTCCACATATAGCATACAGCCACACTGGGGGTAGGGCTTCAACGTATGAATTTTGTACATACAAATATTCAGTGCATAACAGTCCTGAATTCACACAAAATAATATTCTGAAATATCTATGGACATTCTTATACTTCTAAAGAACCCTTAATAGGAAATAATTTTGAATCTCATTCGTACTGTGAATTACTGGGCATTTTTAAATGAGCAAAGCACATTATTTTCTTGAAACCTTCATGAAATTTACCCTAAACTTTGTGAATGTTTTTATTAAATCATATTATAGTAATTTCCTATATGCAAAATGTGTAAATGATTTCTTCATTCCCTGGATTAACCAATGCACTATTTTCAGTGAAAAGAAAAAAAATTGTTACTCTATTTAGAAAATATTCTTTATAATATGCATTTATTTTTTCTGCTTTTGGGAAACTAAAGTGGTTGAAAACTGTAGGCAAATATTGCACTTATTGATTCTAATATTGTGGCCACCAAACCTTACTTAATCTTCCAGAGACTGTATTTGCTCCTTTAAAAATTAAGTTATTGACTACATATGGATAGTATGTAATGCTCTCTTGGCTCTAAAAATATTGGTTAATAGCAGCACTCTTTATACTTCATTACTCCATAGAGCCAATATTAAAATTAAAATAAGTAATTTATCAGAAATGTACTTCCATAAAAAGGTATGTATAAAGATGAGAAAGAAACTTTTAAAAATAGTTCAATTTAATATTCAGCTTCTAATTAAGCTTCTGAGGTCTGGCATTATTAATGTGTCAAATAGTATCCTTTTTTTTTTTTTTTTTTTTTTTGCAAAGCAAAGGATATGTGTTTCCCCAAAGAAAAGACAGAGTTAATAAAAGAGGCTGAGTGTGTTTGTATGGTATTCTCCAAGAAGTACTTTTTCAGAATAATGGAAGGATCATGACCACTATAGGAACTTACCTTTTGCCTCTCTACATTGAAGAATTGGAGTAAAGGTGGGTGGCTTTTTTTTTTTTTCCCTCACAGGTATTCTCACCAAAGTAAAACTTTGGTAGTTCTGAATAGAAACAGAAAGTAATGTCTGTAACTTGTATAAAATGAATCTTTCTATATAATAGGTAAACTCCAAGGTAAAATTAAAAGCTTCAGAGCTTACAGGTAGAAGAAACTTTAATGTGAAATATTACAGGAGATTAAAATAAATGGCAATAACACTATAAGTAACAATAATTAATGTGTTATAGGTGAATATATTTAGCTTTCCTGTCTGACTTAAAAACAAAGTAGAAAAAGTTTAAAATAATTGTCTTGATAATTAATGCATAGTTTATTTAAAATACTTTAATCACTAAAACCATAGCTTTGATCAAAAAGAAGACTTCCTCAATGAATTATCTGATAAGTGATCTCAAGTCTTCATTCTCTTTGGCCATGTAAAAAAAGAAAAGAAAAAAATGCATGAAGTGAAAATTGTCCATTTTGATGGATATTTCTTGGTGCTAAATTGGTTTCATGGGGAAATAGATGGGAGCATGTTGTTCTTAACTAGAATGAATTTCTGTCTATTTTTAGATGATTTTAGATACAAAATGAGAGCCTGTTTCCATGACCATAACCATGTCAGCTTTCCAAGCAAATGTTGTGTCATGTTGAACATTTGGGAGGATTTTACTGATTGTTGAGAGGTTTAGCAACTCCTTTTGGTAGTTGTCCTGTTTTTTATGGATAGTGATATAAAGCATTATGGATTTTTAGGGAACTATTAGTGAAACAGGGTTCACAGACTGGTATGTTTGCCTGTTAATTATGTCTTCAGGGATATCAAGGCGCTAGCGTTTATTAAATATGTGGTTAAAGGCATAAACCCCATTCTTAGATGACTATGTTGGCAGTTTAATAAAGAAGAGAGAAAAATACATTTAGTAAGTTTAAGCTGTTATTTCTATCCTATAGGATATCCTAAATCTCATAAGTATCTAAGATATTTGATAATATAAAGTTGTGTTTATGGTATGCCAATGGGCAAATGACAAAAATAGAATGCTTGAAGAAAGAGTCATGAATTATCTGATAATCTCATGTATTACTATATGGATTTGAGTTCATAAATCTCACTCTTGTCACAGAATTTTACTGTCTAATTGAAAGAGAAGTTGCCATCGTTATTCCTCTCTACTACAAGCAAGGATGCAATCTTTCCCATCGACAAAGCCTAATTCACTTTCCCACTCACCAACCTACATGTATTACCTCTTTAGACATAATATCATGTAACTTTAAAAATCTCCATTAGCATAGGTTTATAAACCATGGTCAATTTTAGCTAATTAAAGGTTTTAGGTAGTCCTGTTTTTCAAATATAATCTATAAGACTGAATCAGAAACAAACAGTTATTTTAACAATGTATGAAAATTGAAATAGAAATTGAAGTTTAATTCTAAATCACCTGAATTTAGAGAAGTTTCCTACCCTGTTCACCTATTTTTATTAACTGTTGTCATCACGATCATTTTTATCGTCACTATGATCACAATCACTATCACCATCTGGTATTTTATTGTACTCGTCTTGTGAAAACAGCTATGAAACAAAGACTTTGTATACATTGAGTCATGAAATCTTCGTAAGCACCTGAAAATGGGTATTACTATTCCTGAAATAGAGAAAATAAAAATAATACTAGTAAAATATAGATAATGTACTAATTTAATGAAAGATATCTCATTGAAGATATTTAAACTGAGTTTTTAATACAATGTCAAATCGCTTTCTATGGTTCCATGCTGCAAGTAAAGGAGGCTATTGATCTCCAACGACTACTTAAAGTTCTAAAGATAATGTATCATGTTGAAAATTAAACTTAATTTGCTTTTCTCTACAAAATGTTCATTCTGCCAATGCCATCAGCATTCTCCTCATCTCATTTTCACTTTTCCTTATTTCATGTCAAACTGTATTTTAGAATAATATTTCCTGCATATCTTATCTGACTTAATTGTTGATAGAAAAGCCTTAAGAAGATCTAGTTTTCAGTCTTCCATCATCTTTCTCTTGTGAAGTCTTGAGCAAAGGATTTAAACTTTTTGCACTTTAGTTTACTTGTAATTAAATCGCTATCTATCCTGTACCACTCAGAGTGGCCACAATTCCCTGTTCTTGCGTTCCGTTGGAGTGACTGTATTGACAGGGTGAGATTGGAGGAATTATGAGGATGTCTCTGTTTTAAATTGCACCACCATACCCTTTCAAGAACTTTGTTTTTTTTCTTCATACAGTCAATAATCCATCTAGCCTACTTCTTGATGTGCTAGCATGAAAAAATAATTAAAATTCAAAGGCCACATTTATCTGTCATTGACTAGTTACCTCATTGGAGATGCAACTGTAATTGCCTTTTGGTTGTACTAATGAAGATGTGAATAGCTAAAGAAACGGTATATTTACAAACAGTTTATACGTAAAAAGGACCAGTGAAAGACAATATGTTATATATTATAATATATAACATACATATTATATAATAATACAATCAATTACATTAATATTTATTTATATATTATATTATATATGTTATATATGTTGTTTAAAGCATATAATATATAATATATTGTCAAATATTATTTACCACACACAGCTAATTTTAATGTATTATATAACAAAATAGCATATTTTTACTGCATTAAAAAGTAAGGACTAAAGGAATAAATAAATTTCCATAAAATTATACTAGAGATTGGTAGATGTATATTCCTTAGCTGAGTTTAGATATAATTCATTAGAGTTTTGATCAGTTTGGTTCAGTTGGGTTTATATTAATAGACTCAGAGAGGATATGATAATATATATTATTTGTCAACTAGTCAAATATAAAACTTCTTAAACCTACCTGTATGTTATTGTATACAATTAGTTAATTCCACAGCAGGACATCTATAAAAACTTCCTGGTTGAACATACCTAGTACTTCAGTTATCAAAGGCTAACTTGCTTCAGTGTGCTAAATCATCCAGAATTTATACACAGGCTCCCTATTAATACATCCTAAAGCCGTACCATAGTTTGACGTCATTTCTTGACTTTGACTTTCTTAAATATCTACATTTTTTATTCATGTACATCATGGGCTTTATGAAGGAATTTTTTAAATCTTCATATTACTATTGATATTAAAGCTATTCATAATTGTAGTTAATTTACAAAACAAAGAAAAATAGAATTAAAATAACATTATCCAGTTAAACAATACTTGATATTATTAATAAATGTTATTTGAAAATATTTATAAATTATAACAAAACAATTACACAATTTGAAATCAAAAGTATTTCGTGTTTATATAATGTGACTAAAAATAAAAATTTAAAATAGGCTTATACTATACATTTCATTTTTTTATGAGCCTAACTATATTATCCCAGAAAAAAATATAAAAACATGCCATAGGAAAAAAGTAAAATATATATTTTATGTATTTATTGGTTATCATACAAAAATAGTATTATTTTCATTTGATAGGAATATAATTTTTGTTCAATGAACAAAAATGTACAGCTATTCATGCATTGTTTACTAAACAAAGTTATTAGAGATGAAGGATTATTCTCAAGGGAACAAACAAAAGATCCTTTTCATTTCTGTAGACATGAACTCAGTACTTGAACTTATAATTTTAACATAAACTTTTCAAGATATGTAATTATAGCTCTTTACAGCTTGAATATATTTTATACTACATTTAATTTCTTAATGTAATAACAAAACAATTCACATCTCTGTCATCAGAAAATATTACAAAGAAAAGCTAGAAAGACTAGTTGTAATGCATTAATTTCAGGAAAACTTCTCAACTTGAAAATAACCAAACCAGAAGACATTTTAACTTAAATTTTAATAGATACATTTGTGGTTTTTTTTGGAGGGAGGGTGGGGGACCAGTTTGCATCTTTTCTTTTTCTAATTGCATGGTTCTTCTAGTCAATAGAGAATGTTTACTTCTTTATGAAATTAATCAAACATTGTTATAACAGGGATTACATATCAACTCCCTATTCCATACTTATTAAATCAGCATGTACCTGAGTATCTTTCTGTCATCCTGAAGCTATACGACCTGCCACCCATTGATTTATAAGAATTATATGCAAATTAGCCTAATCTATTTAAAGAGACTACTTTTCTCAGTCTGTTTTATCTTGTATTTCTGCATTCAGTACTTACATATCCAGAAAAGTATGTAGACTAGTCTTGCATTGAGAGGATAGCCAAGCATGGAGTGAGTTTATATTTTGTCCAGTTATCTTACTTGAGAATTGATTTTCTGGAGGAAAGACTTCTGTGTCTTCTAAATTTCATCATTCTTCAAAGCCAGTTGAGTTTGACTGATTAATACAACTGGGCTTCTACCCCAGTAAGCTAACTGAATGTCAAATCTGAATCATAGCTGAGGCAGTTCTGAATCAGAGCTCATTTTGTTAAGAGTGCTGATACACTGACTTAATCTTTACAATGCTTCTTTTTACTGACTTTAGTCCTGCTCCAAGTGGAGAAACACTGTACAAACAATAATGTGTGAGCTGTCTGAAGCCAAGACCTGCCACTGTCTGGAAATTCCTTGATGAAGATGCTATCTATTGAACATGAAAATTATGTCTGAACACTAACATTGGGTCTGCTGATACACCTAAGTTTCATCATTTGTACAAAAAAGTCCCACTACCATGTTTTTCTTTCATATCCATGTGTTGCTGTATCCTAATTTGCTCTGCATTTAATTAAGCATGAACACCCACTCATGTTCAATATATATAAAATGATTCTCTTTTCATATTTAACATTCATATGATAATCATTTTAATAGTAAATAAATATTTTAGATGGTCTATGTAAAGGAAATCATTGATCAATACAATTTTAATATAACTCTGAAATATTATTTTGATGTTTATTGAACATAATTAAAATTATATAATACAAATGCTCTATCTCTAATATTTAATATTTGAAAAATATTTTTAAATGAACAACAAGAACAAAAGTTTTGTGGAAGAACCATATCAATTTATGCCATACTATATGGTATGAAGGACATTTAACCTTGTTGTGAGAACCCAACTGTTAAAATTAGAAAATGGTACTAATAATTCTGAAATGAAAATTTCACTCGAGGAGCTGACCTTATACATTTTAGCCATAACCATTGTATCATTTATTGAATGCTGCAGTTGAACATATGGCATTATGCAACAAATTAAATTGAACCCCTGTTTTATATGTACACATTGTCAGTATTCCTCCCTGCCCCCCAAATACTCTATGCAAAGCACCAGGCCTGGCAACCTTAGAGAACGAAGACAAGTAGGAGTAATCACATAAGACCAGATATTATCTAAGCATATGTATAATACCACACAAAAATATGAGGTCGAAACTGAAACACAAGTAACATGCACTGGGAAACTAATTCTTCCTTCCCAAAGATCAAGAAAAACTCTGTGAAAGAGAAGGCATTGAAGACACCTTTAGAAGCAGAGAGGGTATGGATGTGCAGAGGTCATAGGAAGACATGGGCATTTTTTTTTCAGTGAGAACAGATTGGCAAAGGCAAACAGTAAAGTGTAGGGTAAGTGTATAGAAAATAATCCGTTTTGGCAGAAGCATAAGATAAAAGAAAATGGATAAAACATTGGTAAAATAATTTGAGGATCTTTCATACAGAACTTGTAATGTGAGCTTCCCTGGATTATTTTTATAGCAGTAATCATAATAATCAAAATTGTGTCTAATTTCTATTTCTTTAATCACAAGTATGCAAAGGCAGATTATTAAAATCCTTGAGTATACTGTTTCCTTCATGCTTTGTTTTAACTTCCCCCTTCAGTACTAACTCCCTCTTCCCCCTAGTCCTACCTTTTAATTTGTTCATTTCTTGGTCCCAGTAGCTGAGTCAGAGGCTAGCAAACTTTTCTGTGATTCCCTGGGTAGAAGTAAACGAATTTCTGTCAGCTCTCTCTGGCTTTATCAGGGAGAAATTTAAAGTGAAGAAAATATGTCTATTAAAATCACCCATTCATGTTTTGTATGTTCTTGGGGAAGGGAGGTGACAAAGGGGATCATCTTTTCAGTAGCATTCTCTCAGGAAATCAGAGGGTTTCAGGTGCATATTTCCTAATCCTTCATTATGCAGAGAGGGAGAGATTGAGAGTTGTGACCTTAAAGTTAAGGAACTATCTTTCTGTGAGTGAATTCAATACAAGCAGCAGTAGCAGCAATGGATTTCAATGTGCATATTATTAATATAAAATGTCTGAAGAGAAATGCATAGATATAAGAAAATGCATAAGAGTAAGGGACCTTATAGGAATTTATAATTAGAAAAGGATAATTCCAATTATGTGATATAATAACTAAACATTAAATGTACATAATAACCTTCTGGACTATTGAAGTATATATATAAAACACATACATATGCACATATATAAACATATATATACACACATATGTAACATATATATAATAACATATATAATCACATAAGTGAGGACAGCTACCAAAGAAGCAATTATTAATGTCTCTGCTTTTTATTTCTCTGGATAGAGAAATATTAAAGCAGGGTCAATGCTAAAATCAAATCCATGCAGTTAAAGCACATCAGTTATTTGTTTGCATTTAACTTAGTAAATACAGTATGAAATAATGACTATATTAAAGGATGAAATTAAGAATACGTCTACCTTACATTTCTGTAGTATACATCAATGTTATAGTATTTACAGATCTCTCAGTTCTAAGAAAATTATTGCCACCATATATTTGTTTTCACAAGTATGTAATGTAAACAAAAGAATTATTATCATTCCTATTTTTCAGATGAAACTCAGAGAGACGCTGCCAGGGCATCAGCATTGCCATTTGAGATTCCTACGTTGACAGCCTTTTTCCTGCACCATCCCACTCACTGTAAATATGTTTATTATCCATGATTAAATTATCTTTAAAAAGACACTCTCACCCCATGCAATTACTTAGAAATCTGAGTAGAATTTTGATTATGTTAAGATTTTGAGTAAATTCTGTGGGCCAACCTACCAGGAACTGAGTCAGAAGCAAATTCACCATTATCTCTTTTGGAAGAGAGGAGTTTTGAAAGATTAATAAAGTAGGAGTGGCTTTATTTTATCAGCAAGCTGTTATCAGCAAGTAAAAGTCACTGAAACTCATCTTGGATCTTTTACCAGTCTTATGAAACAAATTAGAGGAGAAAGAAGATGACACTATTGGTCAATGAAATTAGGTTAATCAACTGTAATAAAATGGTTTATAGTGGCCACTGAATATTAGTTTAAAACAATATGACTTTTAATATCAGCAATATGGACACAAACAAGTCACCAAAACAATATAAAATCTACATAAAGATTTTTTCAATTTCTGAATTTTGTTAAAAATGGAATAGTTTATTTATTTTAAAGTTGGTATCAAAATTAAATTTGCTATTAAAATTATCTGAAAAATATTTTCAGAGTAACTATCACTAGTTGTATTTATTAATATCAAAATAATAAAATATAAATTTCCATCTGTTCATGATTACAAAATGTCATCTATTGTAAGAAATAGCACCCATCTAATTATAACTCTTCAAGAAAAGAAAGACTATATTAAATGAACACATCTATTTAAATCCATTACAATTTTAGAAAGATCTAAATGTGAACAAATGTGAATCTGATACTTGTAATAAAATAATTTCCTGTAACAATTATAAAATCATTTTTAAAAATAAAATTACAGCCACATCATGGTCTTGTTTATTTGACTTCGTTTGAAATTTGGACTCTGAAGATATGCTTCTTTGTTTTAATACTTACCTCTACTACTTTTTGCTTTGCAACACTCAGAATTTACTTAACCTCTTTCTACTAGGTTTCATCTACTATAAAATAAAAATAATAATAATATCTACCTTATTAGAATAGTTGAGGAAAATATTCAGCTAATACATAGTAAGTGATGACAACAGGCCTAGCATATAGTAAGAATTAAATTAGTATTAGCTCCCGTTATTATTATCATTATAATGATTTTGTGTAAGCTATTGCTCAATTACTAATTCAGAGTAAAGAAATTGAAATACATTAATTAAAATTAACTAATTGTAGGCAGTGTTTCTTGAGGTGGTCCAATATTGTAAATTTTGTTTAGATATTCTCTTTCAGAAAATATCTGATGTGTTGAAATGTTCAAATTTGGATTTTTATCACACTTGATATCTTTTTTTTTTTTTTTT
>VBSM01000361.1:26710080-26723549 GCA_008086735.1 Cheirogaleus medius
CCTCCCAGAGTGCTAGGATTACAGGCGTGAGCCACCGCGCCCGGCCCACACACTTGATATCTTTGAACTGAGTTTTAATTTTTAAAAAACTTGTTTTTTATTCTTATACACATTTACTGCTCCTTAAATTGTTCTCTTCCTAAAGCTTACTGTGTACATAGAAATACTAATTATTGAAAAATATGACCTTTTCCTTGGACACCATTCTTTCCTGGCTCCCCCTACCCCCACAGAAAAATCAAAAGTCATGGGTTCCTCATTTCTTTTCTCCTTTTTCAGTTCTTTACCAAGAAGGAAAAAATGTTTATTTAGTTTTGTTTCTGAATTGATCCGATACTATTTTTTGGAAGGCAGCTATGCTCACCACTATACCACCAACGCCCGCGATCCGATACTATTTTTTGAAACTTTTTTCTTTTCTTCTTAATCATTATTAAGAAACAAAACTTTTATCTCATGATAAATATTTGTACTAAACTGGTTTTTTTTTAGAATTTGTTATATTAACCATTTTATTTACCATTTCTGATTCTTTTTATTCCTGTGGATTCAAGTTACCATCTTGCTCCATTTCCTTACTCCGTTACAACTGTATTTCTGCCCACCATCTTCTGCTGTTATTGACAAATGGATTTCACTTTTGTATAAGTCCAACAATACAACTATATTTAAATTGTGGTAGGCAATTACATTTAAAATTAGGAGAATTAAGAAAAAATGTGATAATATTTTATAGCATATATATGGAACAAGAATCTTATTGGATGAAAGATGGGAGTTTAAGTTAACTTCAAAAAGCCACCTATTTTACTTACATGTGACACTCAATCCACCACTAAGTCATAAAATTTTCATTCCAAATTTTATCAGAAATCCAATCATTCCTCTTCATCTCCACAGTCACTACACTAACATGCATCACCTTTATTTCTCATCTTGATTACATCAATAACACTGGTCTCCTGCATTCCACTTTTTCCTCATTTAATTTACTTTCATATAGCCACCAAATTGCACATTTTAAAATACAAATCCATCATGCCATTACTTTATTACGTCATGCCAATGACTTCTTATTACATTATATTAATAATGAAGATAAATTTTTAAAATTATGAAACAAATCTCACTTTCAGGAAAATGCATGATATATAAATGTATAGTAAAATTAATGACTATACATTAATGTGAACTGTCTTCATTTGGAGATTAACCAAGCTCAAGAAAAAATTTGAGACAAGCACTTAAATTCATATAGTATGTTTGGATGGAGAACTTAGGGAGCAGAAGCAAAGGAACAAGAAGAGTGAGATAAGAAAGGAGAAAAGACCAAAACGAGGATAATCTATTGGCATTGCTCCTGTAGTTCCACTCCATTAAGACCTCACAGAAACATGAAGAATGGTTCCGGTAGTTGTCTGTTGAAAAGATAGAAATGGAGCATTTATCCAACAGCTTTCATCCACATCATTTGAAGATTGCCCCAGGGAGAACCAGCTTTCTCACATATAATGACTGCTCTTGCCTTCAAGCTTACTTCTTCAAAGAAAATTCTGGGGCAGAAATCTGAAATCTGTGAAGAACAATTGAAGTGAGATACTACCAACATCATTTCATGTTCACATGGAACTTTCCAATGCGTTAAAGGACAAAGCTACTGGTCTCAAGAGGAAGAAGAACACAATTTCCAGTTCACTAGCTGTCTATTAAGTGCCAGAGGATTTGTTAATCTGTTTCACTAAACATGGACACAAGTATAAGGAGATACACTTCGACCACCATAATTCACTGGATTCATGCAAGGACTACACATGCCAATAGAATGTAGAAATGATGGGACTGTCTCTCCTGTGACCTTTGTCTTTGAGGAAAGTGCTGGTCTATATAATTTCAGCAGGGATGTATACTGTTTCTGATTTATAATCTTAGATGGGGACAGAAACATAGTTGCAGGGCCTTCCTCATGGCCTCTTCTATTATACTTAAGGAAAATTATCTGTAGGTCAAATAGCCATTGGTTAGCTCTGCTAGTGGCTAAATATCTCATTCCAATAGAGGTTCAAAGAAATAACAAGAAGTAGGATCACAGACCCAGTGGACTTGTTGTGCAATAGACTTGGGCCAGGATTTAACCTCCCAAGCTTACCTCTAACAGAGGGGCTGTTGGGGAATACTGAATTAGCATAGATATTGTAGGTAACAGCTTTCAAAATATCTGCATATCGTCCTTTCTCTGTATTCAGTTGATTTGTTAAATGGCTGCAAGTTGTTGTTGTTGTTGTTTAATTAGAGAAATATCTATTGTATGTATTTGAGGTGGTAATGCAACATCCTTCCACAAGGAGACCCAGTCTCATCCTCATTGTAAGGAAATGTCATTTCCGATGGCAGAAACTGGCTCAAGACTTCTCTTCCTATTTGGCTGTTCCATTTATTGTATTAATATAATCACACACACAATGTTATTGAGATATACATGATATGATTCACATAACATAAAATTCACCCTTTTAATGTGTATCAGTTACTGGTTTACAGTATCTTTATAAAGTTGTGTAACCATCACTGCTATCTAATTTCAAAACATTTTTATGACTCTAAAAGAAACTGTGTACCCATTAGCAGTCACTCCGTTTTCTTCCTCCTCTCATTCCATGGCAATTACTAATCTATTTTCTGTTTGTATGGAATTGCTTATCCTAGACATTCCATTATTAATGGAATTATAAATGAACATTATAAATGGAATAATATAAAATGTGGCCTTTTGTGTCTATCATCTTTCACTTAGCATAATGTTTCCAAGGTTCATCCAAGTTGTGACACACATCCATAGTTCATTCCTTTTAATGCCAAATGATTTTCCTTTCCGTGGTTATGCCATAGTGGAAACTATTAATAAGATATAGTAGGAGATCTTAGACTTAGGAAAATTTTAGTTCAAAGGAGAAAGAATATGGTTTTCAAAAACTGATGCAAGGAAAATTGCATATCTATATGGAAAAAAAAGAATCACTTCTGTCCAGATTATAAAAGATTTATTTTCACTAAAGAAAAACACAGGAAACAATGCCATAATGTGTGTGTGCACACACCAAAAAATATAACTTTGAAATAAAGAACACACTCCTAAGCATAATTTAGTAAAAAAAAAAAAAAAAAGGTAATTTTTATGCCAGAAAACCAAAGATAAACTTTTTTATTGATTTTCCAAAAAAAAAAAAAAAAAGGAAAGGCAGCAGGGAGTTATAAGATGAAAGCTGATTTTGGCTTTGTAGTTTCGTCTTGTATATTTGTTAAATTTTAATCTATATATCTATAGATTCTATATATATATCTATATATCTATAGATAAATAGATCTATATATCTTCTATATTATAAAGTCAACTTTTTTATTGCCCCCCCAAAGTCAACTTTTTATCTCTAGTAATTTGTTTTTTCTTTATATCTAGTATGTCTGATATTAATATATCGGTTTGTTTCATTTGTTACTTGAACATCCAAACCTATTCTCTCTTTTTATTTCCCCCCTGGCTGTATCATTGTGTTTGAGATATTTCTCTTGTAAATTGCATGCAGTTTGATAATATTGAAAAAGTGAACTGCTTAACTTTCTTTTGAATACAGCATCTCAAAATATTCTATTATTGAAACCTTTCTTTTCTCTTTAATAGAAAGCTGGAAGAACAAAGTAATAAAGTTAAATAATAAATTGATGAGAAAATACAGACACTAGCATTGATAAATCTAACAACCTTATTCTTGAAAGAAAAAAATTAATTTATTGTTCATGCTTTCAATAGAGTCACAAAGAGAATACATACATTTCTCAAACTTGTACTAGATAAACTTTAATAAACTTGTATATCAGAAAATAAAAATTTCAAGAGAATGCTATATAACACAATACTTTCTAAGGGATTTTAAAACTTTGATGTAATGAATGATTTTCTTTCTTCATATAGCCTATCATCCAAGACTTTTTTTAATAAAAGGCTTTTCAAGTCTAGTTAGAAAAATTTTCTTATTTTCTTTCTTTCTTTCTGTTTTTTTTTTATTTTTTTATTTTTTAGCTTTTGTTAGCCATTTCCAGTATTATTGCTTTATTACTTTATTTTTATACTTTATTCCAGTATTACTGCTTAACAACTTTGTGATATTTCTATTTTATGAAACTTATTGTGTGTGTATGTGTGTGAGACCAATTTTCTTAAATGTTCCATGTGTACTGGAGTAGATAGATATATTGTCCACTACTGCAGTGCTAAAATTTGATATATATGACCATAAGTGTAGTTCATTTAGCTTATGATTTTTGATCTTCAATATCCTGTTAGTTAAGTCAATTAAATATCCTTAATTGACTTTTCTAAGTTGGAGAATATTATGTTTAATCTCCTGTTATTTTTTTTTATTTTTGTATTCCTTCTATTTCTCCTTATATCTATACAAAGGTGGTTGCCATGTAATTAAGTGTAAAGGTACTATAAATGCAATATTTCTCTTATAAATTGTGACTTTCAGGAATATAAAATATTCTATTTTTACAATTAGGGCTTTGACATTCGAATTTTTACTCCTCTGACATTGGGACTGTGATCTCTCATGAAGCCCAATTCTCTATGGGTCTCTTCTGTTTCTGCATGTCTTGCAAGCACAGGCCCTTCCTGGCTGCCTTTTTGTTGTTCTTTCTTACCAAGGGTATATGGTAAAAGCCTTAAAATTAACGCCCAATATGATGGGCTGCTTTGACATCCGGGGAAAACAGGGGGGCCTCAAATGGCCTAACTGCAGATTTTTTTCCCCCTCAACAAATAAGGGACCTAGCCAAACAACCTTCCTTATCCTGGTGACCTGGAGCAGTTCCTGCTTATCTCTGAGTAGCAGATTTCAGGTCTCTTCCAGCACACAGAATGTTTCCAACAAACCAATTATATCTTCCCATAGGAACCAGGGTGACTGGACTCTCTTGATGCGACACAGTCTGCCTTCCACCCCCTCTGCTTGTGTTCACTCTTGTCCCAACTGCAACCCCTGTGTGGGCCTTCGTATCATGCTGTGTTCTCCTCTCCTAGGCCGTGAGTAAATGTAATTAATAAATTGCTATTAACCGAATCTGTCCAATGTTGGGTGTTGTCTGTTTGGCCATCCTTATAACCCTAGAGCTGGAATACCTCCCTCACCATAGCAATGAATATGGGGTAATTGAAACAGTAAGTTTGTTTAGTAAACAGCTTTGAATAATAGAGAATGTGTCTGGTTTGGGAGAAAAGGCGTAGCTTGTTTACAGTCTAGTATAAGAAATATATGTCCCTTTCTAAGGCAAAGATCAGACAGACTTGCTTGCAGCTCATTAAAAAAAAAAAAAAAATCAGGGTTCCTAAGCAGTAATACATGTCCAATGAATGTGCAACATCTACCTGGTTGTTCTCCCATCCTCCTGTGGGGCTTGAGAGGCTAAGAAAACCAAGCACATTAAGCTCATGCTGCCTACTGACTTCATGAGCAACAAAGTCCTTTTGTATCTGATCCCATTGTATCTTCTTGCTTCAGAATTGAAAAATGTGGCAAGATAATTGTTAATTTACAAGTAAAGTAAAATGACAGGCTCTTTATAGTTCTTGACAATCTTGCTTTCTTAATTTATACTTACTGGTATACTTTTGCCCAACGCTTTCTTTTTAGCCTTTTTTCAATAACTTTGCGTGTGTGTGTGTGTATGTATATGTGTGTATCTTGTACATAGCCTTGAGTTTAATTTTGCTTTGGGATATTTAAAAAGTATTGCAATACATGATTTTATGTATTTACATTTATTGATGTGACTGTTATGTTTGCTGTCAGTTTTGTGATTATTATAATTACTGTGGATGGTTATAATTACCCTTTGTCTATGTGGTTTGTTAACTTTTATTAAAAGTACTTTTGAATCACTATTTTTCATTACATTTTCTAGTGATTTCCTTTATATCGTTTATAATTTTCGCTGTGGTCTATTTTTTGTTTAGTTTCATTTTGTAAGCATTAAATGCTAACATTTATTCTTTCTCCTGTTTATTTCCTTAGAATTTATCCATGAGCTTCTTCTACTTTGCCCTTTCTCCTTTTGCCAATTTATTTAGTTGAATTATTTAGCTGAATTATTTCTACTTGATAAAAACTTGTAATGTTGACATACTATTATTTTCTCAGTCTTTTTCTTTGTTAGGCATGTTATTAAATATATTCAATGTTAATTATTATACCTTCTGCAAAGATATCCTCAGTCATATCTTATTTGGGGAATGTTCTTTTTCTAGTAGGTTTCTCTGGACGGTCCTGTGTGTATGATTATGTCTGAATTCTTCTGTGTTTACAGTCCTAGTATAAGAGCTTTGATACTTGAAGGTTAGCTTAGCTCCATATAAAACTTTTGGTATATAATTTCTTTCCTTGAGATTTTTGAAAATATCATTATACTGCAGTCTCATTTATATGTCACTGTTGAGTATTCTGAACTGACCTTGTCTTTCCATTTCAATTTTCTTGATCTTTTTGCCTGGATTCAAGTTATGTTTTTAGTGTATGTCTTATAGGATAAGGATTTTCAGTTACATGATAAGCCTGTTTTATTGGTAGATTCAGGTGCCATTTTTTTCTGGAAAATTTCTCATGCTATATTTTATATATAATTTCTGTCCGGTTGTTTTGTTTTTCTTTTCCAGAGATGTTAATTATATGTATATAGAAATTACTTTGCCCATTATTTAAATAGATCACTTCTCTAACACTTTATACTTGTTAATTTACCATTTATAAAAAAAAAACAAAACTTTTGGTTGCTTTATTTTCTTTCTTCAATATCTTTTATTATATTTTTAGTGGCAGCATTATATACTTTGAATTTAATCTCATTTCTAGAATGAGTTTCTGCTCCCCAACTCCTTAAATTTCTTTCCTGAATTTGGCAACTTTAGTTTTTACATCTTAATTATATTTTGCCCATTTCTTTTCTGGATTTTGAATCTCTAATTTTTTATTATGCATTATTCTTCTTTATGATTATTTTTATATTGAGTATTTTTATCAGCTGGAGTGTATTGATCGTTTGATCATGTACTATCTTTTTATAGATATTGTCCACTATTTTCCCTTTTTGGTGAAATGTATTTTTCTTGATTAGTATGGGCATATACAGTGATATGAATTTCAATTAATAAATGAGTAGGTTTTCTCAGGGAAAGAAGAATTAGTCTTTTCTGGTTTTCAATTTTCTTTGGTTTTTCTAGGACCCTCAGTTTTCACTTCATTTACAGAATTAAAAGAAAAACCAGAGATTCAAAAATTGCCCAAATTCAGGAAAGAAATTGAAGTAGTTGAAGTGTTGTACATTATTCTTCTTTATGATTGTTCTTATATTGAGTGTTTTTATCAGCTGGAGTGTATTCATCTTTTGATCATGTGGTAACTACTTTTTTTTTTTTTTTTTTTTTTTTTTTTTTTTTTTTTTTTTTTTTTTTTTTTTTAGAGACGGGGTCTCGCTCTTGGTCAGGCTGGTTTCGAACTCCTGACCTTGAGCTATCCACCCGCCTCGGCCTCCCAGAGTGCTAGGATTACAGGCGTGAGCCACCGCGCCCGGCCTCGTGGTAACTACTTTTGTAATTTTTATGAAAGAGAAAAAGTGATGTGAAGTTAAAAGAAAACATTTCTTAATTCCATCACAATACCTTTGCTCAAATCTTATGAATTATTTTTCATTTTCAAAATTATTTTGATACAAGGTATGGCATATCTTCAACAGAATACATTCATTAATTTCCCCCAGTGTTCACTGTAAAATTAGAAATTTATACTCTGGCACTTTAATTATGGTACGATGAATTTTGATCTTAAGAAGAAGTCAGCATAATGCTTTGACAAATCTGGCAGAGCTGACTGACTTAGGATGGCATTTTAAACTAAGAATACATTATTTAATACGAAGTTGAGTCTCATTTCCTGATAATTGTTAATTTTGATGTTGAGGAAATATCTTGTACTGAAGTTGTTATGAGGTCTCTAAAAAGTTAATGAATTTAAGAACAGATATACATTTTGTATTTTATCTATCACTCTTTAAACATGTACTGAAATGTTTATATTGATTTCTCCTTGAAATATTCATGTCATTTCTTAGTTTTGTCATAGTTCTGCATTCTGGAATTAAATTTTACTTTTCTGTGTCTAGTTTGATACCATTTTTTTCTAGAATTTTAGTATTCTAATGAATAAGTTTTATGTTCAGAAGTATATTAATTGATTTATAAAATTTTTATGTTAATTTTTACCTTTGAGTTTCAGTATTAGGTCAACATTGTAAAATACATAGAGGAATTTTCTATGACTCAAGTTTTCAATAAGTAACAGTTCTTTTAGAGTTTCAGTGTATCAAAAATTCATCTAAATATGGACACATTTTTCTTAATTTCTCCCGTAGTTATTGTCTTTTAGATTTGTCTTCTTTATATTCATTAAATCAATTCTATTAACCTATATTTTAAAAAGTAATACATAATAGTAAATAAAATAATATTTTACAAAAATTAAATATTTATTATTAATAATATAAAACAGACATTAAATGATTATAAGAATAAAAAACTATTTCATTAACAATATAAATATATATCAAAAAATTAGTGCTTTAAAATATTAATAGTGGCTATCTCTCCATGGTATTATATTCATACATTTTAATTTCCCTACCTTGCTAATCTATAACATAATTTCTAATTCTTATTAAATAAGCATGTATTTATTATGTAAAAAGAAAAATAATTTTTATTCTGTTATTTTAATAAAATGTATATGTCCTCATAGATTTTTGAGTAGTGAAACTTTTCACCAATTTAGTTTTTAAAACTCTGTAATACATTTAATTAAAATTAGTGTGGATGATAATTACCTACATTCATAATTTAAAATGCTTGGGTGAATTTTTTTAAAAATAACATTTATAGCAGATATAGTCAATGTTGCACCAATAGCTCTAAACACTTCTATGTGTGTTAGCCTGACCTTCATCAACCAATATCTACCATTTTTCCATTCATCTGTCCTCAGGATGGTGGATGTGTTTGCGTGTTAATGTTCCCTATTCCCGGAGAGCTTCAACCACTGACCTCTCAGTAAATAGATACAACAACACTAACTTCATAATCTTTTGGCTATTAGTTGTGAACCTTGTGTTTTTGCCATAAAGAATTACTGTTTGGATTATTCTCCAGATGCTACTAAGTAGCTGGCGTAATAGCCGACCTGAGATTGCTGCCTTCCCTTTCCTGCATTGTGGTTTCTCACTATCCATTTTTCTGTCACCTCCTATAAATTGCTAGAAATGAATCCTTAATTTAGGATCTGGTCCTCACCCCCAAAAATTTATCAATGTGAGTAGCTTCCTTTAGCTCTCACATTACTACTAAAAAGAGTATATAGAAAATAAAGCATTTTTGTTGAGAATTTAACACATTTAGATATAATATTACATGTTTAATCTTCAATGGGAAAATAAGTAACTAAAATTACTTTAAAAATTTGAAGCGATTCTATTTGTTTCTTTTTTTAGAACTAAAGGACAATTCTATGCAATGGTTTTATTGAGTGCAAATTACAGACTAGGAGTTCAACAGCAGCTTCTTTAGTAAATTGTTAATATAGGAAGGGAAGGAGAACAGGCAGTTGTTAAGCAGATACTATCAGATACAGTGTTATCTTTCTTAATATTTAAAACAACCCTATAATAAGACTATAGGTAGAGGCAGAGGCTTAGCAATGGATAAAGGATTAGATCTCAAACTGTTTGCCTGGAAACTTTACACTTATCCTGTGATACACTGTTCTTCCATAAACTGAAACTAAAATAAAGTCGAGTTTAGAATATTTTACTATATCTTTATAAAATTCAGGTTCTAGTTGTCTAATGGTATATATGAAAATCTGTATAACCATAGAATCAAACTCTCCAAATTTTATGTAAGGTTGTATTTCTCATACTTGTAAGTTCCTTGGACAGTAATGCCTAAAATTTTCTTTCTTCAAGCAAGGCATTCTTAGACATCTGATATTTTAATTATTTCATTTTTATACTATATGTTGTAAAGCAAAATTACTACTTTTTTCATGGTTGTGATATTTAGAAGTAAAGTTATTATCCAGTTAACATTTTAGGTGGCTTTACAGCAAAGTAGAGTTTATTTCAGTTATAAAATAGGGAGAACAGGTGCTATCAAAACATTTTATATCTCTGCATGGCATAAAAGCTCTATTCCATGAATAAAACTTTAGTTTTTCTTCAAACATTAAAGTGTTGAAGAATTTTTAGAATGATATTTTCCAAGTTAAAGGAGACATGACATATTTCTTTCTACAAAAATTGAGGTAAAATTTACTATCGGTTACTAAATGGGAAAAAGAAAGGCAACGTTTTTCCTTATTCTACCAGCTTAGGGGAGAATCACATCAGTAAGTTAACTTGTTTAAAATGGCAACACACATTAAATATCTATTTGGAAGGTTATCAACATGATTAACACACTGAATTTCAGAACTGCAGTTAAAATATTACTCTAATATTCAAAATCTGGATTAGAAAAAAGCCTCATATGTACCATGTATATTATGAAATTTGAGCTATCTTTGGTGCCTTCTTTCCATGAGCATGGCTAGTATTTCCTGCTTTAACAGGATTTTTAAGAGTCATGTGATTCATCACCTAATATGAATTGAAACTAGTAAACATGTTTTTTTCAAATCCCTCCTGAATTGCAAGTAATGCATGTATTAAGTTTGAGGACATCATTCATTACTATATAGGACACTGTTGATTAATTAAATATTGAATAACTTAAAAATGTCTTCATAACTTAGCAGCCCTGGGTCCTGGGAAACTTTGATTTGCCTTGAAAATTTCCTTTAGTTAAATAAGGAAATTTTAAAATCTCTAGAAGACTTTTCTTTTTAAATAAGGAAACAGCCAGTCAACTAAATAAAATTCTAACACAAAATTAACTGGATTTACAATTAACAAAAACATATTGCCAAATATAAGTTTGATTTGAGGTGAAAAAAATCACAAACTTAGTCCCTACGGTACCACTTGCATCTTTGCTAAGTTTTAATTTAATCTAGTGACAGAGATACTAAAGACCCTTTGTTTTTATTTTATTAATACTTTCAACTTCTTCTCACTTTTGTATATCCCACTCACAGCCTTCCACTTCTCAAGCAATGTAACTAAGGAGTTAGGATCATGTGACAATAAGAATTCTTTAAATGACATTTGGTTGTCCAAAGATAGGCACTTTAATGAACAAGAAAGAGTAGTCTTGTGCTGGATCCCACAAGGTTTTATAAGGACTTGCTTGTTCACACCTGTATCATTTTAGCTTTAAACATCTAGGGAACAAATATTTTAACACAAAGATATTTCTCTTCATAAGCTTGTGTTTATTTTCAGCCATAGTTCAGCAGGAACTTCAGTGAGTTTGTCCCAACATAGTTGAAGATACAGTTCTTCATATATTTGAGTTTGCATTAATATAGGAATTACTTGTTATTTTTGCTTTTTAGTTTGTGTAAATAAAAAGGTTGTGCAAGGAGTACACAAATTCTTCATTCCTTTAGGTTTTCTTTCTTCTAAAAGATAATCAGGCTTTATGACTCAGAGTAGACACACACCCCTACACAGTCACCTGAAATACACACCACACTCATAATGCATTCTCAATAGTCATGAGGGTGATGTTCACATTTGAGCAAGAACATATGTTAAAAGACTAGACATAATTCTGAGTTTTACTCACACAGAATTGTAATTTTGGAAGCATCCACAGTAAATTTGGAAATTGGAATTTAAATAATTAAAAGATACATTTATATTTATCTTTTCCATATTACAAACATGATTGAAGGTAGTTTAAACCACAATGAAATTCATTTAAAATTAAGTACATTTTAAAATAGTTTAAAAATAATGAGACAAAAAATTCAAGAAAGCAAGATATACTTATCAAGATTACATTAATACATATACATAATATCAAGACTTTTATAGCTTTTATATTGGGCACAAATTTTCATTATGTCTTCCGTTAGCCAATGTGAAGGGGGAAATAGTGTTGGTTACAGATTTTACCAAATTCTTAAGACCATAAATAAGATACTCAAGAGGGCAATTATTCCCAGGATTGAAGCCATGGCAATGTTTCAAGGTCTTCAACATGAAGGCACTATCATCTGATTTATTCCAGAAGGAGATTTAGAATATGTAGAGAAACTCCATTTATTCTCAGCTGGCTTTTGAAATGTATTCACAATAGTAAATTCAATATTCTAGTAACAAATTATCGGTGCTCATCTAGATATTCTACCTGTAAAATGCAAACATTTCACGTAATAAAAAGTAAGCAGAAGGATTTTTTTTAAATTCTCATGTGAAAACTGAAAATGTAACAGTGGCCTGTAGAGAAAAACCAGGGTCCCTGGCCAAACTTTCTTAATTCTTTTCTTTTTTATTTTCTTTTAATTACAAAATTTTTATGGGGATACAAGCGTTTGTGTTACATCTATTGCATTTGCACCGCCCAAGTCAGAGCTACAAGCATGCCCCTCCCAGACCTTGAGCACTGCATCCGTTAGGGGAGAATTTACCCATCCTCTCCTCCCTGCTCCCACCTGCCCGATCTCCAATGAATGTTAGTTCCATATATGAACATAAGTGTTGATTAATTAGTCCCAATTTGATGGTGAGTACATGTGGTGCTTGTTTTTCCATTCTTGTGATACTTATTAGAATGGGCTCCAGCTCCAGCTCTTGAATTGTGAAATATCTAAAGGTGAAAGAAATTGCCACTGAAGTCATTTATTTCTTGCACAGTGTATATATTCTTTAATTGAAATGGTGGAGCAATCCATTTTATACTTTCCAATATTCCATACAATTTTATCTGTGAAATAAAGGACACAAATAAACAAACACACAAGCAGTTTGTATTTTCTGATGTTTTATATTTTACTGCTTAATTTTACATACTAAATATAAAGAAAAAAATGAATCTCTTTTTTTTTTCAAAATTAGTTTTGTGTTTTAGACTTCCATTTCTAAGGATTTTATATTTTACTACTTAATTCTATGGGTTAAGTCTAACCTTGTTAAAATCAGCCTTAGGGTCTTTGCTTATTCTTTATGATTGGCATGGAGTAGATGGCCATTTTGTTCACCTAAATTCTCCCATAAGTTATAAATATATGAAGTGGACCAGATACTGAATTAAGTGGAGGTATTGGAAGTAAGTTGATATACACAATAAAATTAGAAAAAATTAGTAGTTCTTTGATTAATTGCATTTTGGACAATGGGATAGGAAAAGAAAAGTTAGAGGAAGAAAAAGTTTCAACAATTCTAATAGTTTCACACCTAAGGTTCAAGTCTGTTACCCAGCGTGAGTTAAT
>VBSM01000361.1:26723649-26735001 GCA_008086735.1 Cheirogaleus medius
TACATAACCGTAATATTTGTACCCCCATAATATGCTGAAATAAAAAAAAAACTATTTCAGAAATAAATTTTCCCCCCAAATAAAAAAAAAAAATAAAAGTTTCAACAATATTTAAAGATAAGGAACGATACTGCCGTATGTGATTTAATCTACAAAAATATCTGGCAGCTTAGTGGTCAAAATAAATTTTGGGCTGTTAGTAAATTTTAAGCTGTTTAGACTAACTTAATGGAAACCATCTTTAGTTCTCCAACTTAATAAAGTCTGCTAGATATTCAAAACTAGTGAGTGAAAAAAAAGTTGTAACAGATTGTTTTTTTAAAAAAAAATACATTCTTTTTTAAGCTCCCCCCAAAGCAAATGATCTGACTTTCAAAAAAATGAGATAATTTATAAACCAAAATAATTTAATGAAAATTAATGCTTGAAGTCAGAGATAGACAAGGTAACTTTAGCTTGATAATACTTCTCAAGTATTTCTTAAGCCTTAAAGTAGAAGTTTGTGTTTGTTTTAAAAATATATTCTGAGTAGTAAAGAGAAACATAGCTTAACAGATGAAATGAATATATTTGAAGTGCCATATATTTACAAAATACATCAACAGTTCTTACTGCTGCTACCTCAAAATATCTCAATGTCTCTATCCTTTTATTTCAAACCACCACCAACTCTCATTGAATGATTTGCAGTTAACCATCTCTCATCTTACATTTTTCTAAAATCTAAAACTGATAATATCAACCACTTTTCAGGAAAGCATTTTATACCATTTCATTAAATTTAGAGTAAATTGTAAAGTCACAACGGTGCTGCATATTACAGTGTTTGCCTACCTCTCGAAACCATCTCCAGTGAACTTGCACTCTTTTCTTGCTTACTATGCTTTAACTACACTGCTGGTGAAACTTGCCAAGCTCATCTCTGCTTCATCTCTTTTGCATTTTCTGCCTCTAAAAAGAAATGTGCTTCCTCAAAAACATAGTAATTGGCTCTTTCTTGTCTTTTAGATCCCTGCCCAAATTTATCCTATCTAAAACATTTGCTGCTTATCAATTACTCTCTACTCCATAACCCTTTTAGTTTCATTTTTCTCATACTTTATGTTTTGTATATTTCTACATATATTTATGGCCTGTCTCCTTTAAAGATGCCCAAGTCTTGACTGTCTTATTTGTGTAACCCATGACATAGGGAATTTCTTAGTACTCAAGAGTTGTTAATAAAAACATAGTAATTAGTTATGCAGTTAATAAAAGAATATTTTGTTCTGGTTTTCTTTGTCAAACCAAATTATATTTTTTTAAAAATATTAAAATTTACGTTTATAATATTGTTTCTTTATAGAAACCCGTTTTTGATCATTTAAAAAGATAAGCATACCTGATGAACTCTAGAATTTACAAGACAGCTGGATGTATTAATATGAATAATATTAGGATACACAGAAATTTGCTTTTTCTTGTAGGTCTCACCCTAAAAAAGTGATATGTTGATTACCTCATTTTTCATCCTAGATGTCCTTTTTTTCACTTGGAAACAAAGCTATTTAATCTCATAAGTCATTTGTTAAGCATGTTTAAGCATTAAAGCTCCCCATTATATCTTGTGTGCTTGTCCAAAGTTAGGATTGCATTCTCTCAGTTGCATCAGTGGTGAGGAACAAGGTCTGCTGCTCTTGTTTTACCTTCCAAACTTGGCAAGTCTAGAGAACACAGACTGAAACAAATAAATTTAAACATCTGAAGGGGCCTTCCTACACTACTATCCTTCCATCTAAATTCTGATTCAAGAAATTTTTGCCCAAAGACAGAGAGGGACCTATACGACTTGTTCAAATCTAAAGAATACATACAGCTCATATTTTACATGTGCACAGAATTATTTGTATTGTTTTAGTTTCATTTTGAAAGCTGGGAATATGGATATGCATTCTGCCTGATAAAAGTATAAACACAGTAAATACTGTGTTCAGTGTATCAGTCAAAATAATGGAAACCAATATGAGACAAGTTACTAATCTTTCCATATGTTATATGAGGGTCAGGAAGCTCATGTTTTGTAACCGAATTGATATGTTTGGCCAATATAAATGTCTCTCAGTAAATGTCTCACATATTTTTCAAGGACCAATAGGTTTGACTTCTTCAGCAAATGTAAGATGAAGTATAACATGCTAAAATGATATCAATTTAATCTCATCCTATCAGCACACAATCCATCACCCAGTAGACTATGAGCCTGAATAAAACATTATTTTTAAATCCATATCTCAGAAGCAAGTTGTCTCCAATTGCAGCTATATATCAAAGTCTAACAAATATATTCCTATAACTTGATAAATACTGAAAGAGGCAACGATAATTATTTTATAATATTAAAATTAAAACTCTAAGAAAATTATACTTAAATATTCTATATTATGTGGAAAATTAAGTGAAGGTATAAATATATATACATTTTTATTAATTAATTTTTAATTGACAAATAATAATTGTGTATGTTTATGGAGTAAAAATGATGTTTTGATCTCTGCATTGTAGAAAAATTCTACATAGTCAAGCTATGACTGAATGACTTTAACATAAATATTACATTAACATAATATGATATTAACATAATTGTCACCCAAGCAACTTATTTTTTATTTGTGGTGAGGATGCTAAAAATTCATTATTTTAGTAATTTTAAAATACACAATACATTACTATTAACTATGGTCACCATGCAGTGCAATATATGTGTATTTTAAATTTGTCTTGGTTGTACAAGAACTGAGAAAATAGGCTATTATCACTGCTTAATGTTGTTTTGGTGTATTCCTGGATACACTAATCAATGCAAAGTTCAATTATATTTTTTATACAAACTTCTAAACAATGAAAGATTTAGCATTTCACTAACAAAATATTTTTTGTAGATTTTTAATAAGCCTAATTAAATTGGGTGTGCATCTGGGCAGTCAAGGCCATTATGATTTTGTAAACAAAGAATTTTGATGTTAAGTTTTCTGGAACTAGTGTGTTAAATGTGTCTATGATCTACTTTACTTGAATATATGATTAAAAAACTATTAAGAGACAATTATCTATAAAATTTAAGCCATAAGAATATCCAGATTCTAAAAAGTAGATAAAAAATTATATCATATAAAATCATTTTTATCTCAAATAATTCATTATTAGCATGACTGCATTCCATTTCTTGATTTATTAGCCCTACTGATATTAGCTAATAATGTTTATTGTACATTATAGGAACTGTTGGAATTAATACATGTTGCAATAGTTTATCTGCAAATGTATTGAAAGTGCTTTGAAAGCAAATCTTAATATAGCTGTCTTCATGTTCATTGCAATATATATTAAGGGAACCATAGCGATGACATTGCTTAGATTTCAAATCAGGAGATTTTGAATGAAACTAAACTTATTTTCAAGTATTGTTTTGTTTTTATAATTATCAGAATCTATATTTTGCTTACCTGAAATAAAGGAAGTAGTCTGCAGGCCAAATATTTCTGCAGAGAATAAAAATTCAATTATTTTTTGAAGATGAAAACTATCATTGAAAACACTAACCAATTTACAAGCACAAACAACTGAAAAAGTGAGCTTAACTGAAAACATAAAGTGGACATCGGGACTATCAGGAAACAGCAAACAGCACTGAGCTGTTTGATATTTGCTCTTTTCTCAGAAGAGAAAAACACAATTTTTAATAGATTGAAATTAAAGATTTTCTGTTACTTTAACAGCATGGGGAATGCTATGAGAAGTCAGAAGTTACAACAGATCCTCCACCATCTCCCATGCAGGGAATGATTAGAGTGGTTTTCCCTAACAGGTGTACTGCAAGTCATCTGCAAATTCTCTTTCCATATGCCTGGGCAGGACTGCACTTCCTCTTGGATAATGATATGTAAATATGACAGGATTGGTTTGAATGCATTGAAATAATTCTAGGGGAATTATTAGCCTCCTTTTCACATATTTATGGTCAGAAATGCAAAAGTTGTGGATTTTGCAATGAATTAAATTATTCTGTTTGTCTAAATCTAGCCCTTATGAAGGAAATCAGAATCATATACAATATTTATATTCCCTAACAAATTCCTTCCATTGAGCCAGGTGCAATAAGTAACTCACATCAGTAATCCCAGCAACTCAAAAGGCTGAGGCAGGAGGATGACTTGAGTCCAGGAGTTTGAGACCAGCCTGGGCAACAATAGTGATTCTTAATCTCCAAAATGTTTTTAAAAATAAATGTAAATAATTAAAAAGAAATTCTGAGCCTTCCTCCCAAGAGTATCACATATCTTGGTACACAAATAGGAGAAATAGGGTTATACATGATAACATAAGTGAAGAGAATAAAAGAAAATAATAAAAAGGAAGGAGAGATTTGAATGCTAATAATAAAAATCTACCAGCACTCTAGGAGGCCAAGGCAGGAGGATTGCATGAGGTCAGGAGTTAAGATCAGCCTGGGCAAGAGTGAGACTCTGTCTCTATAAAATAGAAAACTTAGCCTGGCATGGTGGTGTGTGCCTGTAGCCCCAGCTACTTGGGAGGTTGAGGCAGGAGGATCACTTGAGCCCCGGAGTTTGAGGTTGCAGTAAACTATGATGTTGCCACTGCACTCCAGACCCTGTGGCAAAAACAAACAAACAAACAAAATCCAAAAGAGATTGTGAAGATATTCTTCATCGTAACAGTAGAGAACCAGTATTAAAACTTTTAAATGAAAAATCAGTGTACTCTGAATTGATTCTTCAATCAAGGCATCAATTTTACTTCCCTTATTAATGTGTTCATATATAATCAGTTAATTAATTACCTCCTTCATTCGTAGTTGCTCAATAATTAGCAATAAAATTTCTGATATTTACATTGAGTAATTTGATAGGGTGGAGAGGCAACTTTGGTATGATAAAGAATTGGAGAAATGAGAAAAAAATGAGAATAATGTAGCAAATACATTATTAATCAGAAACAAACTGCAATCTGAGAGAGAAGACACTTAACATAGTTTTCTGAAAAGTGGGAGTTACTAAAGTCAGAGAGAGGTTTAAAGAGGAGTAGTGGTATCCTGGAATGAAAAATATACCAACAATAATTCATAGTTTTATGCCAATTACCAAGTCTATTCCTGGAGCAGGCATGGCCCTCCAAAAAACCTATTGGCAGATATTAGTCCTGGCCCTTTGGGCCTGATTGTTGCAAGGGCTATTATCTATCTTTCTGGAGTTATTGTTCATCTTCCTGGAGCGGTTGCTTGAGATAGTAGTCTGACTTCCTGGACTGGATACTGTAGACAGTAGATTGGCTTCCTGGGATGGCTACTGGCAATAAATTGTTGGCTTCCTGGGCTAATTAGCAGGTTGGTAGTATGGGTTCTATTTTTATATGTAGTCTTGCCTTTGTCCATTTATATATTGAGTCAGAATTCAGATATTTATCTGAAATCCTAATTTTCATTGTAATATACTCTTCTGCAGGAAAAGCAGAAGCATTAGTCTATGTGAAATCTATAAATTTGAAAATATTCCAAATATAATTATAAACATTTAATGTTTTCCATGAGTCTCCAAGTCACTCCAATTATAATAGCATTTATTTTCGTCAATAGCTATACTAAAAAAAAACATTCTACTTATAAATTTAATTTCCACAAAGGTTATATAGGCTTTTAGAAAGTTGATAAATGTCTCCATTCTTAATAATAATTTATGAAACAGAGTTGTACATTCATTGAAAAAAATGGGTATATAAAACAGGTACTCAGTACAAGTTCTATGCATTTTTGAAAATCATTTGATTAACTTAGATGTTTTCAAACTTTATATAAATCATTTCAGACATTAGAAATTTAATTATGTTACCTCATTCACTCTCTCAGTCATTCCACATATAATAATAATAATAATAATAAACAGATAAGTTCTGAGCAGTTACAAAGTGTTAGGCCCTTAACTGAAAGCCACCACAGAGAGTGAGAGGCAGTTTGCATGATGGTTAAGAGCTCAGGTCCTGGAATAAGTCTGGAATGACCACTTACTAGTTAAATAGACTAGGCACAATTTTTTAAATAATTTTTTCCTCAGTTTTGCCATCTCTAAAATGAGGGCCCTCTATTTTGTTGCTTTTTTACTTAGAAAATACATACTATCTAATAATATATTTAACCTGTATAAAAACCTTGTGAGGAATGTGTCTTTATTATCTCTGTTACTAGTTGAGGTAACTGCTTAATCAGATAAAGATTTTATTAAAAATCCAAGAATACACAGGAAGTGGTAAAGTCAGTATTAAGCAGAACATTAGCAAATTACAGAACCTGGATTCATTGCAGTGTGATTCAGTACCCATGAAATAAAATGTACAGAAGTTTTATTAGAAGAAAGTTTGGCAAGAGATTGGACATAATATATATGGAATACTGTCTGAAGATAGAGTACAAAAGACATCATAAATTCCAAAGCTAAGGTTTGAGTACTTTTTAGGATCCTAGAAAATCAGCAAATGTTCTTAAGCAATGAAATGATATAATGAAAAAGATGGTTGACAAAGTTTGAAGAAAATCAGTCTTCTTTGTAAAGTAGTCATTGGGAGAGTCTAATAAAGATGAACATATTTCATTATAGATAGAACAGTTGAAATACTAATTGGTAGAAAACATTCTAATGGAAGTAAAAATAAGAGGGAGAAAAGAAGATGAAGAATGTGTGTCAGAGTGACTCAATAAAACTTTCAGTCTAAGTAAGTAATGAATGTATATAAATATATTTATGAAAAAAGAGCACACATTTATATCTCACTATATTGGAAGAAGATGTATCAGTATTTAACTTTTAGAGCAATTTTAACATTTTAAGAGTGAACATTTCTCTCAATGTTACATTTTATCTGTGCATATGGATCTTTAATAATATTTCTATATAAATTTTGTATTAATACATTAATGTATTTAATACATTAGTTTTAAACTCATTAAATTTAATTAGCTAGAACATAGTTAAAATTTGGAATGAATTTCACTTTTGTTGTCAATTTATAATTAACAAGTTGAATAATGATCATGGATAAAAATTATACAGAAATTAACTATATTTCTTAAATGGCTTATTTTCTTGGCAGTCATTTTATTGGTAGTTCATATATTGTGAGGAATTTTATGCCATATTCAATGTTTTAAATATTGCTTTCATTATATTCATTGCTATAAGTTGAGTCTTTAAGAATTATAAGTTAACTATAAATAATTAATTGTTGGAAGATTTTTTTTTCTTCAAACATGTTTCATGTCTATTGTTAGTTTTGTATAGAAAGTAAGAGACAGATTTATAGGAAAATAACATTTATTTTCCCAGTGTTAACCTTGAAATCATTTTATTGTATGAAATGACAGCAATACTCACTTCTTCTGTCCTTCCAGCTATTTCAATTATGTATATGATATGTAGTAGGAGTAAATATTTGAATAAAATATTCTCTCCTTTTACTAGGTGTCTATTAAAGTTGAACTATTTAATTTTAATTAAAATTGAAATATATAATTAGAATATTTTAAGTAATAATATATTGTATAATATTAACAAAAGTGATTTTAGTAATATTGATTTAGCTGTTTGATTTAAAGACAATATTGGAAAAGCTTAGAATGAATAGTGAAGAGAATCATAATTAATTATTTTTATTAAGTTAAATTATATGTGGAATCTGAAAAACTCCAACCAATGTCATATGCATTGGACAATAGATTTTTAATAGACATTACATAGAAATTTGGGAGAATTTGTCATCTCTAATGCTTTGTCATCAATCAGCTGCCTTTTTAACATCTGTAAATGTAGAATTCATAAGGCCTTAGCAATTATAACAAATAAACTCACACTGATCC
Source organism: Cheirogaleus medius (assembly GCA_008086735.1). Taxonomy (NCBI): domain Eukaryota; kingdom Metazoa; phylum Chordata; class Mammalia; order Primates; family Cheirogaleidae; genus Cheirogaleus; species Cheirogaleus medius. The sequence goes on from VBSM01000361.1 coordinate 26,731,550, forward strand.
AGAAATAAGAAGAATTCAATGGCCAATACAAATTTAAGACCCAAGGATAAAATTAACTTCAGGCCTGGTTGGATCCAGTAAATTTAGTATGTAATTAGAACGGTTTCTGTCTTCATCTCTATATTAGCTTTATTCTCATACAGGTTATTTTTATATGGTGACCACCATGAATCCTATATTAACATTCTACCATCTCACTCAGAAAAATAGAATTACATCTTCTCAGTAGTTTCAAGAAAAACAGTCACTTAAACGTATTGAGTCATTTACCCATCCTAGAATCAATCTCTCTGATTTACTGTGTAGAATATGTAATTGTCTAAGCCTAGGCCATATGCCCACCTGAAAGCTGCTGTGTGTGTTGGAGGCAGTGGAGATACTCTCAAACTACATGAGGTGAGTGGGGTCTCAGGAGCTTAATTTAGCAACATATTTATATCAACCATACATGAAAGGACAAAAACCTGACTTGAACACAATTTTTATAATGGAATAATTCATTTTATTTTATGCAAATTATTTTTTATATTTTAACTTTAATATATATCTTCAAATCTAGCATGATGGTCAATATTAAATATTTTATTGTTCATATTTCAAAAACAGATAATGTTTAATAATTTCAATAATTCCAGAATAAAATTAATCAATATTAGGTTATGGAAATTCAGGAAATGTCTCTGACATTATATACAGTTTCCTTTTTTTCTCATAGCCAAGGAAATGAGTTTCCTCACCATAAGCCAGTAGTAAGTATAACAGTTGTTTTATTACATTGGAATCTATTATGAATTAAAGAGAAATGACAAAAAGATATAAGAAAAAAAAAACAAAAACAACTAAGTCATGACAGGTGTTATTTTTAAGCTTCAAAATAATTCCTTTCTGCCTTGAAAAATGTTTTCTAGGTTAGTTTCAAGACAGGGATATACATTTGTGCATGTATGTTAACGCTGAATGTGTTAATGAAATTAATTTATAATACCTTTCCTGTAATTGATTACTTAGAAAATATAATAACTCTTCTAATATATTTGGAAAAGTGGTGTTGTGTCCGGAGCCATGAGCAACGTGGCTGCCGGGGCGTGCTCAGGCATGCCCGACCCTTACCATAAAATAGATACCTGGCCTTGGGAAACAGAAAGTTTTAGCTTTCGGTTTCCCTGAATCTACGCGTGTAGAGGGTTGGGGTCTTTCTTCTCCTTATATGGTCATCCTCCTAAGCTCCCTTCCCACTCCCTCTCTCTCCGGTATATATACCTACCTCATTCTGCCAATAAACGAGACTTGATCAGACTCCTGTCTTGTCTCTATTTCTCGTATCTTTTCCTTCCCCAGGTCCCACTCCCCCATTCGCAGACCCCACCAATAACTTGTCCCGCGGGTGGGGCAGGTGGCGCCCAGACGTGGGGCTCGAATACGGGGGACCCAGTGAGGACACAGACGAGAGGCGCCGAGCTCGACGAGACTGAGCAGACAGACTATAGTGCCTTCAACCACCGCAGGAGCCTGCTGCACTGGAGGAAAAGGTAAGGGCGTCCGAGAATGGGGCAGGAACTTAGCCAGCACCAGTTGTATGTTAGTCAGCTCAAAGAAGCTTTAAAGACGCGAGGAGTAAAGGTAAAAAAGGGAGATTTGTTCAGGTTTTTTGACTTTGTAAAAGATCTCTGTCCTTGGTTTCCCCAGGAAGGAACCATCGACAAAAAACGATGGGCTAGGTTGGGGATGCGCTTCAGGATTTCTATAAAACTTTTTGACCGGAGAAGGTCCCCGTTACTGCTTTCTCCTATTGGATTCTAATTAAGGACTTAATAGATAGCCAGCAAGCGCACCCGCATGTAATGGCCGCTGTGGCCCAGACAGAAGAAATATTGCAAGCGCATTCCAGGGCACCTTCAGAGGTCAGTATCAAAATAGAAAGTGAGGATGAGGGTGAAGCGGAGACCCAAGGTGCTGCTGCTGCACCGCTCAGACTGATAGTCCCAAAAGGGCCAAGCCCAAGTTATATCCCTCACTTAGATCATTTAATAATTCAAAGTCAGACCCAGATCCTGCCGAGGTGGACTGGGATGAGCTGGAGGAGGAAGACGCCCATAATTCTGAATGGCCCCCTCCATATAATCATACCTCAGCACCTCTTGCTAAGGCTGCCATAAACCCTACGAAGGACCTGCGGCAAAGAATTGCTCTGCTTGAGGAACAAGTTAAACTAGAAGAGCAGCACCAAGCCTTAATTGCCCAGCTTCAAAGGCTTCTCACTGGTAATGGAAATGCTAATGAAGCCAGACCGCCTGGAGGGGACAAGTATCCTCCCCGGCGACCAGGTCATCACGTTCCCTTGGAACGACCCCCTAAAAACGTTGATGCTTTTTCTGTCACAGAGACTACCGACTCACGGGGACAGGTTTGGAGGCATCACGCAGGATTTGAGTTCACCTTTGTTAAGGAACTTAAGACAGCCATTTCCCAATACAGACCCACGGCCCCCTATACAATGGCCATAGTGGAGTCCGTGGCAGAGAATTGGCTCACCCCTGATGATTGGAATAACATAGTGAGGGCAGTATTGAGCGGTGGTGATCACTTAATTTGGAAGTCCGAGTTTTTTGAAAATTGCAGGGAAACAGCTAAACATAACTACCAAGCAGGCAACGGTTGGGATTTTGACATGCTTTCAGGTCAGGGCCGGTACTCTGATAAAGACCTACAAATGCAATATGAGCCAGGTGTTTTTGCTCAGATACGGGTCGCCGCCTCTAAAGCTTGGAGAAAACTACCCGTTAAAGGTGATCCAGTGTCCTCACTTACTGGGGTTAAGCAGGGACCCGATGAGCCATTTGCTGAGTTCTTGCACAGGCTTATGACCACAGCAGGCCGCATATTCGGCAGCCCTGACGCAGGGACGGAGTATGTTAAACAACTCGCGTATGAAAACGCTAATGCTGCATTCCAGGCCGCTATTCGTCCTTACCGAAAAAAGACAGACTTGTCAGGGTACATCCACCTGTGCTCTGATATCGGTCCCTCGTATCAGCAAGGCTTAGCCATGGCCGCTGCCTTTAGCGGGCAGACAGTGAGAGACTTCTTAGGAAGCAAAAAGGCGGCTAATAGGACTTGTTTCAAATGCGGCAAAACTGGGCATTTCGCTAAAGAATGCAAAGGTGCACAGCTGCCTCAAAATAAAGGCTCCCATCCAGGTATAGGCCTGTGCCCCGGGTGCAAACGAGGCAGGCACCTTGCTAATGAGTGCCGCTCAAAGAATGACATTGATGGAAATCCCCTTTTTCCCCAGTCGGGAAACGGGGGGGGGAGGGGCCAGCACCAGGCCCCAAAACAAGTTTATGGGGCCATCAACTTTGTCCCAGCGAGCAACAATCTGTTTCAAAATTTGTCCGAGACAGCACAGGTAGTGCAGGATTGGACCTCTGTGCCGCCACCTACACAGTTATAAC
>VBSM01000361.1:26735101-26753361 GCA_008086735.1 Cheirogaleus medius
CGTGTCTCTGAGCGAGGAGTTCGCGGGCCTTTGCTGGATCTCCAAACCCACAGCATGCTGATTATTATATTAATATAATTTATTATTATTATTTATAATAAATAAATATTTATTTTTATATTAATATATAAATATAATTATAATATATTAATTAATATATTAATATAAAAATATTAATTAATATTATATTATTATATTAATATATTATATTAATATAAATAAGCTCATAGTTCCCTTTCAACCATTTAAATTGCAAGTTTTCTGTGTACATGAACTTATAAATTATGTTTGAAATTACTAAAACTTTTGTACTTTGGCCAGTACTTTATAGAATCCAAACAAAAATAAATTTTTGAAATGTCAGATTATGGAATTCAAAATATAGATTACATCAGCTTAATGAGACTGAAGAGAAAGTTGAAAATCAACACAAAGAAACCAAAAAAATAATTAAGGACATGAATGAAAAATTCACTAAAGGAATAGATAATTAGAAAAGAAAAAACAGAACTTCTGGAAATGAGAGGTACATTTAGGGAAGTTCAAAATACAGAGGAACATTTTAACATCAGACTAGATCAAGCAGAAAAAAGAATTTCAAAGCTTGAATATAAGGCTTTTGAATTAGCCCAATCAGTCAAAAATGAATAAAAATGAATCAAGATAAGTGAACAAAGTCTTTTGAGAATTATGGGATTATAGAAGGTGATTGTACATAAGAATTATAGTTATCCCTGAGGAAGAAGAAGAAAAAGTAAAAAGCATGGAAAACCTACTAGAGGAAATAATGGAGGAAAGTTTCCTGGTCTTGCTAGAGATTTAGACATCCAGATACCAGAAGGTCATTGAACTCCTGGAAGATTTGTTACAAATAAGACATGTCCAATGCACATAGTCATCAGATTGGCCAAAGTCAAAGTGAAGAAGAAAATCCAATGAACTTCAAAACAAAAGAATTATGTAACTTAAAATGGACAACTCTGGAACTAGCAGGAAGATTCTCAGAAGAGACCTAACAAGCTAAAAATGAATGGGGTCCTATCTATAGTTTTTTAAAACAGAATAAATGAATGGGGTTCTATCTATAGTCTTCTTAAACAGAATAACTGTCAGCCAAGAATTTTGTATCCTAGGAAACTAAGTTTCACAAATAAAGGGGAAATAAGTCTTTCACAGACAAGCAAACACTAAAGGAATTTGTCACCACTTGATCTGCCCTGTAAGAAATCCTTAAAAGTGCTCTGTACATTGAACAGAACAATCAATACCCACCAGTGTAAAAACATTAAAAAATTAAAACTCACAGCTCTTATAAAACAGTAACACAAGGTAGAAAATAAAGCAACTAGATAACAATTAAAATGATAACCAGAGCAGTATCTCACATATCAATATTAACATTGAATGTAAATGGTCTAAATGCCCTATTTAAAAGACACAGATTGGCAGCATGAATAAAAAAAAACACACAACCCATATATATGCTGTCCCTAAGACACCCATTTAACTCATAAAGATTCACATAGGTAAAGGGATGGAAAAAAGTATTCCATACACATGGCAACCAACAAAAAACTAATATTCAGAATCTACAAAGAAGTCAAACAAAACAGCAAGGAAAAAAAACAAAATAACCCAATCAAAAAGTGGACAAAAGACATTAAGAGATTTTTTTCCAAAGGAAGTTAGATAAATGGCCAAGAAACATATGAAAGAAATGGTTAACATCACCAATCATCAGGGAAATGCAAATTAAAACCACAATGAGATACCACACTACTCGTGTCAGATTGGCCATTATTAACAAGTCAAAAACAACAAATGTTGATTCAGATGTGGTGAAAAGGATATGTTTATACCTGTTGCTGGGAATGTAAACTAGTATAACCTCTGTGGAAAACAGTATGGCAATTCCTAATGAACTAAAAAGACCTACCATTTGATCCAGCAATTCCACCACTGGGTATCTACTCAAAGATAAAGTCATTATATCAAAAAAGACATTTGTACTCAACTGTTTATTGCTGCACAATTCACAATTGCAAAGACATGTAATCAAATGAAGTGTTCATCAATTGAGCAAAAAAGGAAATGTGGTGTATATATACACTACTCAGTCATATAAAGGATGAAATAATGTCTTTTGCAGCAACTTGGATGGAGCTAGATACCATTATCCTAAGTGAAGTATCTTAGAAATTGAAAGACAAATACCACATGTTCATTATAATTGAGAGCTAAATCCTTATAATTGGGAACTAAATGATGGGTATCTATGTTATAAGGTGGTATAATGGACATTGGAACCTAAGAAAAAAGGAGGGTAGGAGAGTGAGGAATTAATAATTATCTATTTGGTACAATGTACGCTATTCTGGTGACAGGTGCACTAAAAGCCCCAACTTTACCACTATTAAATTCATCCATGTAACAAAAACAGTTGTACTCCCTAAATATATTGAAATAACAACAATAATAATAATTTTAGAAAACCGAAAAAAAAAGATAACAACTTTCTGTTGGCTTTGATCTTTAAAAATACTAATGTTTACATAAAAAAACATTGATGACTGAATATCAAGACATATATTGCAAAGTGTTTGGCAAGGCTTAGACCTGATTAAAATACAGGTTTAAGATTTCATATGGGAAAAGTAATATGGCAACAGTGTAATATGGATATCTTGAGAGATTTCTATATGAAAATATGTGATTCTAAGCTGAGGCAGTTTGAGTATAATTGAGTAGTGACAAATTGGTCAAAGAATAGTTTATAGCAACTTAGATATGATACTTTGAGAGTCAGATAAGTGCATGCATAAGGGTGTGTGTAGGGGTCATGCACTTTAGGTTTGATCAAACTGGCACATCATGAAATAATAAAAATAACATTTACTTATTGTCATATTCAATATCATAAACATTGAGTTTTTTGGCTTGTAATAATTACTTAGCTATAGAATATGGCTGCCTCCAATAAAATTCAATTTCAGGTCTATCAATGGTTTTAAACAGTTGTCTGCAAATTCTTTTCTGCCTTTAAGATATGAAGTTATTTTTCTCCCTGCAAGCATAGGCTAGATTTAGTGACATGTGCATAGTGAATAGAATATGGTGAAAATGGTGGAATTTCACTTCTGAAATTAGATTTTACAACCACTGTGACTTCCACCTTAGGTGTACCCTGACATCCTCTATTGAATCACCAACTGCTGTGTTGTGAAGATAATCAAGCAATCTATGAAAACTCCTACATGGCAGAGAATGAAGGCTGTCAGCAACCATGTGAATCAGTTTGGAATTAAATCTTCTAAGGCCTACCAACAGCCATGTGAGTGAGCTTATAACAGATGCACCAGCCTGAATCAAATCCTGAGATGAATTCAGCACAGGCCAATAGCTTGACTATAGCCTCATGAGATATTCTGAGCCAAAAATACTCAACTAAGCCACTCCCAGATTTCTAAATCACATAGTTTGTGAAATAATTACTGTTTGTTATTTTAAGTCAGTGAATTTGAGATAATTTGCTACACAGCAATACACACAATGCATGACCAGTACAAGTCTCATGGAGTTTAATTATCATATCAAACAAATTATCAAACAAATTCACAACTAAAAAGGACTTTAGAGGACCCCTGGTTATGGGCATTTCAGGATTGATGCAACTGAACACTGAGTTGAAAGGAGGGGATTAAATTAGAAATTCTTTTTTTTTTTTTTTTTTTTGCCACCTTCAAGCAGAGCAGCTCCATTTCTATTTGTTGTACATATTGTATTTTGAAGTAAGCTTCTATGTAAAAAACTAGAATTCAAGACTTTATTCTGCTCATTATAAAGGGTTAGGAAAAAAGTATTCTAGAAAACTTAAGTGGTTTACCTATAATTACAATATAATTATATTTTAACAAAACTGTACCCAAAATTCAGGTCCCTTGGTTACCCAGAATATGCTCATCCAACATAAAACTGAAATTACCACTTCCTCTTAAATGGCATATACAAATGGCCAAGTTGTACTCTATCGTTTGCTAACTTTAAACAGCATGCACTGGAGATCTTATTGAAGAAACTAGTTTCTCTCATTGTTTATGGTACACTGGGATAAGAAGAATGATGGATCTGAGTTCAAACTCAATGAGTGAGTAACTATTTGCCCTTGAACAACCTACTTAAACTCTTCCAATCTGTGTTGTTATTTGTGAAATGAGAAAAATAATATATTTCATGTTTCTTGGTGACACTGTGTTGGGCACTTAATATAATTACATTAATGTGTTTAATTATATATATATTTTGGTACATTAAAAGGGTAATGATTAATTATATTTATAATCTTATATGACATATTATTATTAAAATTAACATTTTCTTTTAACCAGTATGGGATTCCAAGAAAGGTCACATCACTTTTTAATGCATATTAATTTATTCATTCATCAAATGTTTTTGGAACATATGTTACTAGCTAGACTCTGTTCACTGAGACTAGCAATGTACAAATAAAAATAGATGGTGTGATCTTTCCTTTTAACGTCTTGAAATTATTTCTTTTCCTGTGAACTCTGTTCCCTGTTTCTTCCACTAAATGCTATATTGTAGGGACAGACAAAACTTCTAAATAGTCTAATAATTACCCTTATTATTTACTATTATTGTGTCCATATACTATTGCTTTTGTAAATAGAAAGCTTTCACATGTCTCTATTCTATTATTTATTCTGATAATGAGTAAGTTAGTAGGGTCAGCATATTTTCTCATGGGGAAATGGGAGGAAGAATAGATTTTTCTCATTAGAGTGACATTTAAATCTCATGCCTTCATTCGATGATATTTTAAATATCATATTTTATGACTCAGCTCCTTATCTACATTTCCTATAGCATGCTCAGGAACGTCAGAATAGCCAGAGGATAAACCTTGTCAACCTCAGCCACATTTTGAGACTGGAATTAACTTTTCTTTAAAATAATTGGCTCAGATATTGTACCTGAATCCCCGGGAAAGCCATTTCTCGCACTCAGTGAGTTTCTCTATTCATTCTTATGTCCTTTCCTGAGAACTCACCCAACTTGGAACTATTAATATATCAATTGCTCATGGTCAGTATCAGTCAATATTTGCTGCAAATAAAACTATCCCAAAGTTTAATGACTTAAAAGATCCATTTTGTTAACTTATGAATCTGTCAGTCTGAAATTTAAGCTGTCCTCAGCAGAGCTCCTTCATCTGTCTGAAGTCAACAGCAAATCAGTAGGTCTTCTGATTTTTGAGCTAGGATGGCTGGTGGCTGGGCTTACGGATGTGACTAAGCCATGAATCTCTTATCATCCAATAGGTTAGCCTGGGCTTCTACTCATGTCATCTGGGTAGGTTTCCAAAGGACAGAGAGGAAACAGTCAAGGTTTTTGAGGCTTTGGCTTGGAACTGGCTCAATGTCACTTCCACCTAATTCTACTGGTAAAAGTGAATCAGAAGGCTAGCACAGATCATCACCTGGTTCTATCCTGGACTTGAAGTCTCAGTCGTTTCTTTACTGCTCTATGAGAAAAGCTTCCTAGCCCATTAAATACTCTCAGCCAGCTTCTTACCTGTGAAAAGTTGAGGGCCCCGAGACCTTTATGAAATTTGAAAAATTTAATCTTTCCTCTAGAATCATAGTGCTTTTGTTGGTGCAACTCCCTTAAGCATACCCTGAGATGTTTCTAAATTAAATGTTCCCAAAGCTATCTCACAATTATTTTTGAGACATTTGTATTTCTATAGCTACTTTTAATATGTCAAAGCAGCAAAATCACATTTAAAAGGATGTAGGCTGGGGAATTATCACAGCTATTACTATAAAACTGTGAAAGTTGTCAGAATCAAAATGGAGTCACTAATGTTAAAAAAACAAAAAACTGACACATAGAGCTGTGCTAGGCTGTGGGGAGAAGGTCCTCATGCTTATATGCCTGATAATAAAAACTATCACAAAAGACTCTGCAAAAACTATAGCCTTACACAAAGACCATCACGACTTTACACAAAAAATACTTCTGCCAGGACATCTACCCAGCACTGTCTAATCTCTGCTGGCATCCTCCTTGTTGTTGATCTTTGTAGCCAAGAATAATCATTTCAAAACAATTATGTATTCCTCTTCACTTTTTCTTTAAAAACCTTTATCTTCCTTTACCTTTCTGAATATCCGCATAGCTTAATATGACAGGAGTATTCCCACTGCAATACTCCATTCCCAAACAAATATCGTTTTCTTTTAGAGAGCCTCTTTTTGTTATTTAGGTTAACAAAACAATCAACCACATGGCTCATGTTAACCTTAAAATGGAAGGGTTTGGTGACCCCCATCCCTTTCCTCTTAGAATATTGCTTTGCCTCTCTGCCAAATTATACCACTCTCCCCATAGAGAACAACTTGCAAACTTTAAATGAAAGTATTTCTCATAAGAACAAACAAGGCCGGGCATGGTGGCTCATGCCTGTAATCCTACCACTCTGGTAGGCCAAGGCAGGTGGATTGCTCAAGATCAGGAGTTCAAAACCAGCCTGAGCAAGAGCAAGATCCTGTCTCTACTAAAAATAGGAAGAAATGAATTGGACAACTAAAAATATATAGAAAAAATTAGGCGGGCATGGTGGTGCATGCCTGTAGTCCCAGCTACTCAGGAAGCTGAGGCAGGAGGATCACTTGAGCCCAGGAGTTTGAGGTTGCTGTGAGCTAGGCTGACATCATGGCACTCTAGCCTGGGCAACAGAGTCAGACTCTGTCTCAAAAAAAAAAGAAATAACAAGATAGGGATGATGTTAAGACATGGGAATTAAAGGAAATAAATCCATGGGACTGAAGGAGAGAATAGAGGGATGGGTTTTAAAGCAAGAAGATATAAACACAAATGATACAATTGTGCATATCAAGTTATATGCTTATAATATTAAATGTGAAAATGATTAAGAGGAAGACATTCATGTGAGATATTTCTTATTATTTGGACCATTAAGACCAGAAAGCATGCAAAGTTACCAAGCAGAGACCCTGAAGTTTATGATCATGTTGTGGAGGGAGCAATATCTGAATTTCAAAGTATTACAGCAAGAAGAGAGACATTCATTTTGGAAAAGAGAAATATAATTATGGGTATAGAGCTACATCTCTTTCTAAGAGATAAATAAATCACTTTAGGTTATTTCATTATCTGATCATTGGGAAGTGACTTTTAGCCATCTCAGAAGATTTAAAAAAAAGGAAAAATGTTTAACTAGTATATGCCTGATAAACTTTTCTAGTTATTCCATCATACCTTTATGATTATTTAGCATTTCAAGGAAATCAATAGAACACATGTTTTACAGTCATAAATGTGACACATACTTTTGTGTATTAGATTATTATCTAATATCTGTAACATTGAAGCCAAGTAAGAAAATCACAAAGTGTTCTGATTTTACACTTTAAGATAAAAAATAAACTAACATATGTTTGCTTACCTAAGAGGTTTGCTTAAGTTATTGATCATAAGTGTCCATTATTAAATAAAGGTATTCTTTCATAAGCATATTTAAGTTGTATGTCTTATTTGCATTTCACACCACAAGCTTACTCATGATTTTATTATACTAATGCATATAAGTGAAGCAAAAACATGCTTTATAAGATTACAATTTAGCATATTAAGTATATTTCGAAATAAAGTATTTAATCATTATTTTCATAGCAAAATACGGTTTTAAACTAAGTATTTTTATACCTGTGATTGCATCACTCTATCTGTGTTTATTCAAACATAAGGGTATGAAGTAATTGGTGGCTACTCTATAAAATGTATGAAATGATGTAACTTCTTAACCTTGGCAATCTACTTGTCAGTAATTGCAATTAAATAGAATTAGCTTAAATTTTTCTTTAGTTTTTGATTGTCTTTCATGGCAATTTATCTGTCAAATGCAAAATTTTTTAGTGTAAATCTTTGGATCAATAACTTTTATTTAAATCATTATTTTATGTCAAAGAAATTTCATAGCAATAGAGGGACATTGCTAACTGTAGATTGCAGTTATTGCTTTGAAAAAAAATGTTTAAATTCTATTTATTTATTTATTTTTAATTTCAGCATATTATGAAGATACAAATGCTCAGGTTAGATATATTGCCTTTGCCCCAGCCAAGTCAGAGCTTCAACATGTCTATCCCCCAAACGGTGCGCACCACACCCATTAGTTGTCAATATACCACCACAATTAATTTTTTATGTTGACCTTATATCCTGAAAAATCGTCTAACTTACATATTCATTAAAAAATATTTTTGTAGATATTTTATGTTTTTCAACATACATAATCTGCAAGTGAATGCAGTATTACTTCTTTTACCTCCCAATCTGTATCCCTCTTATTTTTTTTTTATTACCCTATTATAGTGATTAGGCCCCCAGGAAAAGTAAACAGAAATGATGAGAGCAGAAATTCTTGCCCAGTTACTACTAATCATTGAAGTAAAGCATTCCATATTTAATCATTAAGAATAATTTCTGGGCCAGGCACAGTTGTGTGCGCAGGTAGTTGCAGCTACTTGTTATTCTGAGGAAGGAGGATCCCTGGAGTTCAGGAGTTTGAGAGCAGCCTGGGCCATGGAGTGAGAAAATGACTCTTAAAAAAATAATACCAGGTGTAGGATGTTTTAGATGTTCTTTATGAGATTCAAAAATGTCCATTTTATGTTTAGTTTGCTGACATTTGTCACAATAGTATGTTTTTAAATTTATGATCTATAATTATAATTAGTTTTTAACTGACTAGTAAAATTGTACATATTTATGGTATACAATATGATGTTTTGAAATATGCATACATTGTTGAATGGCTAAATAAATCTAATAGACATAATTTTGTATGGTGAGAACACTTAAAATCTAGTGTCATTAATTTTCAAATATACCATGCATTTTTATTAACTATAGCCATTATGTTGTACAATAGGTCTCTTATTTCTCCTGTACATTATGTTGTACAATAGGTCTCTTATTTCTCCTGTCTAACTGAAATTTTATATTATTTGATCAACACCTTCCCAACCTCCTGCCCCCTCAAATTATTTTTCAAAATGTTTTTCTGTTTTCTTTTTAGATTCTCAATTGAGGTAATTAAATATTATGTTAATTTTTTCTGCTTTATATCATGTTAGATTAAAATTGCCAGTAATCAAACATCATGTAAATGGAATTATATAGCATATGCTCTTTTTTGCCTGTCTTCACTCTCTCAACATGTGGTGAAAATGTCTTTTTGTAATTATCAGTAGTTTGTTATTTAGCATTCTATTGTACCGATAGATGACATTTGTTCTCAGTGTTCTGTGGATGTATATATAGGCTTATTCTAGTTTTTGGATACTAGGAATAAAGCTGCTATATACATCTTTTATGTGTCCTTTTGTAGGCACATTTCCATTTTTCTTGTGTAAATACCTAGTATAGGAATTGATAGGTTATAGTTACACAAATTCAGCATCCCTAATCAAAAAAAACTCAAATCCAAAACCTTTTTAGCAGCAACATAACACCACAAGTGGAAAATTCCATACCTGACAATTTGGATTTTGAATTTTCAGATTAGGGTTGCTCAACCTGTACAGGTATTAATGGTATGTCATGTTTTTTACTGTTAAGTACTTATGTGTAAATAAGTATAAGAAAATGATTGCTTATTAGTATATAAATTCAGAGTCAGAAATGATGGTGATGCCAAACAAAAAGATTTTTCACATGGGTAGCTGAGATAGTGACACCTTTGCTTCTTGATGGTTTAATGTACACAAACTTTGTTTCATGCATAAAATTATTTAAAACATTGTATATAATTAGCTTCAGACTATGTCTGAAAGGCATATAAGAAACATAAGTGAATTTCATGTTTAGACTTTGGTCACATCCCCTGGATATCTTATTTTGTATATGCAAACATTCCAAAATCTGAAAATGATATGAAATCCAAGACACTTATAGTATATGCATTTGGGATAAATATATATTTAAATTAATTAGAAACTACCAAAGAGATTCCCAAATTGGATAGGCAATTTTTATTCCTACAGGCAATGCTTGATAATTCAAGTTTTCCACATCTTGCACAACCCTGTTATCAGTCGTTTTAGTTTTAGGTTTATTTATATTAATAACTGATTTTTATTTCCATTTTCATTTCCCAAATAATTAAAGATGTAGATAATTTCTCTATGTGTTTAATATGCTATTTGTATCATTTCTTTTTGATTTTGCTGGTTCTAGTTATTTCTCCACTTTTTATTAGGTATTATGCTTGTAACAGATTTTTTTATGTGTTCTGGATATAATGATATTTTCAGATATATGTGTTGCAAATGATTTATCCTAGTGTCAGGCTTGCCTTTTTACTTTGCTTTCTTTTGTGTGTGGTGGTATAAAATATAAATCTTTGTATTTGTGTGTAATATAAAATATAAATCTATTGCTTATTTACTCTAATTGCTGACATTGGACAAATCACAACATTTTTCCAGGGTTGGCTAGAATGGTTCCTCAGATTTGATTATAAGTCCTTTCACTTTGGTCTCCTGTTTCTTAGCTTCTGCCACCTTTAATGCCTATAAAAGATTATCAAAAGTGGAAAAAAGAAGAATGTGACATTCACCAGATTAGAGGAACTATTGAAATCCAAAATTTTTTCCTTAATTATAGGCTGTGAGAGTTGTCACATCAGCACATTTTTTACCGTATGCCATTTTATGTTAACCATTCTCTTGAAATTTCTGATTTAAAAAAAAAAAAAAGTGAGCATCGTTTGCCAATTGAAAACACCCACGGTAGTTTCTTTTCATCCCTAAATTGTTCTCAAATTCAACTCTCAAATTGACCCCTTAAATTAAGTTGCTTTTATGGTCTGCTTGAAACCAGTTCCTGAAATTGCAGAAGAATGATAGGTTTTAAGATCCCTACCCAGAAAAATCAATGATACTAGATCTAAGGATAATAAGGCACTCATAGAATTTATACTGCTAGGAAATCTGATATTCTATTATATAAAAATGTAGTCTTTTAAAAACTCTGCTAAACCAAGCTACCTGCTTTAAAATCATGTATCTATCCATATTTTGAGCTGAGAAAAATATGATAGAAATTCTTTCATAGGAAGGACTGACAATAATATTCATTCTAGACACAATTAAAAGCAAACACAGAGGAATTCTGTTATCAGTCAAGAGATATAGTAAGAGCATTACAGTGTACCTTCCCCACTAATTCCAACTACAACTCTGGATAAAATACTAAAAGCAACTATAATACATGAAGACTCTGAAAAGTAAACTAAAGTTGGCAGATAAGGAGGGAAATTTAGAGAACCTACCCTAGGGTGGCATAAGAGCAGTATATATCCAACACAGCAGAAGAAAGAAAATACTAAAGATGAATATGGGAAATAATAAGATGAGTAATAGAAAAACAATAAAGAAATCAATCAAATCAAAAGTTGGTGTTTTGAAACATCGGCAAAATTGACATATCTTTGCACTGATCAAGAGAAAAGAAATATGACAACTTGGAAAAATAAGAAATGAAAGAAATGGAATCACTTCTTCTATTACAGAAAAAAGAAAGAATAAAAAGGTCTCCTATGAACAACTGCATGCAAACAAATTGTATAACTTAAATAAAATTGACAGACTTCTGGGACACCTGCTACCAAGACTCAAGATTCAAGAACACATATTAAAGTTTGCTAGACTCATAGCAAGTAAAGAGATTGAATTAATGATCAAAAACTTCCCAAAATAAAAATATCAATGGCTTGACTGGTGAATTCCATCCAATATTTAAAGAAAACTTAGCAATAGTTGTTTACAAACTCTTGCAAAAAATAAGGGAGCATTTCTTCGCTCATTCTATGAAGTCAGTCTTAGCCTTATCCCTATCACTATCTCTTTTGATTATAGATGCAAAAATCTTCACAATACAGCTACTTGCAAAAGATGATGCTGTATCAATTGTTTATCCATATAAAAAACAATGTACGAAGTACAGGAATCAATTCCAGGGGATTAAAGGTCTAAATGTGAAACAGTTTGCTGTTTAAAACAGTAACACATGTGAATGAATACCTTCACAAGTTTATGGTAAGGGACTATATCTTCCAAAAGGACCAAAAATCACTGGTATAAAGGAAATGAGTAATAAATTGTACTATGTTAAAATTAGGTATTTCACTTCCTTAAATACTCTTAGTAAGAAGGTGAAAAGTAAACCCACAGTGTCAGAAAATAGTTGCTATAAAAACTGGCAAAGGTATTGAATGCAGACTGTATAAAGAATTCCTAGAAATCCTTATGAAACAAATGAAATGTTACTTTTCACAGACAACTGCACACATAAGCACATGCACACAAAGACACTAACCACTTAAAACTTGGAACAATTGCTAATAATAATTGTGATCACAAAATATATTTGCTCTGACTTTCAGAATTCTTCATAGTCTGGCCACTGCTTCTCTGTCCAACCTTATCTTCTGCTGCTCTCTCTCAAACACACCAAGCTATTTCCTTCCAAGGAGTTTGCATGTAGTGACAGTTTTTCACAAAACTTTTTTTTCTAGCCTTTGTATTGCCCAAGCTTCAGGTCTTGCCTGAAACATAACTTCCTTATAAGAGACTTTTCTAACCAAACTAAGTGAAATATTCCTCATAACCATTCATTTCATAGTCACATACATTTCAATTATTTACAGATCATTGTTTGAATTCCTTGTTAAACTCTTAGCTCCATGTGAGCAGGGGCTGTAATTATTATAGATACTCCCACATAACATGAGCTAATTGCTGACACTTGTGGAGTGTCAGGTAGTGTAGGTAGTGTTCTCAGCTCCTAATATATGTTAAAATATATCGTGTAATGTGTAGTCATTACCTCATTACCATTACAACGTCTGGCAGACAGTTTGTACATAACACATATTTCTAAAAAAGAGTGAGGTTATAAATAAGTAGGATTAAAAGTTAAAGATTTTATTTTTGTAGAACTTTGTAGAGCACTTTAAATGTTAGGTTTTGTTGTAAAACTATTGTTAAGTGTTCTCACAAAAAAATGATATGTATTTTATGTAATGTACATGTAAATTAGTTCAACTTAGCCATTGACAATGTATTGTATACATACTTAGAAAATATCATATGGTATAAGATATAAGATATAAGGTATAAGATAAATATGTACAATTTTTAATTGTCAATTTAAAATAATAAAATTAAATCTTATTATTAATTAAAATTTATTTTTTATTAAATTTACTTATTTATTTTTTAAATTTTTTTCATACATTTATACATATACATGGAGTACTTGTGAAATTTTGATACATCTGCAGAATGAGTAATGATAAAATCAGGATATTTAGGATTTCCATCACCAAAGTATTTATCATTTCTATTTTTGGGGTATATTTCAGGTCTTCAACATTTTGTAAAATAGAATATATTATTGTTAGCTATAGTCAACCTACTCTTCTATCAAATATTGGAACTTATTTCTTCTAACTAACTGTATGCTTATACTCATTCATCAATCTCTCTTTATCCTCTACCTCCCACCCATACACCCTTCTCATTCTCTGGTATCTATCATTCCACATTCTACCTCTATATTGCTTACTTTTTTAGCTCCCATGTTATGAGTGAGAATGTATAATATCTGTCTTTTTTGTGCTTAGATTATTTTATTTAACATTATTATTTCCAGTTTCATCCATGATGCTGAAAATGACATGATTTCATTATTTTTTATGGCTAAATAGTATTCCATTGTGTGTGTGTGTGTTTGTGTGTGCGTATGTGTGTGTGTACGTTTGTGTATATCTCATATTTTGTTTATCCACTCATCCACTGATTGGCAATTAGGTTGATTCCATATCCTTGATATTGTGAATAGTGCTGCAATAAATATGGGAGTGCTATGTATTCCTTTGATACATTGATTTCTTTCTTTTTTTGGATAAACACTTAGTAGTAGGATTACTGAATCATATAGTAATTCTATTTTTAGTTTTTGGAGAAATTTCTATACTGTTTTCTATAGTGGCTATAATAATTAACATTCACGCCAATAGTGTAGAAGAGTTTCCTTTTCTACACACCCTCACTAACATCTGCTTTTTTTTTTCTTTTTAATAATAGCCATTCTAACTGGGATAAGTTGGTATCTCATGTGGCTTTGATTTGCACTTCACTGACGATTAGTGAAGTTGTGCATTTTTTCATATACCTGTTGGTCATTTGTATTTATATGTCTTCTTATGAGAAATGTCTATTCATGTCTTTTGACAATTTTTTAATGGGACACTTTGGTTTTTTTACTATTGAGTTGTGTAAGTTCTTTGAATATTCTGAATATCAGTCCCTTGTCAGATAAATAATTTGCAAATATTTTCTCTTATTCTACAGGTTGATTCTTTACTGTGTTAATTATTTCTTTTGCTTTGCAGAAGCTTGATAGTTTAATATGATCTCACTTGTTTACTTTTGTTTTGGTTGCTTCTGTTTTTCACGTCTTAGCCATAAAATCTTTGCCTAGGAGGCCAGACGTCCTCAAACTACGGCCCGCAGGCCACAAGCGGGTGTTTTTGCCTGTTTGTTTTTTTACTTCAAAATAAGATATGTGCAGTGTGCATAGGAATTTGTTCATAGTTTTTTGTAAACTATAGTCTGGCCCTCCAACGGTCTGAGGGACAGTGAACTGGCCCCCTGTTTAAAAAGTTTGAGAACCCCTAGCCTAGACCAATGTCCTGAAGAGTTTTCCCTGATTTCTCCTGGTAGTATTATAGTTTGGGGTCTTACGTTTAAGTCTTTAATCCATATTGAGTTAATTATACATGATGACAGATAAGGGTCTAGTTTCATTCTTCTGTATATGGTTATCCATTTGTGCCAGCAAAGTTTATGAAGATGTCCTTTTCTCAATGTATATTCTTGATGTCTTTGTTGATGTTCAGTTGGCTTTAAATATGTGAACTTATTTTTGATATCTCTATTCTGTTCCATTGACCTCTGTGTCTATTTTTATACTAATACCATGCTATATTAATTACTATAGCCTTGTAATATATTTTGATGTGAGGTAGTACAATGCCTCCAGCTTTATTCTCTTTGCTCAGGATTGCTTTGAATATTCTGGCTCTTTTTTGGTTTAATACAAATTTTAGGATTTTTTTTCTATTTCTATGAACAATGAGATTGGTATTTTGATAGAGATTGCATTGAATCTGTAGATTGATGTGGACAATGTAGTCATTTTAACAATATTAATTGTTCTGATCCATAAGCATAGGCTGTCTTTCCATTTGTTAGTGTCATGTTTTCTATCCATTCAACTAATCTATAAATTTTAAGGGGAGAATTGAATCCATTTATATTTAAGGTTATTATTTATATGTGATGTTTTGTTACTGAAATATTGTTAACTGCTTTCTCATTCTTTTGTATATTCTTTGTTCCTTTCTTTTCTCTTATCGTTTGTGATTGTGGTTTAGTGGCTTTCTGTATTGGTATCTTTTGAGTACTTTCTATTCTTCTTTTGTATGTTTGCTTTACCAGTGAGCTTTACTTTCATGTGTTTTAGTGATGATAAATGTTCTTTTGTTTCAAGGTTTAGAATTCCTTTGGGCATTTCTTTTTTTATTATTATTTTCTCTTATTATGGGGGTACAAGTATTGTTGGGGATTCATATATTGCCCCTGACAACTCTCCCCCACCGAGCCATGCCAGAGCTACAAGCGTGTCCAAGCGCGCACCTCACCCATTATGTGCATATACACCTTTCCCCACCTCCCCCCTCCCACCAGTTCACTACCCGATAAAAGTTTTTTGTTTTGTTTTTTGACATTTTGATTACATTGTATATCTTTGCCTCTCTCTAAGGAGGGTTAGAGGTAATCCCTTCCCCCGGAAAATGTACGTCACATCCCTAAGATGTGGGTCTCCCCCACCCCCAATCCTTGGTGAACACTACAACTATTTGTGTATCATAGTTTAAATCAGTCAGTACCAATTTGATGGCGAGTAGATGTGGAGTCCATTTTCCAGATCTTGTGTTGCCTCACTTTGGATAACGGGCTTAAGCTTTATCCAGGATAACATAAACAGTTCTAGCTCACTGTCGTTTCTTAGAATTGAGTAATATTCGATTATGAGCATATACCGAATTTTAATTATCCATTCATGAATTGACAGGCACTTGAGTTGTTTCCATGACCATGCAATTGTGAGTTGTGCTGCCATAAACATTCGGGTGCATATGTCTTTATAATAGAAAGTCTTATGCTCTTTTGGGTAGATGTCCTTTGGACATTTCTTTAGGGTTGCTCTGGTAGTGATGAATTGTCTCTACTTTTAATTATCTAGAAAAAAATTAGTTCTTCTTCATTGAGGAATATTTATTTATTTATTTATTTTCAAAAAAATATGAGAGTACAAACATTTTGCTTGCATTTTATATCTTTGCCTCTCCCTAGCAAGGGTTAGAGGTATGCCCTTCCCCTCTACAATTCTCACCGCATCCCTCAGATGTGGGTCTGAGGGACCAAACCCAACCCCCAAATCCCTGGGGAACACCACCACCATTTGAACACCATAGTGTTAATCAGTCAGTACCAATTTGATGGCGACTACATGTGGAGCCCATTCTTCCTATCTTGTGTCACCTCACTTCAGATAATGGGCTCAAGCTCAATCCAGGATAATATAAGCAGTGCTAATTCACTATTGTTTCTTAAAATTGAGTAATATTCCATTGTAAACATACACCAAATTTTAATAATCCACTTATGAATTGACGGGCACTTGGGTTGTTTCCACGTCCTTGCAATAGTGAATTGTGCTGCCATAAACATTCGAGTACGGATGTCTTTATTATAGAATGTCTTATGCTCTTTGGGGTAGATGCCTAATAATGCTATTGCTGGATAGAATGGTATTTCTGTTTTTAGCTCTTTGAGGTATCTCCAAATTCTTTTCCACAAAGGTTGCACTAATTTGTAGTCCCACCAGCAGTGTAAGAGTATTCCTGTCTCTCCACATCCTCGCCAGCATTTGTTGTTTTGAGATTTCTTGATACATACCAATCTCATACATACTGGGGTTAGGTGATATCTCGTTGTGGTTTTGATTTGCATTTCTCTAATGATTAGAGATGTTGAGCATTTTTTTTATATGTTTGCAGGCCATTATTCTGTCTTTTTTGGAAAAGTTTCTGTACATTTCCTTTGCCCATTTCTTGATGGGGTTGTTTGATTTTTTCATGTTAATTCTTATTCTAGATAGATTCTTGTTATCAGACCTTTATCGGCTGTGTAGAGAGCACATATTTTCTCCCATTCTGTAGGCTGTCTATTTGCTCTAATGATAGTTCCCTTAGTAGTGCAGAAGCTTTTTAATTTGATCAGATTCCATTTGTTTATTTTTGTTGCTGAAGTGATTGCTTTGGGAGTCTTCTTCAAGAATTCTTTGCCTAGGAATGTCTGAAAGGGTCTTCCCAACATCTTCTAGGATTCTTAAGGTTTCATGGCTTAGGTTTAAGTCTGTTATCCATTTTGAGTGGATTTTTGTGAGAGGTGATAGGTAGGGATCCAGATTATGTTCTTCTGCATATTGCTATCCAGTTTTCCCAGCACAATTTATTGAAAAGAGATTCTTTTTCCCAATGTATACTTTTGTCTGCTTTACCAAAGATTAGATTACCATATGCAGATGGTTTCATCTCTGGAATCTAAGTTCTGTTCCAAAGATCATTGCCTCTGTTTTTGTGCCATAACCAGGCTGATTTAATTATTATTTCTTTATAGTTCTGTTTGAAGTCTGGAAGACTCATGCCTCCCAGTTTGTTCTTTTTACTTAAGATTGCTTTGGCTATATGAGGTCTTTTCTGGTTCCATACAAAGTGAAGAATCATTTTTTCTAGATCTGTAAAGAATGATGATGGTACTTTGATGGGGATTGCATTTATTCTGTAGATCACTTTAGGTAATATTGACATTTTAACGATATTGATTCTACCAATCCATGAACAAGGTAGATTTTTACATCTGTTTACATCTTCTACAATTTCTTTTTTTTTTATTTCATCATATAATGGGGGTACATATATTGCCTCTACCACTCCTCCCCCAGCACGTGACAGAGCTTCGAGTGAGTCCAGTCCCCAGGTGGCACGCACGGCACACATTATGTAACTCTACACT
>VBSM01000361.1:26753461-26792737 GCA_008086735.1 Cheirogaleus medius
GAAGAAGAAGTTGGGAAAACCCTATCAGACATTGGCCTAGGCAAAGAATTCTTGTACAGTTTCTTTTTTTAGCATTTCATAGTTTCCTTACCTTAGTCTTTCATACATTTCGTTAAATATATTCCTAGATATTTAATTTTCTTTGGGGAGATAGGAAAAGATATTGTGGTTTTGATTTGAGTTTCGGCTTGACTGTTATTGGCATATATGAATGCTTCTGATTTGTGTATATTGATTTTGTAACCTGAGACTTTACTGAATTCATTTATCAAATCTAGGAGTCTCTTGGATGAATCAATGGGGTTTTCTAGATATAATATCATATCATCTGTGAAGAGTGAGAGTTTGGTCTCATCTGCCCCCATTTGGATGCCCTTAATACCCTTCTCTTGCATGATTGCTATAGCTAGTACTCCAAGCACTATGTTGAATAGAAGAGGAGAGAGTTGTCATCCTTGTCTAGTTCCGATTCAAAGTGGGAATGGTTTCAATTTTTCCACATTCAGTATGAAATTGGCCATGGGTTTGTCATAAATGGACTTGATAATTTTAAGGTATGAGCTGCCTATGCCTATTTTGTTGAGAGTTTTTCTTGTAAAGGTATGTTGGACTTTGTCAAATGCTTCTTTTGCATCTATTGAGAGAATCATATGGTCATTGTTCTTGAGCTTGAGATTGGTCTATTCAGAAATTCTGTTACCTCCTGGGTGAACTTAGGAAGGTTGTATGTTTCCAGGAATTTGTCCATTTCTTCCTCATTATGTAGTTTTTGGTCATATAGTTTTTATAGTAATCAAAAATAATGTTTTGTATTTCTGTGGTGTCTGTTGTGACCTCTCCTTTGTCATTTCTTATTGAGTTCATTAGAGTCCTTTCCCTTTGTGTTCTTGTCAATCTAGCAAGAGGGCTATCAATTTTATTAACTTTTTCAAAAAACAAGCTTCTGATCCAATGAATAGATTCAAGGAATTGGAAAAAGAAGAGCAAACCAATTCCAATCCTAATAGAAGAATAGAAATAACTAAGATTAAAGTGGAACTTAATGAAACTGAGAACAAGAGAATTATATGGAAGGAAGAAATATTTTAATAATATAGTATTCTTGGCTGGCACTTATTTTTCTTTCAGCACTTTGAATATATAGTGTTATTCTTTCCTTGTCTGTAAGGTTTCTATCCAGAAATCTCCTATTAGCCTGATGAGGGTTCCTTTACATGTGACTAGGCACTTTTCTCTTGCTGTTTTTAGAATACTCTCCTTGTATTTGACTTTAGACAGTTTCAATATAATGTGCCTTAGGGAAGACTTTTTGCATTATATCTGTTTGGCGATCTCTGGGCCTCCTGCATCTGGATATTTAAATCTCTTACTAGACTTGAGATGTTTTCATCTACTACTTCATTAAATGGGTTTCCTAAACCTTTCATACTCTCTTTTCTTTGATAATTTGACCATTTGTTCACTTTAAATAATCCTGTATGTCACAAAGACTTTGCTCATTCTTTCTCATTTTTTTCTTTATTTGTGTCTGACTGGGTTACTTCAAAAGATCTATCTTCAAGTTCTGAGATTCTTTCTACTGTTTGATCTAGTCTATTTTTGAAGCTTTTGGATGTGTTTTGTATTTCATTCAATAACGTTCTTAGTTCCAGAATATCTGGGGTTTTTTATGATTTATATTCCTTTGGTGAATTTCTAATTCATATCCTGAATTATTTTTCTGATTTCTTTGCATTATTTTTCAGAAATTGCTTGTATCTCACTGAACTTCAAATTCGAAAATTTAATTTTTTTTTGGAATTTCATGAATTTCTTTTTGATTGAATGATGTTGCTACAGGATTATTGTATTCCTTTGGTGGTGTCATATTTTCTTTCTTTTTTGTGTTTCTTATGTCCTTACATCAATATCTGCACATTTTCTGTAACAGTTGCTTCTTCATTTTTTTTGAATTTGATCTCATGGGGGAGAAATTTTTCCTGAAAAATATGTCTATAGTATTGGTTGGGTAGGCCACTTTGGTTTTGATTGTGCTTACATGTAATAGTGTTATATCCATAGGACTTTTGTGTCTATAAACTGAGGAAGTGGTGTCTGTGGTTTCCTCGGTGGCTTAGGGTACAATTCTAAGTGGAGACTGTGGTAAAGTTTTGTTGGGTACTGGGATGCCAATTAAACCAATCTTTAGGCTCCAGTGGTAGTGATAGCAGTGTACCAAGTATACCTACTCTTGGGCCCTTGCACAGCCTATGGTGGTGTTGATGTTAGCAAGTCCAGGAATATCAATTTTGTGGCCTTGAGGTGGCTTGCTCAGGTGTGGGAATGGCAGTAGTGGATCCAGTGAGTGCATGGGTTCTTCAGCCTCTGGGCAGTGGGCATGGCTTTGGTAATGGCAATACCAGTGGTGGGGCACCTTTTTGGACCCCAAGAATCCATAACTGTGATGGCTGTGGGCTGTGGAATTTGTCTTTAGGGCATATGAGACTGTACAGCCACCCCTGTGCAATGTGGAGAAAGGAAGATTTGATGCCTGTGGCTGGCACCTCATCCCTGGTTGCAGAGAAGGATGCAGTCCAGTGGGGTTGGAGTTATGCTCTCAAAATAGCACCATGCTGCCATTGCCCAGGACTTTGAGACTTATAAGACCCAGCATGAACTCTCTCTGGAGCAATGTCTTTGCATAGTTTTCAGGGAGTTCTCTAGATTATTCTAAGGGCTCACAAGGGTTGAGGGGCTCTCCTGTGGCTTAGATTATAAAAGTCTGCATGAAGAATGTGGAACACTGGGGGTCACTCACTTACCTTTTCCCCACATTGAGGAATCTCTCCTGGCTCCCAGCCAAGGCTGCCTTACTTCTTTCCCTTTCCTTGATTTAGGTCTTTCCTGCCACTTCTCTATTGAATTCCAGCATTCTCTCTAGGCTGATCTATTAGAATTATGATTATCTATTCACTGTTTTGGTCCTTCTTAATGGAGGAGGTGAACAAGAGATGAAGCCTCTCCCTAAATTAAATTTTAAAGTTACTTAAGCACTTCTTTCCCTGATCCTCCAAGGCCTTAGCCAAATTTCAAAGTCTTTCATAAACAAGTAGTCTGAAATGCACCCTAGTCAGTCACTCTTTAACAGAGAAAAATATTTATGTAAATTTAGTATCAAACTAAAAAGTAGGTCTATCAGTTAAAGCTAATTTGGGGGTAGGCCTTCTGTGGTAAGCAGAATTTGAACAATGTTTGCCCCTCCCCCCCAATTTTTCATTATATCTTCATTATTCAGTCAAATGCTAATCTAGGCATTGCTATAAAGTTACTATGCAGTTTAAATTAAATTCCCAAGTCAGTTGAACTTAAGATATGTGCCTGATCTAATTACATGAGCTGTTTAAGAGTAAGAGGGGAGCAGAAGAAAAAAAAACAGAAATTCAGAGCACAAGAAGGATTTTACTTAATTTTTTTTTTACTTGAAGAGGTAGAATGGCACAAGGAAGACATAACAAACAAATTAAATTTCAACAACCTGAATGAGCCTGTAAGAATATTCCTCTTGAGAGTCTTCAGATAATAGCCCAGGCCAGTAGATGAATTAATTTTTGGCTTTGTGTGGTCAAAAGCAGAAAAACCATCTCAGAAGCCTGGACTTATGACCTATAAAACTGCTAAGTAATAAGTAATCATTTTTCAAGCACAAATTGGTGGTGATTTGTTACAGCAGTAGTAGACTATTCAGATTTTGTTACCAGGACTGAGGTCCTGCTGCAATATGTACCTAAAATGTGTGTAAATGGCTTTGGAAATGGGCAGTGGGCAGAACTTAGAAGAATTTTGAGGAAAACATGATTGACAATGCTTAGATTACTTTGAAAAGACTATTTGTAGAAATATGGACATTAAAGATCTGCTTATAATGGCTTTGAAAAAAGTGAAGAGCCTGGTAAAGAAAACCTAAATTGTTATAGAGCACGTATAAGTCACCATAAACAGACCAGGTCTTATTCCTGAGAAACAGAGGAATAGGTGGCATCATATTCCCAGCAGTATATATTCAGGAAATGCCACTGTATCACCCTGTCACAAGTAAGAGTAAAGAAATGATGGGAAGATAATTATCTTCTATATATAAAGGAAAAATTATGTGGTTATAAAAATAAATTTTCTCAGATATTAGTACTGCTGATTCTTAAATTGAAAATTAAATATTCAATACATTTCTTTTCTAAAAGAATACTCATTTCTAAAATTATGGAAATGATGTTTTAATTAATTATGACTCCAATTAGCATTTTCAAGAATTATTAGAGATTTACTTATTTGAATGAAAGTCAATGGTGTAATCAATTTTTCTTTTATTCCACTACTAGTCATACAACAGTGGAATGTGTCCATGCTCTAGTGGGTAAATAATACACTAAAAACCCAAAGGCTTTTATCCTTTGAGTTTTATGAAGTTAGGAGAGATTCCCTAATTAGGCAACTATTATGTTTTTTCTAGAAACTTATGAATGTAATAAAGATATTTTTGGCAATCCTAAATTTTAAGCAAAGAAATACTGATCCTAGATGAATAATAGAATACAGTACTACATTTCCATATCTATGCCTACTTAGTAATATTTTTTACTGTGTAGATACAGAAATTTCAATAAAACCAGCTCTATAATATGAGTTAATTATGGAGAAGATATTACCTATAAATGGATATAAATAGTTCTTTTATAAATGTTAAAATAAACAATGTTATTTATAGTAGAACTTTTCAATACTAAAGCCTGCATTAGTTCATCAGAAAGTAGAAATAATATGAACAAAAACCAAGTCTTCTGAGTTTAGGATTTCATGGACCTGGCTTTTTTAACATTTTGCAAGAGAGTGATGCCTTTAATAAAGAAAATGTTTATGGCTGGGCGTGGGAGTGTGATAGCACTCTGGGAGGCAGAGGCGGGAGGATTGCTTGTGCTCAGGAGTTCCAGACCAGCCTGAGCAAGAGCAAGACCCTGTCTCTACTAAAAATAGAAAGAAATTAGCCAGACAACTAAAAAAAGAAAAAACTAGCTGGGCATGATGGCGCGTGCCTGTAGTCCCAACTACTCAGGAGGCTGAGGCAAGAGGATCGCTTGAGCCCAGGAGTTTGAGGTTGCTGTGAGCTAGGCTGACTTCACGGCACTCTAGCCCTGGCAACAGAGTGAGACTCTGTCTCAAAAAAAAAAAAGAAAAGAAAGAAAGAAAAAGAAAAACTTATAATTGAAGATCGAAAATTCACACAGCCTCTCAATGCCAATTACCATGAGAGATTATAAAATGCATGCAACCTATCTAGGATGCAAGTATGTAGCCCCAAATTGGATTCCTTAGGTTCTGTAGAAATTTTATTCTGACAATATACATTCATTTCAGGCAGAACACTGATTTAGAAACTAGAGAAAATAAAAGTCAGAAGAGATACATCTTTCTTTTCAAAATTCTCATAGTCAGGGTTCATTTGATAATGGCAGATAACATTTATCAAGTTTTTTTGTCTCTATGAAACACTGCTAGACACTGCTCCTTATAATTAGCTTATTTATTACTCTTAACAATCCATTTGAAAAAAGTACAAATTGTCTGCATCTTTTCATAGGAGGAATATTTAAAAAATTGATGAAGGTCAGATATCTAGAGGTTGCGCAATTTGGATTTCGACAAGGCAGCTGATATTTGAAGCCTATGTTTTTAATCACTTTTCCAAATTGCTATTCAGAAAAGATAAATAACAATGAAGTAAAACAACCACAAAGAAGTCATTTACTCATCTTGTCAAGTTGATTCTTATTCCAGTATTTATGTGAATTATGGAAAGATACAAAAGAAACATCCTATCATTATTATATTCCCTAACCAACAGGACAGTCATATTTTTGGTGATATATTTGGAGGAAGGTGTAATCGTAGTGATGGGTAACAGTCTTCCTTTTTATAAGTTTTTCTCTTTTTCTATATGTACATATCTCAAGTAATAACCTATGCCCATAAAATCATTCTGATAGTTGCTAATTTATTATATTTACTCTCATTTCCATCATTTTTTTATTCTATAACTGTTTGATTTAGGTGCATATTATGACCAAAATAATTAAATTCTAAGACACAGCTTAGGGCAAACACGTACTAGAGTATTATGTCATGTCATTGCTTTCGAGGTTTAAAAAGATGTGGAAATGTGGAAATATTCATAGGATAGTCATAGTGATGATTCACATTTTCAAACAAAAGCTACACACAAGATTAAAGAAACTGATTAAGAGAAACCTTCAATAGAACAAAAGATTCTTACACTCCTGAGAGTGACTGACTCTTCTCAATTTCCACTAATAATGAGCTGACAAACAAGCATAAATAAAAAAATTAAAGATTTAAGTTACTTATGAAAATTTTATATTTATAAAATAAATACTAAAATTATATAGAAATCTTTACAAAATTCTAAGTCAAATTACCTCTACATGCTTATGAAATTATAAGAAAAGGGAAGACTCTTAGGAGCTATATAAAGAAGTCCAAAGAATTCAATCTTGTCTCGATTATGAAACTTAATTGCTTGTTATTCTCTTTGTAGAATTTGATTTTACTATTGTTTTAGAAGTTATAGAAATAAGACTGAAAAAATATAAAATTAAAGATATTGATGAATGCATTTATTACCATCACTGCTTAAGTTTTCTATAAGTAGAAAAAAGGATCAAATATAACTAATTTGACACTTAATATAGTCTTAATATTGCTTAATATTTATAGATTTTCATGTACTCATTATTATTAATAAGGAAGCTGAGACTCAGAAAGGCTAAATAGCTTTCATAAGTCACACAGTTACTTTTAAGTGGCAGAATAAGCCTTCAAAGTCTATGTGATGAACTATATTACCTTTTTTCCAATTGTTCACTCCCCCACTCTCTTACGCTGTTATAAATTTCTATCCTAATAGCATCCCACTTGATCTTGTGACTTTCTTTGGTCAAAAACTACAAGTGAAAATGTCGTTTGTTACATTTGAAGTCAAATATGAGGAACTACCACAAAGAACACCATCTTTCCTTTTCTTGTGCCACCAGTCTGTCACGTTTCAGATACAGTTGCTGCTACTGTGTGTGACATTCAAGAAAAAAGACATAGAGTAGAGCTACAGCCAATCTGTGAAGACGTGAAACATGAGCAAAGCAGGATTTGTTTGTGAGCAGAATATAGCTTAACTTAAGCTGACCTACACATTTGCCCTAAAGATAGAATAGTCAAGAACTTAAATCATTCAACAATTTAAAAAAATCCAGAGCCCTGTGAAGCTCATTGATGGGCCTACATTCTCCAATTCACTCTCCCATTCCTTGCTGACCATTTTGTAAGACAACATAGTGAGACCTTGTGTTTAAAAATATACATACACACACACACACACAAATATTTTTAAAGGGCAAATATTAATAAGTAAAAATTTATTTTAATTCATTAAATACACAAAAATATTCACATTGTAAATAATACAATATTAAGGTTCTAGTAACTAAGCAAAGTCTAATGACTACCAATTAAATTATTGTATTATTAAAATGGAGGGTTTTTTGAAAGACAATGTTTTAGAGCAGTTTTATTTTCACAGAAAATTGAAGAGAAGCTACAAAGATACTCCATATCACCCTTACCCCTACATATGCATAGCCTCAAAAAGAGAGTATTTTAATTCTATTAAAATATCATTATAAAATCAGTGTGAGAATATAGGTGTTAATATTTTTTGTTAATTTCAAGTAAGCACTTAGTGCACATTGAAAACTGGAAGAGAACATGCACACATGCATATACAAACATATACAGCTAATATTTGTTTTGTAAAGTTTGTAGGATTGTGGATTGATCATTTTTTCTTTCAATCATCTTTATTTTTTAGGTTTCCAAAATTTCTAACATATATTATATTGTTTTGAAAACATGCATAATGATTTCCCAATTAAGACATGTACACATAGGATAGTACTATGCAAGCCATAGTTCCCTACATAAAATTTGAAAGCATGATCACATTTATACTTACCACATACCAGCGAGCAAAAAATAATTTTAAATGTTTGTTTTCCTTAAGGACCAAAAAACATGTTTAAAATGTGCAATCACTTTAATTTCAAAAATTCTGCAATAATTTTCTACTTTAGTTCATTTAGCTTGACGAGTCTCTGTGAAATAAAATTTCTGGTTCTTATACATAAAAGTTTCCCTAAACCTTCACTCATACTCACATGGAGAGACATTTTGCCAAAGTATTAATTGCATGGATCCCTCTACGAGTATAGTTCTCTTTCCTAGCTGTTCCCGAATCAGGGTAATTTGATGAAAAATTATCTGAAGTATTTCTATAAATGTGGCTTCAATTTGTAGATTAATTTTATCCCCAACATGACAGTATTCTCCTCAATGTATTTGTAAAATCAATTTTTTTTTCTAACACATCCAATTCCTTCAAAATGATCAAAATTGGAAATGCACATTAAAGTATGCAGAGAAATTTGGGGGATCCAGCTAAAAGAAGTTGAGTTGGGAGAATATTCAACTTGGGTTTAGTGGACTATAATTGTGAACTTTGTAAATAAAGTCTATGTAAAAACAAGTCATTGCTAGCTGTCCTATTAGAGAAATATTTATGCAAATCAATTTTACTTTAATAATATGAACTTCCATGATCTTATTATTGCAGCGGGGCATGTGTGTGAGTTCTCTATTTTTTTTTCTAGAAAAGCTAATTTACAATGTGTGTGTGTATAACGTAATGTAATATATACATATATAATGTGTATATATATAATGTAATAGAATCTAATCTATGTTATAGCTTCTTAGAAATCATTCCTGAGAGAAGATGAAGATTAGATTCTATTACATTCACATAGATTACATTTTCCTTTATTTGATGTAGGCAATACAATGGACTATCATTGAGCATTTCTTCTTTGTATTCATAACCATAACATGTTTGAATAGTACATCATTTTAAAAGGGAAGAATGTGAAGAAGGTAGAGGAATATTGTCTTTTCTTAAATTAATATTTTTAGGTGGAAATTATAATAAAAATCACAAAGATCTGGAGTGTCCACTTGAATGAGTTTGACTATGATATATATGCAGAAAACCACCGTACAAATCAAGACATACATTTCCATTACTCAGAAACTTCCCTCATATCCCTTTCCAGTTAATGTGCTACCTACGCCCTCCACATACATATATCCTGCCACAGGGGAACCGTTTTCTGATTTTATTTTATTTATTTGAGACAGGGCCTCACTCTGTCATCCAGGATGAAGTGTAGTAGCCTCATAATAGCTTGCTGCAACCTCGAACTCCTAGGCTCAAGTGATCCTACACATCAGGCACAATGCATAATGAACCTTTTTTTTTCTTCATCAATATTATGTGGGAACAATGAAAGGGAGGACCTGATGTATATTTTTTGCTTAAAGTCACAGTTTCCAAGAACCTATTAACAATGTTAAGTAAGGATTTACTGTACATTTAATTTCATAAGAAATTGTTAAATAATTTTGCAAAGCAAATATACTAATTTACATTCTTGCAAAAAGTTTCAGTGTTTCAATTGCTCTACAACATCGTGAATCCTTGCTTGTACCTTTTTTAATTTAGAAATTCTAGTAAGTGTGCGGTTGTTTCTAGTTTTGCATTTCCCTAATGACTAAAGACATTTTCTAGTTTTTCATATGATCATAGCCATTCCTGTAGCTTCTTCTGTGAAGTGGCTAAGTTTCTCTTTGATGTTCAGTTGTAACTATTAATAATTTTTATTCTGCTGATTTTACTTGAAATATTTTAAAAATGTCAATTAAGTGGATTAAAAGTGTTG
This sequence comes from Cheirogaleus medius, assembly GCA_008086735.1. Lineage (NCBI taxonomy): Eukaryota > Metazoa > Chordata > Mammalia > Primates > Cheirogaleidae > Cheirogaleus > Cheirogaleus medius. Next base: position 26,763,337 of record VBSM01000361.1, read on the forward strand.
CTTAATCTTCCATACCCTTACCAAGATTATGTCTACTTCTATCGATTACAGAGAGAGGTATGTTAAATATCTAACTATAGCTATGGATTTGTCTATTTTGATCTTTAGTTCTGTCAATTTTGAAGCTCTGTTATATGGTGCATTTATACTTAAGATTTTATGTCTTCCTGATGAACTAAAACTTTTTTATTTGAAAAAGTTTCTAGTAATCTGGTATCCAAAATTTATGTTTTTCTTAAAGTCTACTTTTTACTTGAATATATCATTTCATACTGTTATTGTATCAGGGTTTCCTTAAAATATCTTTTCTGTCTTCTGCTTTTAACCTATCTGTGAATTTATATTTATAGTGTACTTGTTGTAAACAGCATATTTTTGGGTCTTGCTTTTTAATCTAATCTGATAGTACCAGTTATTTTTATTAGAAAAATTAAGAAATTTATAGTTACTATAATTATTAATATTAGTGGGTTTAATTCCATCTCTTCAATATCAATTTTCTAATTGTCTCATCTGTTCTTTGTATTTTTTCTTTCTCTTCTCCTGTTTTTTCAGTATTAAACTGTCATTTTGTTTTATTTATTTCTTTTTTAAAAGTTTATATTATTTTCATTAATGGTTTTACTTTTAGCTCTATCTCTATGTTTACTGTTTTAAATTACTTCTCTAGGATTTTAATGTATGTTCTCAAATTAATACACATCTGTGCATTAATACAATACAACTTTTTGGTTTTTTTTAAAGGCTGGTCAAGGGAAGCAGTGGGAGTGATAATACAACTTTATGTATAACATAAAAACATTACAACATTATACTTCCATTTACCCTTCCTGTTCTTTATGTAATGCTTTTCATTCCCTCTCTACATGAGTTAAAAAATCCATAAGATATTATTTTTTGCTTTGCATACCAATTTTTCTGAAATAAATGGAAAAGTTCATTAAAACTTTTGTCTTTTATACTAATCTATCTAATTGTCATCAGTGATGTTCTTTATTCTTTCCTAGATAAAGTTTACATGAGATATTATGTTCCATCAGCCTGAAAAACTCTTAAAAGCATTTTATTTTGTAATTAGAGTCTGTTTACAAATTTACTCTGCTTAACAAATGGTGTATTTATTGTATTCATTCTTGAAGAATATTTTATTAGATACAGGCATCGAGGTTGGTGGGTTTTTTTTCTTTTAATATTTAAACATAATCATATTGTCTTTTGGCTTCTGTAATCTTTTGTCTTTTATTAGTCTTAGCAACATTGGTTCATTATCGTACCCAAAGCAAGTCACAAGGCCAAATCAGATTCAAGGAGTATAAAAATAGACTTCTCTTGATAGAAGATATTGCATATATTCTGGCCATGATTTTCAATTTAGTAGAGTTTATTCCCTGGATATAAATATTTGTATTTCCCCCGCACGCAAATATGCTATTTCCTTCAAAAGTCTCATCACATTACTACATCAGAATCATGCTTAGGTTCTAATCTCTTATTATCTAAATTCCAAATGTGGATGAGGCAGATCAAGTCCCATTTAATATTTACAGCTTCTCAGGTAAACCTCCTAATCCAGGCCTATAAACTAAGAAGACCCCCACTTTACCAAACTACAAGAGTGAAACAGGGGTAAGATAACAGCAAGTGTCACTCTCATTCAAAAAAGAGAGGAATAAAAGTGCATAGGAGTCACTGGTCAACAGTGATCATGAAATTCAATCATACATATTTCTCCCAAACTCAAGAAATGGAGAATAATACTTAATTAGAGCTCAGTTTGGCTCCCTGAGGATGATAGTCCCTCTGTGCTCTTAAATCACACTTTGAGTCATCTGTCCAATGTTTTTTTATAAAACATGTTTTTTGTTTGTTTTGTTTTGTTTTGTTTTTTTACAGCTAGGAAGATTTTCAGTCTGTTCACTGCCTGTAGGTATTTGGGGAACTTTGGTGAATGTTTCTTGTTCATTTGAAATGAATATTTGTTGCAGTTTGAGTTTCATTTGGTTAAATGTACATTATATTGTTCAAAATGTTTACATACTAATTTTTCATGTGTTAGTATGTGTGTGTGTATTCCATTTATTCCTTAAAAAGGTGTGTTAAAGTCTCCAGCTATAAGTGTGAATTTTTTTATATCTTGTTTTGGTTTTCTTAACATTGTATTCTACAAATATGTTACTAGTTACATATGTGTTAGTATATGTTTTATGATGAGTACACTTATGTTACTTATGTTTTACTATATATATTATAAATATGTTACTTGGTAACTAAAGTTTTAGGATGATTTTTTTTCTGTTGCATTGGGTGTTTTATAATTACGAAGTGTCCCTCTTCATCTCTGCTGCAGTAGACTATACTTAAAGTATAGTGTTTACATAGCATCAGCAAGCTTCCTTTTGCTTGGAATTTAGATAAAACACTATTTTTTATCCTTTTTCTTGGAAACTTGCATTGTCCATAGATTTGAAGTATATTTCTTATGAATAGCATACTGTTTTACAGCATCAATTCTGATATTTTCAAAATTTTAATATTAATGTTCCAGCCTTTTTCTCTTCTCATATAGGACTTCCAATTATAAGAATATTAAACTTTTGTGTCATTTCCTATATATCTGCAATTTATTGATAAATTTTTATACTTTTTCTTGTCATCAGTCTGAGTCATTTATATTTACATCTTCCAGTTCACTAATCTTTGTTTCACTGTGTTCAATTTACTTCCAATTTTTAATTTTTTTTAATTCTATCCTTTTCATTTGATTATTATAAATTCCAGTTTTCTTCTTAAATTCATTATTTAAAAGGTGTATTTGTTAAATTATTAGCCATATTTATTTTAATTTTTTGTCTAATAGTCTATATTACTTATATATCTGATTCTAATAATTTGGTTCTATGTTCTGTGTTCTAGCAAATTTAGCAATTTATTTTTTTATTAAACATGAGAGTTCTTACATGATAAATTTTAGATATTCTTGATAATCTTCCCTCAAAGAAGATTTAATTTTTTTGTCAAGTGACTGGAAGAGTAAGGGAAAATTACCTTCAGGCTATTACTAACTTTTCCTTTATTAAAAAAAAAATCTTCAATTACCTCAGATGTCTCCATTGAAAACCTGAAGTGTTCGCTTGGCCCCTTTCTGTTGGTAGGCACTCAAATGGTTGTCTTCTAAATATACTGACATCTATAGTTGATGTTATTTGTGGTTAGCAGAGGCATTGTGCTGCTTGCTTTCTCAGAGGTTGGACCATTACTGTAGCATATTATTTGCTATGTGCTGTGAACTAAAATAACATTTTAAGGCTCCCCCCACCACCAGCTGACTGAATGGACCCCCTCATGGCCAAAGGAATATCCTAAAACTAAATTGTCTGCCAGGAGGAGAGAGGTCAGACAGGCCTCATCATGCCCCCCTCCCTTCCTGGAGACATCCTTTGTAACCTATTAACAGGCCTAAGTGTATGCAAAACAATCCTGTAGGTCCTCAATTTACACAACAAATCTATGCCCAATGGCTTATCTCTGATAGCAGCTCCTTATGTTAAAACATTCCAAGCCTTTAGACAAAGCTTCATGTTTTTAACCAATTACAATCCGAAGAATCTTTAAACCCACCTATAACCTGTAAGGCCCTGCTTCGAGATGTCCCACCTTTTTGGGCCAAACCAATGTATGCCTCCCACGTACTGATTTATGACTTTACCTGTAACCCCTGTCTCCCTGAAATGTATAAAAACCAAACTGTAACCCAGTCACATGGAGTCCAATTGCCCGAGGCCTCTTGGGTGTGGCTCTGGGTCATGATCCTCAAACTTGGCTCAGAATAAATCTCTTTAAAATTATTTTATAATGTTTGCCCTTTTTTCCATTGACAGTGCTTCAAGGAGAAATTCCTACAAAATGTTAGGTTAACTTCTTAGTGTCCTTTTTTTCCTTTGGAGTTCTTGTCTCTGGAAATCTTTGCTGCTTCTAAAGACCTAGACTTTCTTTTTTTCCTTCTAAATTTGGTAAAACTGCATAAAATATTATTCACTTTTTTTTTTTTTTCTATTAGGTCCTTCTCCTAGGTGCAAATCAGCAAATACTCTTAGGAAAAAGAGCTGTAGAAAAGTTTGACTTTCATCAGTGAACTTTCTTCATCTCTACTAATATCTTTATCCCTCAAATCTTGAGGGCTTTTGAAGGATATGTGATGTTTTCAAAACTATTTTATATTTTTTCCAACTTTTATACATAATCTTTGTGGGTATATGAGTCTGAAACCAGTGATAAAGTTCTATATACAGAGTACTACATATGAAGTACAAGCCATAAGGGAAACAAATTCTCAAACAATTTTATATACTAAACAAACAACAGATGTATTCTTAAAAATTGAAATCAACAGCCAAAATACAAAAACAGATTCTACACTATATTTCAACATGCTACAAAAGACATATATCTTAATATATATGTTCATTTTCTCATCAGTATTTATCTTATCTAAATTTATTCTGTATAACTTATTAAAAAGAGAGAAAAAACATATACCCATATAGTCTCAGATTGCAAGGAGCTTAAAAATACTCTCCACAATAATCAATTCATGGCCTGATTTGTATTCTTCTAAATTATTCTTTAAAAAAAATGACAACTACAGAGATAATTATGTCTGTAGTACATTTACGCTCTTACAACCCAAACTGCCAAGGAGACAACCATAGATTCTTTGAATAATCTTAAAGTATTCTTCCATAAATGTTTATTAAGTCTATCAAAATTAATTTTATCTTTAAGTGGATTATCTGGAGTATCTATAATAGTGTGTGTAAGAGACAGTGTGTGTTTAGATGTATATGATTTATGTTGCATGGAATTAGGAAGGTCTGGATTTGCATTTCTATAAATTTCTTCAATTTTTTATCACTAAAATATGTCAAAAATGTACTAAGTGAAGAAAGAAATTATAGAAGCTAATGGTGGGTATATAGATTTTAAAAATGCCATTTTCTTATCCCTGAACTCACAGAATATTTTGGATGCAGTATGGGAGGAAATTACTCTAACATGTGATATTAAATGCAATAGTTATGGAAATTCTCTCCCTAGATAGCTCCTTTCTCATTCAGCACGAAATTGCCATTATGATAACAGCTGTGTCAGCTAGCCAGCCTTGTTCTTAAAGCAAATGGGAGTTATGTAATCTTTCACTCACTGTCATGCAAAATAAAGTACAGTCTCATAATAATGCCGGATTTCTACATAAAAATAATTACGTAGCAGTGGCTCATCTATTGATGATGATTGTTAAAACTTAACAAGAAGTAGTAAGCTTTATTTACATTTCCAGGTTGGAATGAATGTGAACAACAACGATGCAACATTAGAAAATACATTCAAATAACATGGAAAGGCAAATCATGAGCGATATTTTAGAAGTGTTGAAAATTATTTTTATATAAAATGGTGAGTTAATTAAATTAAAATGAAGCAAATATACTTACCAATTACATAAACCTGCATAACTCAAAACAGATAATCTATGCTTATTAATATTATTTAAAATTCTAGATTATAAATTCATCAGACATAGTATATAATTATATAAATTCACAAAAAATGCATCTATATTTATCATCTCCCTTAATCTTTGTGTTAGATAGAGAGCAAGGGGTTTCAGGTCTGCTAGGGACAAAAATGGGTGTCTTGCCTTGGTGCAATTGCCCCACCTGGGAAGAAGGACAAGGGTGGGCCCCGGGTCCCCATTTTGTTCCTGCCTCACCTCTTGTTCTATAATCCAATCTTGCTCCCCATCAATAAATTTCACCTCATGCTTGCCTTACTTTGGCATGTCTGGTCATTCTTCAGCCATGAGTGCACCAAGAACTGACATTTCAGACTGAAACCTGACATTTGGATGAGAGAAGAAAGAGTAATATAAATCTAAATCTTAAATACACTTATACCTAATTAAAAATTCTAATATGCTATTATAAAATGAAAGTTTTACACACTGGTCTTTATGTCTAATGAATCAAATTTTTATTGATTTGTAAGGTCTCTTTAATTTTGATAATTTTAACTCTGCCTTTTATACATGTTGCAATCAGTTTTGTCAGGTTGTAGTTGTCTGTTGTCGGTTCTTGGTGTGCTCTTGGCCAAAGAATGACCAGACACAGCAGGTTTTTTGCTTATAGATCATTGTTCATCATTTTACTTTATTTTTATGTGTAGAATTATTTGTTGTAGTTTAAGTATTTTGTGGGCAAAGTGTAGTTTATTTTTTAACCCAGTTGACGAATCTTTTTCCTTTAAAATTTAACCCATGGTCCTACTGAATAAAATACATTATACGTGGTCAGCTTATTTTTATTATTTTTCTTCTTTTAATGTTTCATTTTTATTTCCCTTGGTTTCTATATCTTATAATAAGCAAAATAATATGAAATAAACAAACATGTGTATTAGTCAGGGTTCTCCAAAGAATCAATAGAATACACACACACACACACACAGAGGCACAAACACATATATATGTTTATTATTGGAATTTTCTCAAACAATTCTGAAGGCTGAGAAGCCCCATAATATGCCATTTGCAAGCTGGAAAACCAGGAAAGCCTGTGGTGCAATTCAGGCCAAGTCAAAATGCCTGAGAACTGGGATAGGCCACTAGTGAGAACAAGGAGCTCTGTTGTCTGAGGGCAGGACAAGATTGATGTCATGTCTCAAGAATAAAGAGTGAATTTGCTCTTCCTCAACTTTTTCATTCTTTCTGGCCCTCATGGATAGGATTATGCCCACCTATATTGGTGAGGGTGACATTCTTTACTGTGTCTACCAGTTCAAATGCTAATTTCTTCTAGGAATACTCACACACACACACACACACACCCCAAAATAATACTATCTGGGCATCCCTTAGCCTAGTCAAATTGATAAATAGAATTTAACCATCACATGTATTTTAGTCCAGGCTGGAAGATCAAAGTGAAGGCGATGTGCAGGAACCCTAATGAAAATGTAAGGTACGTGGCATAGTCATGTATAGTGACTGTTATTTGAATGTTGGTAAATTCTTGAGAAGCAGACAATATTTTTACATTTTAACTTAGATTATAGATAGCTCAATACCTGTAAAATTTTTAATATATGTTTTAATCATATTTATAAGTAAAATATTTCTTATAATATTTTGGTGGAGAATTAAAATACATTAATACTTTACATGACTTTAGCATTTATTCCAGGGCTGGATGTGAATATCAGTCAAATAATCATCTATTCTGAACATAACAATTTATTTTCATATTGTACTAAGCACTGGTCATGATATAGAAGGAGGTAAAACTAATGAAGTCTATCCTTAAATGTATTATAATATTGGAAAAAATGACTTACGTAAAGCTGTTGGTATTTAAAACTAGACTCTAAAGTCTTTTTCATGGGGGAGATGCAGAGTAGAAATTGTTAAATTTCAAAGAAAGAATGACATAATCATGAGAGAAGACTTCAGTTCAGATTCAGGAAGTATTTCCTTCTTTCAGAGGACTGATTCAGAGTGGGTACTGCTCTCCATCATAATACTTGGTACACTCCTATGTAAATAGCTTTTCATTGTCTATGTGAGCTCCTTTGAGGTCAGAAAGGAAAAGCTATTATCCTTGTATACTATAAAGTCTACCATATTATTAAAAATTACATCAGTATTAAATATTAGGTATTAAAAATAAAATGGTTATGGATTATAATCTTCTTTATCATATTTTATTACTATCAACAAAAATGTACTCTAAAATGGCATTAAAACAGCTGCTAGCAACATATCTTGACCTTATTTACATTAATCGTCTTTCCTTCAATAAAATTATACCCACCTCAATGAGAGATGATTTCTTAGCATTCTCATAAAGATTCACATATATCACAGCTTAAAATATCAACAGTAACATACTTTCCTATTAAGAACAGCATGCTTAATTTATTCAAAAATGATTGACATTGGTAATTGACACAAATGAAAATTGTTTCTTCTTTAAATGTCCTTGGCCGGATGCTTCTGTGGAAGTTAAGAGGAGCAGGATCACCTGTTGCCCTTATAAATATATGAAAACAGCTAGAGCACATCTGATGTTGAAGGAAAAAATTGCCTTTTCAATCAGTGCCTTGTGAAACTAATTAGAAGTTTTGTCAGAGAAAGCAAATCAATGAACGCTGTATGTAATATCCTATTTAAAGCACCTGCTTCTCTGAGAGTTTGCTTTTTTTACACTTTCAGGACATAGGAAAATTATAAAATTTGAAGAAAACATAACTTCTTTTAGTCTAAAATAACCCCCAAGTAAATTTTACATAAAATAAACAAATGAGAGGTATTTTTAGGTTCAGTGGTATAATATAGTTTCAACCTATTTAGTTTATTTTTGTATCTCAATGCCTTTCCAAGTGCCTGGCATAGAGTTGGTGTTTAATAGCTGTCTGTAAATTGATAGTGAACCGAAAGTAAAGACATATTAGGCATAAAATATTAAAATATAATGAGACTCTAAGACTAGACTGTTATGATTAATGGACAAGCAGATGGAGTTATCACAAAAATAAATTAGTAAACCCCAAGGAATGATCAGGTTTATATGTTTAATCTTGCATCCACAATGTGACTTAGTCCATTGTTCCTTTACGGTAATTTGTAGGAAATACATACAAGAACATAAAAATAAATAAATAATAAGCTATCACAATCTTATAAATAAGAATAAAAGATGTGCCTTTAAAGAGATTACTTACCATATCTAATATCCTTATTTTAATGAAGACTTAATGAATTTCATTTTTTTCTTTTACCTTACTGAAAATTGTTCCATAATTAAATGACTATATACAAATATAGATGTTTTAGTTTCATCTACCTTATGGACTTTCCTAATCACTAATTGTTTTTATGTATAAGCAAATATGTTCAAATTTTATCCTGTAGTATGGTACCTACAAAAACTGAGGCCTCAGATTCAATCCGAATCTATTAATTAAATCCAGGGAGTTTAATAGCCGATCTATAGTTCACTCTCTTTTTTTAATTATAAAATTCTGAAATAATGCAGAAAATAGATAATATATTTAAAAAGAAATATAAAACATGAACAAAGTTAATATTTAATAACCAGATTGATTTCAACAGACAAATCTTAAGTTTCAAATACAAAGCTTCTAAATTTGCAATATCTAATTATGGAAAGAGTCAGTATTTTAATTCTGCTAGTACATTCTATGTCAATAGAAGAGATGAAATATAAGTCCCAAGTATATTTGAAATAAAAGTGCACACATTTTAATTTACTTTGTGTTCAAGATTAAGTTTTAGTGACATAGTATTAAAATACATTTTAAGAAAAAAGGATAAATCTGATATAATTTGAAACTACATTTTAATAGACTTTACTTTTTAGAGTATCTTAAGGTTCTCAGAAAAATTGAATAAAAGGCCCAGAAATTGTTCATATATTCCCACCCACATACGCACAACCTCCTTTATTTTAAGAATTCTGCACTGGAATAGTACATTTTTATAAGCAATGAACATTGGTACATCATCACTCAAAGTCTATTGCTTACATTAGAGCTCACCCTTGGTATTGTACATTCTATGGGTTTTGACAAATGCATAATGTGTACACCACTGTAGTATCATACAGAGTATGATACTGCTTTATAAATCCCCCATACTCTCCTCATTTATTCTTTCTTTCCCCCAGCTTCTGACATCCACTGATCTTTTTGCTCTCTCCATAGTTTTGCCTTTTCCAGAAAGCCATATAGTTGGAATCATATAGTACACAGTATATCCTTTTCAGATTGACTTCTTTTACTTGGTAATATGCATTTAAGTTTTCTCTGTGTTTTTCTTTTTAGTACTGTCTGGATGTAGCAAAGTTTATTTATCTATTCCCTCACTTAAGGATATCTTGGTTTCTTCCATGTTTTGGCAATTATGAATAAAGCTGCCATAAGTATGTAAGCACAGATTTTTGCATAGACATATGCTTTCATCTCAATTAGGTAAATACCAAGTAGTGCAATTGCTGGATCATATGGTAAAAGTATATTTAGTTTTGTATGAAACTGCCAAATTGTCTTTCAAAGTGACTGTGCCATTTTGCATTCCCATTAGCAATGAATTAAGAATTTCTGTTGCTCCACATCCTTGCCAACATTTGGTATTGTCAGTGTTTGGGATTTTGGCCATTTTAATGGGTGTGTAGCAATATTTCATTATTGTTTTAATTGCAAATGTCTAATGACATATAATGTCAAGCATGTTTTTATATGCTTATTTGGCATCTGCTTATCTTTCTTGGTGAGATTTCTGTTTGTGTCGTTTGCTCATTTGTTAATTGAGATTGTTTATTTCCTTATTGTTGAGTATATTTGGGTTGTTCTTTTTCTAACTGCTCATTTTCCTATTGTTGAGTTTAAAGTTTCAAAATGTCCCAACTGATCTATAGATTTAATGCAATCTCAATAAAAGTCCTAGCAAGTTACTTTATGTACATCAAAAAACTGAATTTACCATTTATGTGGAAAGACAAAAGACTTAGTGTAGCTACTTAGGGTGGCTAAAAGAGAATAATAAAGTTGGAGGACTGATATTACCCTACTTCAAGACTGACTATAAAGCTGTAGTAATCAAGATAGTGTGGTATTTGCAAAGGAATAGACAAATAGGTCAATGGAACAGGACAGTCTAAAAATAGACCTACAAAAATATAGTTAACTGATCTTTGACAAAGAAGCAAAGGCATACAATGGAGCAAAGATCATCCTTTCAACAAACCGTAATGGAACAAAGGGACATCCACATGAAAAAAAAATGCATCTAGACAAAGAACTTACACTCTTCACAAAAACTTAACTCAAAATACATCCTAGACTTAAGGATAAAATTCAGAACTTTAAAACTCCTGGACAATAAAATAGAAGACCACCAATATGACTTTTTAGATACAACATGATCTATGAAAAAAATAACACGTGAATTCTATTAACATTAAAATTAAAAACTTCTTCTCTGTGAAAGGCACTGTTAAGAGAATGAGAAAACAAGCTATAGACTGGGAGAAAATATTTGGAAAAGATATCTAATAAAGGACTGTTATCCAAAATATACAAAGAAATTCTATATTTTAAGTATACTTTTAAAACAATATTTCAACTCTTTGTCTTATATGACTCTTTTCTATGTGTGTTGGGAGGTTTGATTGAGCATATATTATTCACACATCATAGCACAACACTTCGTGCTTCCTTTTTTCTGCATTCTATTCACAATTTGTGGATAAAATACATACATAAATATGTGTGAATGTCTACTGTGTGCTAGGAGAGGGCATACAAGGATTAGTAATACACTATTTGATCTGAAAAAACTAAATCTGTCATACTCTGATCCATTCCATTGAACAATATTTTTTAAAATGATAGATAAATTTCTAAAACATTAAATTGTTATTTATTGATTATATATTTACAATTTGTGCATATAATTTTATAAAATCAAATATTTTACTTTTATGACATATCCTTTACATTTATATTTCATGTATATTCTAAATGTATGATAGTATATACTAAATGTAAAATCTAATTTAGAATGAATAGAATATATAAATATCCATAAGATGTACAGCATATATGTTTATATAAATTACTATAGATCACATGTTATAATATGTAATGAATATAAGAATAATATATATAATACAAATACAAAGAAATATACAAACACATTGTTATATAAAATTAAATATGTTATATAAGATAAATATAATATATAACAAATCAATATAGTATATTATTCAATTAACAATGTATAAATAAAATATAATTAACTTAATATAATTAATATAATATACTCATAGAAAATAGCTAACAAAGATTTCATGAAATAATAACTTAGCACAAATTTAGTAGATGTAGTATCTTGAAAATATACTTCACCTAGTCTTCATTCAGTGTTTAAAATTGAGTTTCTATTGAGGTAGAGAAAAAAGATGTTATTCATTCTTTCTAGGTTGTTTATCTCTCTCTGCCAGAGAAAAATCCACCTTATTTTTCCAAAGATCACTTAAACAAATATTTTTCTGTGTTGAAATTTCTAGCACCCTAAGCATTGTTAGAGTATTCTTTCTACACAATAACATAATAATTGCACAAAATAATAAAATGCCACTTTAGCCTTTAACACCTTAATAGTATTGTAACACAACCATTTGTGACTTTCTCTAATCAATAAGACCGCACTGAGTATAAGATCAAGGGCTATCCACATCTATATCCCAACAATAGGATAGTGCTTGGGTTTTAAAGGATGCTGAATAAAAGTTTTCTTAGTTTTGTGTATTGTAGCTGCAAATAATGGATTCTTGTGCTGCCTGTCCAGTCATTCCATTACACATCTTGTCTCTTTTCTATCTGTAGCCCAGTTTCATATATTCCTTTTCACTCTCTCTCCCATTCAAAGCACACAATTCTAGCTTAATAAATAATTATCAACTAAGTTTCTTGGTTTAACATTACATCACAAGGGAGACTATGTTCACTGTGTGAATACAAAAATCCACTAGAGTAAGTACTTACAATCTCAGGATGCACAATCCCTTCCCCAAGGGTAGGGATGCTTGGAATAAAGGTTTTTGATTATAGAGAATTAAGAATAATATTTGTAAAAGAAAGGAAGAGAAAGGGAAAAAATGGAAGTTGGAGAAAAGAAGTTGTAATGATACATTATTCAGGTCACAAAGCACCTCTGCTTTAAAAAGAAAAGTTTTTTTATCACATTTAGAAAGCATATATTTCAACCAAGTAATAAGGAAAAGCCATATGTCACAAGTTGTCTAGTTTTTATCAGGTACTTTATGGTAGATATGTTTTGAACAGGGTGCCATAAGTTAAGTACTCTAATTAAAATAAAAAAGACAACATATGGTTTTTGATTAATAACGTGCATATTCATAATAATTTCTTATTTACATTTAATAATCTTCACTTCAGCTTCATGTCAAAAGCTTACATCTATAACTACACCCAGAATTCATCATCACTCAAAACATCTTCATTACAAAATATTAAACTTTCATCTTCCAAGTAAAACCTCTGTACTCTGTCTCTCACACTCCCTTCTTACCACTCTTCCTTGACTTCATAGTGGCCTAGAACTATTTCCTCCTCCCTTTTCTATCACTCTCTTAGCTTTTTACTACTGTTATTTTCCAACAAGAAATCATAATTTATCACTTCAGCTCTATTGAAAAAACTTTCAACTCTCTTGCTTTTCAGGTAACACATTAAGCAAAGACACAACCCTGGATTAATCCACTAATACATCCAGGTTATTCATCTGGCAGTAAGAAAACCCTTGTTTTACACTTGATTTGTACCAATGTAAATTCATCCTCTTCTGCACTTCCTAGGTGCTTCACAAACTTCCTATATAGGTAACTCTAAGTTTGCTTCTTTGTCCATTCCCCACTTCAGAACGCTTGGAGATTTGCCACTTTCCTTAAAGCTACTCTAGCATCTGCTGTTCCTTACTCCCAAGTCTTCTAATAGAATTCATTGTGAAATCATCAACATTTAAAAAATATATTAAAGAGAGGAAAAAACTGGGATGAAATCTACAAGTATCCCTTAGGTCCGTTTTGCACATTTGTCATCACTATACTCAATACTTATTGTGTTTAATGTTTTGCTGTTAAGGAAACAATAGTAAATTTGGGGAATTGTGATGAGGGATATACTTTATAAGCACAGAATTTAATACTTCACAATATTTTATGTGAAATAGCTATTAGAAATGGACTGGCATTTTCATGATTAGGAATTTTGTGTGACCTGATTTAACTCAAATTATGTAATGTTTTCCTCTTTTTTGTTATGCTTACTCTACATTTACCTCTTTTTTTGAGAAAGTAAATGTGACTATTTTATACCTGTAGAGCATTCAAACTATTTATTGACTTTTAAGTACATTGACTATTTGAAAATATGTGTTGACTTCATTCTAAAATCATAGAAATTCATAAGACTCTAAAGAAAAGTATAATAGCTTAACTTTAAAAAAAATGTGCAGCAGTTTTATAAGTTTCATGCATAAGGAGTTGAATTTGAATGTTGATTTACCTATGGAATATTAAAACTTTCCTAGCCAGAAAAGCAGTTTTTTTTTGCAAATGTTAACAGTTATGATGGCTAATAGAAATTCATGGGGATGGTCTTAATGTGTAAGCATTTTGATGTGTAAGCACAAATCACTGTGATTCATTGTGGTATCTATAAAACATTTTGATTTTTCAATCTCATAGAGAAGTAAAAGGATTTATAAAGGCCTATAAAACGTTTTGAATGTTCTACAGCACACAATGTTACTGTTCAACTTCACCAGAAATTGTACATAGTGTACAATGAATTGAAACTGAATATTTGAAGGAATCATAATTCCTGGCTGTTTCCTTTGTTTGGAAAAATTTTTTAAACATTTTTGTGCTTACCTTTTCTGATCAATACAATAAGAACAGAACAATGTTATCTGAAGCTTCTTTTCTATCTCACAAAAGTGCTATGTAAAATACTGAAGCTGATTTGGACGTTAGGAAATACAAAGATTGGCTTTTTGTCCCTAGTGCAAAATATTTGAAAATTTAGTGAGCAGAAAATATTCAAAATTCAATAATATAATCAATGCACGAACAGCAAAATTTGTTTTCTTTTAATATCATGTAAATTGCTCCTATCTGTCACATAGAAGGTTTAGAGACTCTTAAAAATTCTCAACCTTAGACAGTAAAATTTCTAAAAGATTTGTGAAAGTTACCACATTATGCAAAATTTTTTTTTCTTTTAGCTACAAGATTCTCCTTTTTTTTTATTTCCTCATCTGCTAGTGGAAATTGATTATCAGAATCCAAAGCATGATAGATGCTGGGAGGATTATCATAACATAAGATTATTCTTATATCAATCTTAGAATGAAAAGACAGAATGAGTGAGTTAGGAGGAAGAAAAAGAAGAGAGAGAAAGCTACCTGTTGCTGTATAACAAATTATCCCCAAACTCAGTGGCTTAACACAGCAATCATCCTTCTCACAGGTCTGCAGACCAACAGATATTAGTAGACACAGGCTTTTTTTGGCTGGGTTCATATGGTCTTTGCTCCAAGATTTAGCTGGAGTACCAGTTTACACTATGCATCTTTTATGTTTATTTGTTCACTGGGCTAGCTGGGGCATAGACTTGTCCTGACAATGGCGGGGCATAAGAGAGAAAGCTAAAACATGCACTGCTTTGTAAGGCATAGGCTTAGAACTGGTAAACTCTTAACTTCTGCCCACATACCTTAGGTCAAAGTAAGTCTCATGACTAACCACAAAGTCAAGTAGTAAGAAACTATACTCCAAATTTATGGTTAAGACAGGAATTCTATATGTGTATACAATGGAATATTACTCAATTATAAGAAACGACAGTGATCAAACACCTCTTATATTTTCTTGGATTGAGCTTGAACCCATTATCTGAAGGGAGATATCACAAGATCGGAAGTACAGGTTTCACTTGTACTCGCCATCAAATTGGTACTGAATGATTAACACTATGGCGTTCACGCGGTAGTAATATTCTCCAGGGATTAGGGGGTTGGGGGAGTAAACTCACAACTAAAGGACACAGTGAGCATTGTAGAGGGAAAGGCATGCCTCTAACCCTCACTAGGGAGAGGCAAAGATATAAAATGTAACCAAAATATTTGTACCCTCATAATACCCTGAAAAAAAAAAAAGACAGGAATTCTAAATGTGAGATAAAGAGGTGGAGTTAATAATAGTTTTTCAGAGGCTCTGAAGATGAGAATAAGAACAAAAAAAAGCACATTATTACTATTGCTGTTACCATTCCTATTGTTATGATTATTAGTATTATTCTCTCTACTGAGAAACAAGTGGTAAGAAGCATATACATAATAGTGATCAGAAATAACTAACACATAATTTAGATACAGATTTTCCTCTCTACTGTGGTTATTGCATCAAAGATTCTCTCAAAAAAACACATTTAATTGAACAATGAATGCTATAGCAGGTAGGTGTCAAGGTTGACCTTTACCCTGGATTTTGGACTAGACTATAGGTAGGTTGAATGGGAAATGTAGCAAGTGCGTTCTCAGAGTGAGAAAAGTGTTATATTAAATTAAATGTGGCCCAAAACTGCCTCCATACATAGCAAACTGTAACCTAATTTAATATATAAACAAACTACAACCTAACGTGTGAGTATATTGTTGTAGTAAGTAGATGAGTCTTAGCCAATCATAGTAGCTGAGCTTTCAGTCAATCACAGGATAAAAACTGCTCAGAAATGTTCAAATAAGGCAAATGCCAAGCTGTAACTAATCAGGCTATTTCTGTATGTCATTTCCTTTTTCTGTCTATAAATATTGCCTGCCCACATTGTTAGGTGGGGCTTTCTGAACACTTACTGGTTTAGGGTGCTTTCCAATTCATGAATCATTTCTTTGTTCAAATAAACTCTGCTACATTTAATTTGTCTAAAGTTTTTATTTTAACAGATTGGCATGAGAAGTGGATCCAAAGTACACCTCCAGTGACCCCTAGGAGCATCGAGTGACCAAGCAAAAATATCTACCAAGGCCCATTGTGCCCATTGATCTCTCACAGTTTGGGCTGTAGGTTAGTGTTCGCTCAGATTTGACCTCCACAGATTTGTGTTTTGAACTCTCTGACATTATTTGAACAATTTTTACTAGACTTTATTTGAGCATTCTTTACTGGACTGGATTCAGGATCAGATTGGATCTGATAATTGGATTGGATCCATTTAGAGGCCGCAGGAAGGTGCCTTTGAAAAATGGATTCCTACAAATCTAAGGAATCTGGGACTCCAGGAGTTTAGGACTTCACTTTCTGGGATACTGGTTAACTCTATGTACAAGCATCATGAGTCAGAACCCATGTCTTTTTGGTAAAATGGATTGAGCTTGTTAAGGACAATTTAGAATTACAATGGCCACAATGGGGAAGTTTTAACCTAGATAAAATTGTTCACTTGTGAGGTACATTAGAAAAAAAAAAAAAAGATCCAAAATGCCACAAAATCAATGAGATCCATTCTTTAATTGTTACACAGAGGCATCTAAAAAAATAAATAAATAAAATATTGTCCCTTTAAAGGTTCGTGAACAAAAGAAAATGTAAAATCCTAAATGTTAAAATTAAGAGTCTTTTTCGCAAATATCAGTCAAAACCTCTAGCCACTTCGGCAGCAAATAGTGTTTCCTTGGTCAGAAAAACAATTTGGATATGGATATTCTTTAACAAATTAGTGAGTTTTGCATTACTATATACCTGGCATATGGCTAAAATTTTAGAAGAAAAGCTAGAAGATCTGTTTCTGTCTATATGTTTATGTATGTCTCTATGTATTTTATATATGCATGATTTATCTCCTTATGATATTGCCAAATTAAATTGTAAATGAGCTTTATATCATTCTTTAGGAAAAATAAGTGCTTATATAAGTGAAGTATTATCTCAGAAAATAAAATCTAATCCAAATGCTTTTCAAATGTATGTGACTTAAGTAATGCTTAGTAAATAAGAATATTTTTGGTTTGATTAAAATAGATATGTCTTTAAGTGTTTCCATTATTACGAATAATAGTAATGCATTACTTTACTATGCATTTACTAAACGTAGTAGGACATCCTACATGAGTTTATGTTATTTCTATATTATAAAGTTTGTCAGCAAGAAAAATAACCAGATGATGGCTAGCTAGACTTCCAGGAATTGTGTACTCAAGACCTGGGGACTACCTATTGGGTACAAGTAATTGCTTGTATCGTCATTGGTTTAAATTCAGAAGATCCCTTTCCACTAAATGTTGCTATGTGCCCTTACAGCATGCTATAAAGAAACCCCCCAAAAGTAAGTTTCCCATTTGGACCTTGTTTAGGAGCTATGCAGACTTATGAGTGAACAAATTTAACTGACCACTCCTCGAACATCACTCTTTTCCAAACCTAAGGGCCTTTATTGTGTCTAAGGAGGATTTGCTTACTCTGTTCTGCCTTCTCACTGGTTTTGGATCTTTCTATTTGGCTTGGCTTATTCTTGGATTATGAATATATTCCCCTGAAAGTGTCCATAGTACCTCCCATAATCAGAAAGCAAAGAAGTCAATAAAGGAAAATAGTACCAATTTCAAAGTAGATGAAAATAAGTTAGCTTCTGCCGAAGAAAGGTTTCACTGAGGTTCCTAGGGGATCACTTTTGGCAGTAGTGGGTTGAAGATTGCATGGAATTTGAAGCAAATTCATGAGTTGAGAAAAAAGTCTTAGTTTTTTAGCCAATCAGACCTCTCATAGGTTCTGATGGGTAGAAGTCACTCATGGAAAAGTAAATGAGGACACTGGTGCGCAACAAAAGTACTTAATGGAACATCACACAGCTTTAGATCTCCTCGTTGTCCACGTTCGAGGCTTGTGTATGGTGCTGAACAAACTGAATGTTGCACTTATGTTTCCCCTGATGTTACTACTACAGAAAGCTTAATTTAAAAGGTGGCTGACAGACTGATGTTTCTAGACACTTCCACTGAATACATTAAGGAAATCTCTCAGGGGAAAGGAACACATGATGTATTTAAGGTGGCAGCTAACAGTTGATTTGCAGACATCCTGAATGGTGGATGGTAAGCTTGGCTATTCTAAGGGTTTTTTTTTTTCTAATCTTTACGTTTTCTTTAGTGAATCTCCAGTTTGCTATGATTTTTTTTACCAGGCTAACTACAAAAATAGATACCTTTTTAAATCAAGTCATTTTATAAGGAACAAGTTTTAATTGCCATTATGCCCCAAACAAAGACTATGGCCAATGGAACTAGAATACTGTTGATTATTTTTATTACCTGAACTTTGAATTGTTTGGTTTTCATTAGTTGAGGTTATGGAGACTCCTGGTAGGAGTGTACTTTAGATTCTTGATATCATCCTGCTGCTAGCCATCATAATGGTCTTCCTGATGTGTTGCATTCCTTAACGATCCTAAATGTTTGCACACAGTCATCCTGCATGCATCAGATGGCCTCATTAGGATTAGAATGACAAAAGCATAAAGGAAGCATAAAGAATCATCCAACTAATTTGAAATCATAAATTCTGAATTCCATCCTGAGAACAGACAAGTACATTATGATGCTTACAGAAAGTGGTGTCAATGCCTAAGATTTTGGTCAACCATTCAAAATCAAAAGGTTGACTAAAAGAGGGGATTTTTTAAATTTAATTAAATTTGGCCTAAAGCTGCCTCTATACATAGCAAACTGTAATCTAACTTGAGAGTGTATTCTTGTAACAAGTTGCTAAGTCTTGACCAATCATAGCAGCTCAGCTCTCAGCCAGTCACAGATTGCAAAGGGAAGGCCTAGCTGGAACCAATCAGGCTATTTCTGTATATCACTTCCTTTCTCTGTTTATAAATACTGCCTGCCCACATTGCTGGATAGAACTCTCATGAATTTTTTTTTTTGCTCAAAAAAACTTTGTTCAATTTAATTTGTCTGAAGTTTTTCTTTCAACAACAGCTTTGGAACTATTAATACTTGGCATGAGTATCCTTCCTCCACAAAACAGAATGTGGGCTTTTTTGAATAATCCCCCCAAAAGTAGAATCTTGGTGAAGATATCCAGACATTCTTGACATAAGATGTATCATCTGAGTGGTTTTGGTAGGATAATTGATGGTCATAATCCCTGGCAGGAGAGACAGTAGGTTTTTCTTCTGAGGGATTCTTCCACTAGATCTTAACTATCTGCTTAATTATGACCTAGACACAGTAGCTTTTTTTTTTTTCAAAATGTGAAAGAAATAGCTTATTTAATGATAAAATATGGCATGATCTCACTTGTATGTGAAATCTGGAAAAAATTAAATACACAGAGATAGAGAACAATACAGTGATAATCAAGGGTAGGAGTTGGGGAGGGAATGGGGAACCGTAGGTCAGAGGGTACAAAGTAGCAGACATGTAGAATTAACAAGTTTACAGATCTAAGGTACAGCATGAGAATTACAGTGATAAAATCATACTGTACATGGGATTCATACTAAATGTGTAGATTTTAGCGACTTGCCACAAAAAAGTACACACAAAAATAGGGTAACTATGTGAGTTGATTGACATGTTAATTTGCTTTACAATAGTAACCATTTTATTATTTATATGTCTGCCATAACATCTTGTTGTACAGGGCTGTACAGAAAATATCCAGCAATGAAACCTTTATTCTTATATTAACAATGGCTGGATACTTTCCAGACAGTCCTCGTATATGTTGACTATGCACAGTAACATTTATTAAAAATAAAAATAAAATGAAATGTTAGTAAATATACATTTTACAGAATGTATATTTAATGTATTGAATTATGCATTAGTTAAGAAAATTTTGATACCCTATTTCTATAGCTAATAATCACTGATCTAGATTTTTACATTATTTGCATTATTTAAATTTTTACATCTACATTTAATACTATATTGATTTCTTCATCTTCTGCAGAACACACTGCATTATTTACTCAAAGCCTATTTTATTCTTTTTTAAAACTCTAAATTTTTCTTCTTTTCTGAAATAACTAAATGTCTTAGTTATTCTCTCATGGAAAGGCAACCTGTTACTTATGCAGAAAATATATTATTGGATATACTTTACTATCTAAAACCCCTGACATATTCTCATTTAGGAAATGATCTGCCTTTAATGAAAACATGAAGTTAAGTGGGATTCTTCACAGTCAACACTTTGATAGACTGTTCTCCACATGTATTTAGGTTTCACCAGTCATGTTCAACAGTTGCTGATGAAGCAGTTTTTGCTCTTTGAATTTTTTGTCTACCAAAATTGAAAAGTAAATTAACCTTATAAACAATAGCTGGCAATGTCCAGCTGTTCAAAATTTGCCATAATTATGTTTAATCTCAGAGAACCTGGAACAAAATGGCAACAGAGATATTTGACTTATCTATGTTTTTCTGGGGCATTCCTATGACTAAGGCCCTAATTTGTTCCTTAGATAAGTTCAATTTGTAGCAAAAATATTTCTTATTCTGTTTTATAAAAAACATTAAGCTTGTGTCTTCAGAGAACATTTAGTTATTATTCTCTGCATTGGCATAGCAGTCCAAAAGTTTAAAAATATTGAAATTATTATTAAATAATTAAATGATTATTTGAATTTTGGTGTGAATTTTAAGTTTTTAAAAGGAAATTGCAGTACCTTATTTTTCTTTGCTATATCAAGTGATGAAAATGCTAAGTTTGATTGAGTAAGGCAAATGAGGAGTTATATCTTGCTTATAATTTTAGTAAAGAGGTACACAGAGTGAGCTTTTTAAAAATGTTAAGAAATTATGAGTAGTACAGATAACAGAATGTGGCAGCTTTTTCTTGTGTTGCATAGTTCTTTTTTTTAATTTTTTTTATTTTATTTTTTTTTTATTTCAACATATTATAGGGGTACAAATATTACGGTTATGTATATTCCCCATGCCCCCCTCCCCCCTCGAGGCAGAGGCTCAAGCATAACCACACCCCATACATTGCACATCTCACTCATTATGTTTGTATATACCCATCCACTCCTCCCCCCTCCCACCCGCCCAACACCCAACAAATGTTATTCCTACATGTCCACTTAGGTGTTGATCCGTTAATACCAATTTGCTGGTGAGTACATGTGGTGCTTGTTTTTCCATTCTTGAGATGCTTCACTTAGTAGAATGGGTTCCAGCTGTATCCAGGAGTATACAAGAGGTGCTATATCACCATTGTTTCTTAAAGCCGAATAGTACTCCATGGTATACATATATGGAATAATATTGCTTCTATTTAAGAGTCTAAGCTTTTGAAGAATAATAACTCTACTTTCAAAAGTTATGCATTATGGGATAGCCAAGAGAATTTTGATGTTTTTTATCTTTCTTTTGCAGTGAGTCTACATTATTATCATTCAGTCGGAAACAAGTGGTAAAGAAAACAGGTTCTATTGACACTTTAGTTTGGAAAAATGGGAGAATTTGCAGAATTAAGGAATGTGCTGAAATCATAATTCAATTGGACATAATAATTGAAAATCAGGCAGCTCTGAAAGAGAACACTATCATTTCTTACTTATCCCCCACCACTTGTAAAGTAGAAAGTAATCAAGTTCCATCCTTGTCTGTTATGGCCCTCATAAAAACTATTTAGGATCCTTGCTGAAGCATATTTGGAATCTCCATATAGTATATAAATTTATGTATTATTTACCTACCTAAACACAGATTTGTTATTCAAATTTCCTTATCAGAAAAAAATAGAAATGAAATGCCCGAGGAAAAAAAAACTGAGCCTGGCCAGAATTTTGTAATAAAAATCTTGATTGGCCAAGCTATCAATCATGCTAGGTTCTAAATTATATCATAAAACTTGACTGGTTAGCTGGTAAAAACAGTCTTTCAAACATGGTGTTATGCTGAAAATTAGTTCTGCCACATATTAATGTTCAACAGAAGGGAAAACATTATTTAATAGCTTTAAAAACTCCAATTATAAACTGAAAACATAAATGCCATATTATATCACAATGTGACTACATAATTAGATAAGATTTTAAAAGTAAGATGCATACAATGACTATTTACATAGTTCACTCTAATATGTGGGTGGGTTAAATATACTCAATTCTTCAAACCTGACTATAGCCACTTTTAAGTATTTTGAGTATTATCAGATTGTCAATAGTGCTAGTTGTAATACAGATATAGATATAGAGATAGTGTTATATATCTAACCCTAAACTATAATTTAAATTATGCTATGCCATCCTCAAGCAGCTTCTTCTAAATTACTGTTTCCATCTAACTCAATTTGTTTCTCAGACACTAAATAATCAGATTGTTTGGAAAATTGCAGCCTTTCACACCTCAGTATCAGTTAGTCGGTAGTCCTTTCTCTACAATGATATACGTGGGGCTAAAGAGTTTGTCTTCTTATTGATCACAGCAGGGGGCATACAAAAACAATTCAATATTTTTTGAAGATAGCTTTCTTACTTTAACACTGAAAAGCTCCATTATTGTCATTATTAATTTTATGTAAATACTATACTCCTAACATAAGGCTTTATTTTTATTCTCTATCATTTTGCATTGACTATTCAAAAGAAAACTAGACTCATCTCCATTCCAAGTGCTACATCTTGAATGTTAAATAGGCTTTCAACTCCTGCTCTCTTTGTAATTTAAGAAATTACATATTTTCTTTAAACATAATTTCAGGTTTATCTCTTTCATGAATATTTTGTAGATTTATAAAGAGTTCAAAGGTGAGATTTCAAAAGAAGTACGTTTTTACAATTATATTTGTAAAATTCTCCTTTAAATGAACTCCTTAAGATTAAGCCTACCTCAGACAATCTTAAAACTGCATCTGTTTATATATATAATATACACATATAGCTCCCTTCTTCTTTGGAAATGACTGTATTATTTTTCATATTATTGAGTCATTCAGGATTCCATTTGCTAATGGCTTACACAAAATGTTGCTCATGCATCTCAAACAGTAAGAAATTCAGATTTTTAAACAAGAGTTTTTATCATAAAAAATAAGCCACTCATGTAGCACTTTTATGTCAGGCACTACTCAAAGTGTTTTACATATTAATTCTCAGCACCAAATGAATAAATACTACCATCATTTCCATTACTGATGAGAACCCACTGGTAGGGAGATTGGTATTTTGCTTAAGGTCATGCAGCTAGTAAATACTGAGGCTTGAATTTGAACTAAATCTTCCTGCAGCTAGAATCTGCTCTTAACAACTGCAGTATAGCTGTATGTTGGTAAACAATGCTATCAAGGTTCCAAGTTTCCACAGTCCTTGTGTGGGATCATTCTTAGCATGTGGCTTTTGTCTTCATGATGGAAAGCATAAGGTTCACATTCTAGGCAAGAGATAAAGAACACAGCTATATTCCATACTCGTGACATTATTATGCGTTTCCAATATCCTATATGCTCAAGGGGCTCTCTGTCTGTATACTGGGCTCTCTTCTGACTTTATGGCTAAATTCAGACCTGTGTTCACCAAAATTAGACATTTCTCAGTTTTGCAAGTCAAGTGTGGACTTGGTGAGCTGACTATATATTTTGGTCTAAGCCACCCTAACATAAATGAGCCACCACTGGGGATTCCTCTGGTCACACCACTCTGATTACCACTCTGATCTTGTCTGCTATTAAGGTAGCCGTGCTCATTTTTTGCTCCTATCATTTACATTGAAAGAGAAAAATAATTTCTGCTGCAGCAACAGCTGCCCTGGTCTTCTTTGCTCTATAAATAATAGAGATTGGCACTTTGTATGATACGCATACTTTATTAATGATTTCTAACACCTTGGAGAAATGACAATATTCTGGGCTTTCTTGAGGGATGTAGTTTGGGATAAGCAGGTGCATATAATATATCCACTCCAAAATTATCTTCTTCATAATTCTTAGTATTTATGATTCTATTTCACCTGAGAAGCTTCTCCAAAATGACAATTCTGGTGCTTTGCCACACAATTTAAAAAGAATTCTGAAAGTGGAGTCTGGGCATCAGTACATTTTACATAGCACTTCTTATGACGTGTATATCTATCTTTATTGAGGGTGTGACACCATCATACTCATTGAACTTAATTTACAGAACAAATAGCTGCAACTATTTCACATCTTCTAGAACTAGTACACTTTTTCAAAAATATCTATAGAGTGCAGTATTAGCTACTTTTGTAAGTTCTTAGGATACATTACTGAATAATAACAACACTTGCATAAGCAAGCCAGAATTTCTTGTAAATGTACCTTTTGAGAAATTCAGTTTATCTAAAATATATTTCCATTTTCTTGGTGTAGCATCCTCAGAACCCATTTCTATAATTCTTTCCAGGTTTCATCTACTATAAATGAGCAATCTGTTCTAGTTCATGTGTAGAAATTCCTGGGATGTGCTAGAATCTTATTCTAGTTTTATATTAGGAGGCTCTAAGTTATGGTGCAGAGAAGAGCTGGGAACTGGCAATGCCTGGCAAGGAAGCTGACTCAGTCAAGACCATATGGTATTTTTAAAAGCTGGGATCAATAAAACCAAATTTTTAGTTTGGCACTCATCTTTCCTAGCACGATGATAATTTTAAAATATACGAGTACATATTCTTTGATCTTCTCTCCCTTTATCTGAGAAATTAGGCTTTTGCTGTTGTTCCTGTTTATTTTGAAATGAAAATTTAGCCATTCCACCACTATATTCCAAGAGTTAGTAAGAATTCTCTTTATTAATAATATATAATATTTTACATCCATATTCCTCAAATAGGCCACATAACCAATTTCAGAATCCCTCAGTTTCTGTGAAGCTTTGTAGTTGGCAGCCTTTTCTAGAATAAATTTTTGTTTTCATCAGGATTTTTAGGTATAAGCTGAAGAAGCTGATCTCATGTAAAGAACATTTAGCAATGCATAGGCAGTTTTAGAGACTAGAGAACCAAATTCAAGACGAAGTTGCCAAAAGAAAAGAATAGCTATAAATGTAATTCTATAGAATGGGCCTGAGGAGCCAAAAATGATACAATTGGTCCTCCTGTCAGGACTTGAATTTATTACAACTACTGCTTCTAACAAAAATTCCTCCTCTGTGCCTGAAACCCAGCTTTGTAACCACACTTGGACATCCTCTGCGACAAACACCAGCACAGTGAAATCCACAAGGAGTCCCCTTCATCAAGTTGTATTCTTCTGAATTTAAGATTTGCACAATTGATTATGATTGAGGTTGCCTAGCTTAGATGAACATAAATTAGCTTCAGCTGTAGCTAGAAACGATCCTCAGTACTCTGTGGTTTATTCTCTGGGCATCAGGAATTCATAAGCATGGACATTTTACAAACATAGCAAGGATGTTCAAAGACCATGGGTGCATAATGCAGTCCTTCTGTGACCTTGCAGACTTGGCTTGGTGATAACTTTTATGACAGACTTTAGGAAGGAAAAATGGAGTCTTGCATGACCTGCATGGAGGTTCACCTCTGGGCTCCCTTGGCAAGCCTCCAATCACCTGCATGCTCAATGGTGTCCTGCCACAAGGGCACCTGGCCTCCCACTGCATCTACGTTGCTGGCTGCCGATCACCTGCTCCTCCACCTGTCCCCTAGAGGGTGGCCTACTGCTTGCTGAGCAACACTGGACCAACTCCAGCCTGTCCAAATCAGCTAACTTCTCTACTATCCTGTGGGCTGAACCAAATCTTCTCTAAAAAGACCTCTCTTCCAAGTTTGTCCTTCATTAGGTATTCTTCCTCAGCCCTAGAGTGTCATATAGAGTTTCTTTATATCTGATAGTTACCCTTTTATTATAGCTAATAATTCTTTATATGAAAGTTCTCCTATTTAACTTACTGTGTGATTTCTGTCTCCTGATTGGATCCATATCACTATGTCATGTATCTCAGATATGTCCTTCCTTCCTTCTTTCCTCCTTCTTGTTTTCTTTCCTTTTCTTTTCTTTTCTTTCATTTTCTTTTCTTTCCTTCTCTTCTCTTCTCTTTTCTTTTCTTTTGAATTTCAATCTGGAAGACTCCAGTAGAAAACTAGAGAAAAATCATAAATAAACAATTCACACATAGAATGAATGCATTTGGTCAAATCACTCATGAAAGAAATTAAACCTCTGAAATATTGAAAAATGCACATTAAAAAGCAAGTTCCTGTTTGATCCATTATAGTGCTATCCAGTAAGGTAACCACTGGCCACATGAGGCTATTTTAATTTAAATTAAGTTATATTAAATAAAATTGAAACTTTAGTTTCTCTGTCACACTAGTCATGTTTCAAGTGCTCATTAGCCACATATCACGTATTGGCCAGAGAACATCTCAGACATTCCAATCTTTGTAGAAATTTCTAGTGAAAATTTCCGGTTTATAGTTGGCAGACAATTTAACTGTGTCATTTCTATTGTTAGAGGACGTTTTATTATTTTACTTATTATAAGAAATACTTATACATTTTGACTCAGCCTTTCCACTTTCACAAATTATTGATGCGGAAATACTTTGAATTATACACAAAATATATATTCTCAAATACATATCATTTTATAATATATAAATTTATGAGATTCTAAAAAATAAATGATTTCAAATGGGAGATTGATTTAATAAAGTATAATCAAATAGAGTAGGCTTATATGAAGGTACTAAATTAATTTAGTAGCATATTTGATAATGATATGGTATATATTTATGGCATATACAAATGAAAATATATGTTATAAAATAATATGTACTACATGATAGCACACTGAAGTATTTATAGATCTACATATCCTTAAGGGAAAGACTAGAAGAATAAAAATTAAAATACTTGCAATGAATAAATATATTTCTGTGGTTGAATTAAGGGTGATTTTCTTTTTAATGTTTTTGTTAAATTCATGGTTAAAGAATTTTCCTAATAAACAAGTGCTATTTTTGAAATTAGTGGGTTGTAATTTCAAAATCTGGTTACTTTATTCCCATGGAATGGATTTTTGGATATACAAACTAGGAATATTTGTTTCCCATTAAACAGAAATGCTTGTGAAAATTTTTATTTATTTATTTATTTCAGCATATTATGGGGGTACAAATGTTATGGTTACATATATTGCCCTTACCCCCCTCCCCTCTCAAGTCAGAGCTTCAAGCGTGTCCATCTGCCAGTTGGTGCGCATCACACTCATTATGTATGCATACACCTATCCCCTTCCCCCGCAAATGCCCAACATCCGATAGATGTTATTCCTATATGTCCAATTAGGTGTTGATCAATTAATACCAATTTGCTGGTGAGAACATATGGTGCTTATTTTTCCATTCTTGGGATACTTCACTTGATAGAATGGGTTTCAGCTCTATCCAGGAAAATACAAGAAGTGCTATATCACCGTTGTTTCTTATACCTGAATAGTACTTCATGGTATACATATACCACATTTTATTAATCCACTCATGTATTGATGGGAACTTTGATTGTTTCCACAACTTTGTAATTGTGAATTGTGCTACTATAAACATTCGAGTGGAGGTGTCTTTTTCATAGAGCGACATTTGTTCTTTTGGAAAGATGCCCAGTAATGGGATTAGTGGATCAAATGGTAGATCCACCTGTATCACTTTAAGGTATCTCTTGCTTTCTACAGAGGTTGAACTAGTTTACAGTCCCACCAGCAATGTAGGAGTGTTCCTATCTCTCCACATCCATGCCAACATTCATTTTTTGGGGACTTGTTAATAAAGGCCATTCTCACTGGAGATAAGTGATATCTTATTGCGGTTTCAGTTGCATTTCCCTGATGATTAGAGATGTTGAGCATTTTTTCATATGTTTGTTGGCCATTTTTCTGTCTTCTTTTGGAAAGTTTATGTTCATGTCCTTTGCCCACTTTTTGATAGGGTTGTTTGATTTTTCCTTGCTGATATTCCTGAGTTCTAATAAATTCTAGTTATCAGCCCTTTATCAGATGGGTAGCTTGCGAAAATTTTCTCCCATTCTGTGGGTTGCCTGTTTGCTCTTTTGACAGTTTCTTTGGCTGTGCAGAAGCTTTTTAATTTGATCAGGTCCCATTTGTTTATTTATTTATTTATTTTGATGCTGTGATTGCCTTTGGGGTCTTCTTCATAAATTCTTTGCCTAGGCCAATGTCTAGAAGAGTATATCCAAAGTTTTCCTCTAGAATTCTAATAGTTTCACAAGTAAGGTTCAAGTCTGTTACCCAGAGTGAGTAGAATTTTGTGAGAGGGGAAAGATGTGGGTCCTGTTTCAGTCTTCTACATGTGGCTATCCAGTTTTCCCAGCACCATTTATTGAATAAGGATTATTTTCCCCATTGTATGTTTTTGTCTGCTTTTCAAAGATTAGATGGCTATATGAGGATGGTTTTATATCTGGGTTCTCTGTTCTGTTCCAGTGATCAATGTCCCTGTTTTTGTGCCAGTCCCAAGCTGTTTAAGTCTGGTAAATTGATACCTCCCATTTTGTTTTTATTGCCTAGGATGGATTTTGCTATATGGGGTCTTCTCTGGTTCCATACGAAGAGTAAAATTATTTTTTCTATATCTGTGAAAAATGGTGATGGTATTTTATTAGGGATTGCGTTGACTCTGTAGCTCACTTTGGGTAGTATAGACATTTTAACAATGCAGATTCCTCTGACCCATGAGCATGGCATGGTCTTCCACCTGTTTACATCCTCTGCTATTTCCTTCTTCAGTGTTTCATAG
>VBSM01000361.1:26792837-26805849 GCA_008086735.1 Cheirogaleus medius
TTATCCATTTATTTAGATCAAGTAGAGTTTGCTTTATGAATCTGGGTGCACCTAAGTCGGGTACATATATATTTAGAATTGTTATGTCTTCTTGTTGAACTGTACCCTTCCCCATTATATAGTGACCTTTTTTGTTTGCATTTGTTGCTGCAGTTACTTCTAGCTTCAGGGGTAAAACTACCACAAGAGTAGATGTCACCTATAATGGTTACTCCCTTGGGTAAAATGGAAATTTGATAAATGAGAATAAAATGTGGTGAAGAGAAGCTTATTATAGTTTATTAACTCACAAATCACAAAAAGAATGTACTGCTTCGTGGGCTATTATAATATATTTTATGGAGCTGCATAACATTAGATTAACAATTGCTCTGCTTTCTTGAAAGATGTCCATCTACCCTTCTGGGTTGAATTTCTCTTCCAATAAATACTTTAGAAAATCTCTGTGTCTTTGGTGAAAACCTGGCATCTGACCTTTGCTTTCATTTAAGCATAGTTTTGTATCCTCACATACACTCAATTAAACTCTTTGTTCCTTTTTTCCTTTCCATTATTGTCATCAATAACACTAGAAACTCCCATCTTCATTTTCTCAGGTAATTGAATTGGTGAATTATTTTCACATTAATCTGGGTTTCTTTTAGTGAACCTTCCCTTCAAAGCAAATTCCAACCTTAATGCTTTTTATCTCTTTCCCATAATTAAATTGGACATGATTTCTAAGAATCTTGAAAGTGGAACATTAGAAAAGCCCCATTGCTTCCCATGAGGTCAATGAAGTTTAGTACATTTTATTTTTGCCAATAAATTCCTACTTGTCTTGTTTTATACCCTTTTAAGAACCTGGAATTAATGAATGAGAGGATATTTTTTCAAATCTTTCTTCTTTGCACATTCACTCCTTCCAGTAGCAGTATGTGGCAGAAATAACACAGAACAATTCAAAGGGACAGTGTGAGCCATGGGATTATATATTTAAAATAGTGATAAAATTATTAAAACATATTCATGTAGTTAATTTAATAACATTTGAGATACTATTATTATATAATGAATGTCCTTACATTGGTAGCTGGTTGTTTCAGTTATTTAGAATATAGTTCCCTGGAACATCACATAATTCACTCTTATATGGTCATCCTTTCTCCAAAGACACAGCATCTACCATGTTACATTCAGGTGTGTGGTGGGGTGGTCAGCAGCAAGAAAGAACAGGAAAAAAATAAAATAAAATAAAAAATTCCTTGTACAAACATGTATACTATAGAAGCAGTGAGAAAATAGAAGTTGCCTGGTAATGGTTATGAGAGTCTCCATGAGGAAATTAGCTCTTAGGTGAATCTTCAAGGATAGATAGAAAAACCACCAGGTGCACAAGAAGGAAATAACATCAGTTCACCCTCAATTCAGGCCATAAGTGGCATTAATACCTTTTCTGTAGAGACTCTAAATATAATGATAATCTATTAAAATCAGCCTCATTTTAATCAAAATCATTTGTGGACAATTGTTAGCAATGTCAGTAATAAAACTTCCAAGACAAAATATTTCATCTACCTAATTCCAAACAGTTGTTGGGATTACTTTTGAAATTTTAAAAATATGTATATAAACTTCAAATTAGCATATTTTATCACTTTTACTGCCATCAATATTTTCATTTCAACTCACGGTAAACAATTGATTTATAGTATAAGTCCATAAAAAGATTATTTGAGCAAGGTTTGGGTGCAGTTTGTAACTTCAACCCTTGCATACTAGATATACCTGCATTTCAACAGTAGATTCAAAATAAATAATAACAGCTCGTTATATAAAAATGAAGAAACTGAACACGAGTTACTTCAGTTCTTTCTATATGAGCACATAATGATTTTAAATATGTTTACAATTTAGAATACTGAAAAAGACCACAAAGTGTAATTTATAATTTTTTATTTGCTAAATGCAAATTTAATTTATGCGTGAAATATTTTGATGAAGTTGAACAAAATCTCTACATTAAATTTTAACTTTACCTTTAAAAATTCAAATTGTTTTAAAACAGGAGAATAAACCAACATAGTAACTAATGTCATTAATTATTTAGTGATTATTATTAATATTAATTTTGTCATATAGAAGAAAGAGTTTGCAAAAATGACTTACGCATACTGTCAAATATGCTAGGTAAGCACGGAGGCATAATTGGAGAAAAATATAAGTAAAATGGCATGACTGGGATACAGGATGCATATCACAATTTAATGGGAAATGAGATTGTTAAGGTAGGCAGGAGTTATAAATTGATATTGTGTGTGGACCATAACTTTGCAAGTCTCTTCATTGATTGATTGATTGCTTCATTTATTTATTCATTCCTTCAGTGGTTATTTATTGAGTTTCTATTATATTCTATGTATTTCACTCAGTACTGAAAATATAGACATGAGCAAGAAAAACTCAGGGCCTGTCTTCACAGTTTATGGAACTTAACTTTCAAAATCACACAGAAGAGAAGCTGAAAACTACATAGCTGAATACTAGTAAGTAGATATCCAATACTACTAATAAAAGCACTCATGCCATTGCACGAGTTGGTTTTTAATAGGATTTGTTCATGTATATAAATGGTATATAAAAGGCCACATTTTTTAAAATATCAATTATTTTTATTAATGCTTTAGCTACTTTTTGTATTGCCAGGTTACATTTCCATTCTTATAAATGTTACATAGAGCACAAATATGGTAATCTAAACTGAATTTGTTAAATCTTTGCTTAACTTTGGTAGCTTGTGTTTCTCCTTTTGTTCTCTTTTCTTTCCATCTCTGTCATCTCTCTGTCTTTCTCTCTCTCTCTCTCTTTAATTAATGTCTTTGCTCACATGTCTTCACTGAGCAGTAAGAAGTGCTGCCATTGGGTTCGTGATTGTTCTTTAAAAAGAGATCTTTTTAACAATATGTTTCAAAAGCAAAATATATCAATGCCTATAAAAAATAGCTGCCCATAAAGTCATATGATGAAGTAGGTGATTCTTAATCTTAGCAGCACATTTACTATAAATATTTGTTTAGCAGTTTTTATTGCAAGTTACCTGTTTAATTATTGGGTTTTCATTAAAAAAACAGCACAAATTACTTTTGGTCTGGTCAGAACTAGAATATAGGTCAGGTTTAAATATCTAGATGTATTGTGAACATTGATTATTAGTAAAAATGGCTTTGAAACTTCAATTGTAATATCACCTAAATGATCTACTTAAATTTTTTGATATTACCTATATGTCTGCTTATGCTTTCTTATAGCTATGAGATTGAAACAGAACCATTTCTATGTAAATCTTTTAAAATAATTTCATTAAATTGTATGATTCTGTTGCTTAAAATTAATAGAAATCATTTAAAATATGAACAAGAGTTGTCGGTCAATTGAATCATTTTTACTATCTTTGAAGTGCTTTAACTATGCTTAAGTATTTAACGGTACTTAAGAAAAAGTTTGGAGAACTATCCAGGTCACTACATAGTTATGGTGACTTCCAGAAAAGAGTTTTTCCTAGTCTTGATTTAATCCTTTTTGATGTCTCTAACTGATCCTGAGCACTTACACAACCTTTACAATAAAACATTATCTTCTTTTAAGTATCTTGATATCAGTATGCAATGCAAGTAATGATTACATATCATGAGAACACCAGCTTTTTCTGACGTATATGCACCAGGACTACAGAATTGCAATTTCACATGGACTTATTATGTCTTTCAAAGATTCAAACATTGACTGTTTCAATACCTTGCTTGTTTAAAAGTTGAGACCAATCTCTGCCCACATCAAACTTATTAATATCTACATAAAACTGTGACTACAAGCCGACTCCAAAAGATCATGTTTTTAACCCTCTCCTTTTGAGACAATAGTATGACTCAGTCAAGTTGGTACTGTCCCTTGGTCTATAAAGTTAGCTTTTGCTTGGTCAGTCAATTTCACAGATTGTATTTATATAGAGGAGAGGAGTCTTCAACAATAACTATAAGGTTAGATTTACACAAAACCATTAAATAACGTACTGTGTGTCAAGCAGCTGAGGTAAACCTGCAATTAAAATATTCCAATCCAATGACCTCATCAATTTGTTCTGTTTTGGTTTTAATCAGAAACCTTTCCCCAACTTTCAGTTCCATCCCTATATAGGTTAGAATCAATTGTTTGCCATTATAAATCATTTTCTAGCAAATACTGTACTCTCAACCACTTGTTTTCTCTCTCCTTCCATTACATGGGCTTGAATAAACACATTTTCTAGTTGAACTCAGCTGTCCACCTTTGCCCTATCTGAATCACATAATCTGAAATTGCTAAAGTAAGAAAATAAGCTAACAATTTGCCATATAAAATCGTGTTCACAAACCTCAACTTCACACACAAAACTGCCTACTGCCTAGAACTCTTGTTAATATCACCCAGTAAGTTGCTTTCTCATTCTACTATTTCATGACATACATTTTGCTGAAAATATTTTAGAAACTTTTCTTTCCCCTACTCTCATTAAAGACTTTATTTTTTTTATTAAGACAATAACCCTTTGACTGGAATTCACCACTGTTCCCATGAAAAAATCTTCAAAATTATGTGTGTGTGTGTGTGTATGTATTTTTTTTAGTCTGTTACCATGCAAAAATGTCCCTGCTTTTTACAAAGTCCAGTTTCTGTCTGAGAAAATAATGACAAATCAAATAAAAATGCTTAATAAAAGAATATATTTGTTTCTAAAATGCTCATTTTTGCATAAGTGTTTTTGGCAAGCAGCTTATGCAACACTATCATCATCTGACTCATTTTGAGAGGTAGAATTTCAGTATATTTATTGAAGAAAGTAAGCTAATAGTTTATTCTTTCTTGAATCTGAACTAAGTCTTTCTAATTTTTAATCAAAGAGCAACTTGTAAAAGAAAGCTAAAATTTCAGGGCATAACCTTGCATTTTTAGGAAAGTATTAAACACATCAAGTTAAGTATGCCCCAGTGAACATTATATCACCCAACTGAAATGTTAATTTTAAAAATTCATCCTAACATTTATAATACTTAATTAGTAATAGTGGTATGAAAGACTGAACTTTGTTCTTTTACCACAAGTCATCTATTTTTAGTTAAGATTCAGTTCATGCTTAAGAGAAAGGAGTTTCTTAAAGTCAATTTATAATGTTTTTTTTTTGTATGTAAACCAAAGGCTTTTCTAGTCCTTGACTATTACTTTAAGTTATCCTCCCTTAGCCATTTCCCTCATTAAAATACATCTCTTCAACACACTGCATCTTGTATGTATTCATTTGCATATTGATACATATACATATACACATATGCATGAATCGCATAGATTTCTATAAAATCAGCTAGAAGAATTAATATATGTATTTGTTCAAGGGCTTGGAACTTTAAAAAATATAAGCCAGACAGAGGATTAAAATAAATGACATCAACAGTAGTCAAGAGTTTCATTGTTATTATTTAACATTTTTCAGGGAAATATTTGTGTGAAGTAATTCACTTATGATTAAAATGTGGTATATCTCAATTATTAAAATTTTTACCTTTGAAACTTCAGTCTCTAATAAATAAATATCAAGGACCCCAAAGCTGTTGAATCCAATCTTAAAAAAATAATAATTGGTGGCCAATGGTAGACACCCTATTTGATGTATTAGTAGTGTTTCTCAAGATCAGTTGCCTACTTATTTGAATTGTGGTAAATGCTTTAGTTTCCTTAATACAATCATACAATGTAAAGAAAGGAAAGGATTAAAAACTTTAAGAGATAATATACTTGGTTTTATGTCTGCTTATAAGATTGAACAGTGCAGGGCCAGGAGCTTTATGAACAGAACTACACAGAAAAAAAGTAGAATTACTTCAAAATGTATTTATCTTAAAATGTGGCAAAACTTATAAATACAAATAACCAACTGAGATATACTGCATTTATTTTTAAATAGCCACCATAATGATTAATACCAAATAAGTAAACATTTCTTAGAATATATAATATATAGTTTTCCATACAATGTGTTTTAGTAATTATGTTTGACATTGTCTCATTGAGAAAACAGAATTCTATTACCATGGATTTGAACAAAAAATCTAGACTGGGAGTTAGAAGTGAAGGAAGCATATGTTATTAATTAATATATGACCTAGAGCACTTCAATTAAAATTCCTGGCTATTGTGTTGATGTTTTCTTATCAATTGACTTATATTAAATCAGTAAAAGAAATATATGTAGTAGTAAACTTCTATCATGTGTTTTTATAATAACCCAACAGGAAAGACTTGTGAATGCTGCCCTGACTCCTCATCAGACCACACACTTAGTGAAGTCCAGGCAGAGAAAAGACAAAAGACACTACCTGCCCTTTAGTCTGCTGACTGGCAGATTCTTTCTTCAGGAGTAATGAGTTAAAGAATATTTTCTGGTGGAAGAAAAAAGGTACAAATTATAGTAACCATCCTAACAACTCAGAGATCCTCTTAGGGATATCAACCTTAAAGCCTTGGCAAATCTTGTTTTTCATAAGTCAGGGTAAATATCTGTTTATATAACAGCCACATCTAGATCTATTGTATAATTTTAAAATAAGTCTAAGAAACAAAAGCTGAATTAAGATCCTATTTGCATTACTCAATTTCACCAAAAGTCTTGTAACTGGATGAAAGAAATTTGCCAAATATTTTCACATAGATTGTTTAAAAGAAAAAAAACACATTCTATAATAAGGACACCAGCACTTGAATGTTTATAGCAGCACTATTCACAATTGCAAAGATGTGGAAACAACCCAAGTGTTCATCAATACCTGAGTGGATTAATAAAATGTGATACATGTATACCATGGAGTTCTACTCAGCCACAAAAAACAATGCCGATCTAATACCTTATTGTATTATCCTGTATAGAAATGGAGCCCATTCTTCTAAATTAAGTACTCCAAGAATGGAAAAACAAGCACCACATATACTCACCACTAAAATGGTATTAATTGATCAACGCTTATGTGCACATACATAGATACATTTTAATCTCTTTCTTAGCAATTGCTTGCATGCCTTGAAATATTTTTTCCTGCAAGTATACAATACTGAAACATACTAATTTTAAGGATTTATACATTTTTATTGAAGATACTCATATATGGGCTGTCCTCTAAAAATCTGTTTGCTTTTTAAGAATTTTTTGTTTTGTTTGTTTTGCTTATATTGTATGATATAGAGTAAGATAAGAAGGAAAGAACTTGTATAGAAAAAGATACATATGTATTATTGGCATAAATATTAATTTAAACATATAATTTCACATTTAGAGTAGATATGATGATAAAGAATCTCTTAGTTTTCTGGTAAAGAATTACTTTTTATTTAGTATGAAGAATTTCCTGGCAACTGAAACATTGTTTACAGTCCGTGATCATATAAATCAGACTAGATTAGCACTAAACTGAGAAACCAAGGTATAAAAACACTAACATTGTCACAAGTTTTTGATCTCCCATAACATATAAGCAAATCTGGAAGGGGAAAAGCATGTTTGAAAATATATTCCCATTTTAAATTTTGTATCAAACATAATCATAGACTTTCAGCTTTGAAAAATTTCAAATCTTAATTTACACAGAATGGTGAACCACAACCTAAAGATTTAAGTTACTAAGAAGCAGATTATACCAAGGTACAGCTCAATAATCTTTTGTGTCCAGATAATTTATTTCACTACCTGCTACTGTGCCACTAAATAATATAAATATTAATATTAGTCTGAAATATAAAAATAAGGAAAGCTATGGGAATAACAATTTTACTTTTTTAAATGAAGAAATTGTAGTTCTGTGACAAGTACATTGTATCTTGAGAGGTAAAAAGATACACCCTAGCTGTTAAATTATGTCACATCAGAAAGCAATGATTCTATAATCAACAATGATTATTGTCATTATTCTTCACCTGGGATCCTGAGACCAAACGACTCAAAGAGTGAGCCCTATGAACCACAATTGATTTAACAGGGACAATGCCAGTAAAGAACTCACATTCACACTGCTCCCTCAAAATGCTAGTCTCTGGAGAAACCCACAGACAGAACTGGGTTGATAAATATTTCAAATAGCCTTTATCTAGCAGTTCTGAGAGTTTCCTATTGACAATATCAAGGGCTTTAAGGAGGTGTTCTGCATAAGAAATGCACAAATACAGTTACTGAAAGGTTTTTGAAGGATAATGCTTTTTAATTTAATGGATGGATTATAGGAAAGGTAGCAGGCAATTTGCCAGGGATTCCAAATCTAGCTAAGGAAACAGTGCCAACCCTGTGAGTCAGAATGCTAGACTGTAAGTTATTCAGAATATTCTGAGAGCAATCCAAACATAGAAACACCTGAAACTTCAATATTGAATCCATTTACATTAATCACATTCAAGGAGTCTTCTAATCTTAACACATACACCAGTAATACTCTTCCTGAGGCCTTGTAGTGGAGACAGATCACTGGTATTTGATTAAAGGGATATACTTTTATATAGTTGGATGATCATTTTAATAGAACTTGGTAATATTGACCCTGAAAGATGTTAGGGAAGTAGGAGGAAGCATAATAAAAGAAAATAAACATAACATCTGTATTAGCTATGTATTGCACGGGCCTGGTAGATAAGGTATCTTACATAGTGAAATTTTATGTCCTCTCATTACTTAATCAACCCACTGAATTTGATCAACCAGCTGTCAGAAAAATTTATAAAATTCTCCATGAAGATGCTCAATCTTTGGAGATTAATGAAAACCTCAGTGATGGCCATCCACTGAAGATGAGTGGGAAGGCTCCAGGCTGACAACTAACCTTAACCTTGACAAATAGAAATGATGCTTTATCATTAAAGTCGCATTCTGTGGTTTCTTTTGAGATGATTTACCAGACATATGTGCTTGAATGTGTGTTTAAAGTCTATT
This sequence comes from Cheirogaleus medius, assembly GCA_008086735.1. Lineage (NCBI taxonomy): Eukaryota > Metazoa > Chordata > Mammalia > Primates > Cheirogaleidae > Cheirogaleus > Cheirogaleus medius. The sequence goes on from VBSM01000361.1 coordinate 26,801,815, forward strand.
ATCAGTTGTTTGTTAATAAGAAAAGTTCTCTGATAGGTAAATATTTTTAGGCAATGCAATGACTAATGGAAAAACTGAAGCATTTAAATAGGCTTAATCCCAGTTGATTTTTTATCATTCATATATAGATGTATATATATACACATATTTTTTTAACATTAAGCCTTAGGAGTGAGTGATTCTTTGTATCTAGGAATAATGCATTTATTAACAAAGGTTGTTAATCCTGGTTTTTTTTTATTTGTTAGGAGAAATGTATTTTCCCTCTAAATGAATTAAAATAAACACCATCAATACACACATATGTCAAGCACATAAAAAATTAGTTCCAATTGAAGTAGGAAGGAAGAGTTTGGTGCCCTGTGTTGTCTTTCCCCATCTCCCACCATTTAACACTTCCTATAATGGCCTCCTGTTATTATAGTGTTTCCTTTAGTGGAAAGACAATTCCATATACCGAAGAGTACATGGACTTTGGTGCTTGTCAAGTAGTTGTAAGTATCGGAGCTGACGCTTTTATGCTGTATGACCCAGACGTATGTTCTAACTGGGCTTCTTTTTGTGCAAGAGAAGATTAGCAATAATGTGGGAAAAGTGTCTGGCACATGGTAACAATAATATAATAATAATAGTAATAATAAAAATAAAAATCAACATTTGTGGAACACTTTTCTTAACACATTATGGAATTAATTAAATTAATTAAATGGTAAGTGAGAGTCTGACTGCCCAATTGAGTAACCTCATTTTTTCTTGAACATCTAGGAAACATACAGAAAATTGCTGCACTTCTGTGTGCTTTAAGTTTTCTCAATAAAGTTGAAGCTATTTTATTTTAATATATCACCTAAAACAGTGTCTGGGCCACATGTAAGTGCTCTCTGAAAACTGCTAGTATCATTATTACTGCTCTTGGTATATTTATTGTTAATATGTTATAGATTTTTAATGAGAATTAAATGAACTTATATTAATACACAAGCTGCTTAAAACAGGGTCTTGCGTGTTTTAAGTGCTTCATGAATGGTAGTACAATATAGCTGTATTGCTTAATTCTCTCAACAACTGAATTAGGTGGATACTATTAGACACCACAATTTATATTAGTTATAAGAGCAGTGATAGCTGTTAATACAATATCAAAGTCATTTTTAACTTCCACCATTTTGTTTAGAGAGTTTTTTCCAGTCACATAGTCACTATTAACCTGAGGATTGGTACACAAATGTTTTAAAGCAATACCACACGGTTAATTTTTGAGACAAAGTTGGGAACTTATTCTTCTGACTGAAAATAGATCAAATTATGTCTGCAAGCAAGGAAGACATTTTTATTTAGAAAATTTGCTGAGATGTTGAAAAACAAAGAGATATTTCTGGTGTAGCATATTCTTTCCATCAAAAATAACCTCTACTAATGGGTAGTGTCTAGGGACACTACTAATCATTCCAGTGTATCTCAGGTCCTGCAAATAAAATTTACTAACATTAGAAAGTTGATTCACATTAATATTAATCACTTATGTTTTTTTGACCAATTTAGGTCCTTTAACTCTTGTGATGGTCTCCTCCCAACATTTTCTTAACTCACTGGGGACCCAGGACATAACAAGATCATTCTTCTACCAATGGGATATACTTATCAAAGGCTTATTTCTCTCCAATCCCCAACATGTCTAGGCATCAGATGTCATCAGCTACTGGTTGAAGTCCTTGATCAACCAAAATCATTTTATAGTTTTGAGGCCCATATGACAGATAGCCATATAGCATTGGTAAAAATGTGGGTAACAGTCCTCTGTGCCCCAATTTGGGTTACTCTTCTTGCTTAAGCCTCAATGATGTTTTTACTCCCAATGATACAATACACTTATGCAACAGAATGTTCAGTTAATCTTTATAGCCACATCTTTCTCCCTAAGGCTCAAGTGCTTGGGGGTGGGTTAGAGAACCTAACTTGTATAAAAATTCCATGCTCTCAATTCACCCCTCTTCAGAGGATGTAGCCATTTAACTGTCTTCCACAAAATACTTGTGAAAATTGACTAGTTTTAAGACATTTTCACTAAAGTACCAGACAGGGATAGCCATGTTTGAGTACCAGTCATGGACAGGGTTTTGGCTAAAGGTGAGCATTACTTCAACTAGTATAATGCTATGTGGGTGATAAGAATGTATCAATTTTAATATTGAAAAAATTATTTTGCCATTATGAATGAGACAATGCAATAATAGGTAGTCCACACATCACCCAAATATACTGTAATAATGCAGTAGTATTGTAGGTCAGAGTTTCTGATGTCAGAGTCTGCATATTTGAATCCTAGCTGGGTGACCATGGGAAAGTTACCTAAATTTCTGCACCTCAGTTTCTTCATCTTTAAATGGAGTTAATAATACAAATATAACTCATAGAAGTCTTTGTAAGAAGAAATTTAGCACAATATAAGGCTCAATAAACAAGTTATTATAGTTACTTTTTTTGTCATTAACAGATTTCTTCCCTCTAAAATCTGGCATCCATTTCAAATGCCATTTGTAATTTTCCCTTGCTCTTGTCTTAAAAGACAGTTAATGATAAAATGTTTGAATATAAAAACTAATAAATTATGGCACATATTTTATAAGTAAATCCTTTGTAACAAGCCAAAACAATAATGTGAGCTTGTGATAACACACAATGACGTCCATACTGATATTGAACAAAGAATAGATTACAAAGGAGCAGATATTTTATAATTTGATTTTATAGCAATAAAAAATCTATATTTGCATAAAAAGTCTAGATATATATGATTTTTTATCAGTGTTATATATAGGAAATTAGTATCTTGATTATTTTTATTTTATTCTCTACCTTTTCTATATTGACAGAATTTTTCACTCTGCTATAGATAATCAGAAAAAATATACAACTATTTTAAGTTAAAAAAGATTTATGAGCTTGTTTGAACTGAACAAAAGTCTTATATTAGCTTATTTATTTTAATTGTTTCTAAATGCATGCAGAGAAAGAAATCATCTCTTTATAATTAAAATTTCAGTCAAATAGGAATAAAGTTATTTAAATAGTAAATTTGCATTTTACATCAAATATGGTAATATAGGCTGCACCTGTATGTTTAAGAGACTTTTAAAAATGAGCTGAGTTTGTCTTAAGAAGTATAGAGCGAAAATATAAGATCTTATAAACATATTGGCAGCATTAAAATGTAATTCAAATTTATAGTAACCTATTCTATATTTAAGTACTGTGACCTTTTATTTATTTTCTATTTCACACATGATAAGATGATTTATTCCTTCCTTAAATATATACAAGTGGTGGAGATTTTCATTCTACAGCTAAGTTTTATTTATTACTAAATATTCTTTTTTTTTTAGTTTTTAAAAATGACAATGGTTTTTCTCTTATGAAAGAAACTCTCACAAGAAAATCTCACAGATACAAACTCAGATCATGTTCAAGAGTTTAGTACAATATTTTCAATCTCGAGGGAATAAAAATACTCTGTTGGTATTTTTTTTTGGATCATAAAATACAAAGAGTATGACTTTTATGCTCAAGTGTTTGGCAATCTCATAGTCATCTTCTAAGAGACATTTAAACACATATAAAAGAGATGCAAGATTGTAAAAATACAATAATCACTACATTGTATTCTTAGCTGAAATGAGTGTAATAACACAGCATGGGTACAGAATTACTTTGAAATATTCTCATCTGAATAGATTTTATAAGAATTACCAAAAGAAATAACTTGCATCTCAGTATAATACTATGGGGATTATTTTCTAAGACTGCTTTATGTGTGACTCAATTCTAGAAGCAGGTCTTTGTGATATTTTCAATAATTATCCTATTCAAATCAGAATGAAACACTTGATAAGAATTTAACCTGATTTTAACAAGTTGAAAACATGGAATTTAATAAAAAATATTACTAGATAAAATAGATTCTTGTTTACTAATTAAAACCACAGTTGAAGGCCGGGCGCGGTGGCTCACGCCTGTAATCCTAGCACTCTGGGAGGC
>VBSM01000361.1:26805949-26904521 GCA_008086735.1 Cheirogaleus medius
AAAAAAAAAAAAAAACCACAGTTGAAAAATAAATAGATAAATAAATATAAGACCATAAGTAATGCTTATTTGATTTGATGATTTGTGTTAATGTCATGAGGATTAGAATATTGGAGTCTCATCCCAAATTTAATTTAAATGAACTCTTTCTTCTCTCCCTAGGCTCCATCTCAGCACAACCAACCAAGTTGCTTACGTCAAACACTTAAGAATCATCTTTGATAACACATCTTTCTCCACTCCTCACATAGTTAAGCCATCAGCAAGTTCTGTTAATTTTGCCACCAAAATATATCCTGACTGTTCACTTCTATTTCTAATGTCACCACCCTAACCCAAGTTTTCATCACTCTGTGTCATCTCACACCATCTGAAATAGTCCCATGCTTGCTTTCTCTGCTGCTATTTTTGTTTCTTTATAATTTATTTCTAGGATGACATTTTAAAATTTACATGATAGCAACAATTTAACTCTAAGCAATCACATTTATACTAAGATCTAAATTCTCCACTTTGTCATAAAGATCCATATGAGCTAATTCATGTCTACATCTCTAGCCTTGTTTTCTGACTTTCTGTCTCTTTTTCTGTTTCTCTCTTTGTCTCTCTCTTTCTCTTTCTGTCTTTCTCATGTTCACTTTCTCTTCCAGTCATATTCTCAGGTCACAGTAGAGAAGACATTCTTCACTACATATTCATATTCATATCAAGTCACCTAAAATGTTACTTCTTGAGAGAGATCTGACTAACCACCACATCTTAACTATTTTGTGCTCTATTTAAGAATATGTGTGTGTGTGTGTGTGTGTGTATAAAATTCCATAGATTTTTCTGATCTAAGTTTCACTGTAGCTTGTTTATTGGATTTCTTAAATTTTTATAATGTTAAGATTTATAGTTAATTATTTAGTTAGGATTTATTTCATTATGTTTTATACTTCTGTCAATTATAAGAAAATATAAAATTTTAATATTTTATATATTTATTATGGTTAAAATGGAACTTTTTATTTTACTTGCACTGAATTAGATTCTTCTTTAGGTTCTATTATAGATGCAATGGTTAAATATGTTCTATCAACATTTATAAAGCATGTACATTTTTGTTGACAACAGTATCAATATTCATATGTATTTTATCTACATTTATATTATGCATACATATGCATATATTCATTCTTCTTCATTATTATATTAAGGAACTTAATATTGATTTTTGCTATTGTATGATACAGTCTGCCTTTACATAGATTGCTTTATACAATACATACTAATTTTGTTTTCATAGAGCTAAGTAAGTGCCACAAAATTCTTCAGTCACCATTATAATTACTCTACCTAACTCTTCCAGTTTCTCCAACATTTAAAATAAATACTGGGCAACTAGATGATGATTGCTTAAAGCACAGCACTCTGGACATTCCCCACTGTCATGAGCTGGGCTTGTAGCTTTACTTTGGAGGGCCATTATTTAACCTAGCACAGTTTGCTTCACTTTGTACTATTTAGCTAAATATTTAAATGGATATTCAGTTAAATAGACAAATTAATCAGAATAACATGTTTTTCTGATGAATTGTCCTATTTCAAAGGAATAGTTCTTGTTCATACTGATTCTCGTGAACCATTCTATCAACCATGGAAACAATTATTAATAGTTTCTCACAAAAAAGAAAAGGAAAACTTGGTTATGTCTTTCTAAATTTTCAGATCTCATGGTGTATTTCCATTTGGAAGAGAAAGAAAACTGAAGAAAGGTTTTGGAGGCATTACATGTGCATTTCTCTTTTCTCTTATCATCCCACAATACAATCATGGACAGCTTCTAGGTCACACAATTCTTGTTTTATCAGGTAATTGCAGTCTAACCTGTGACATTTCACAATCATGTTTTTGTGAGAGTAAGGAAAAAATGAGCATATTTTTATTGTTATTACTGAATTGATAAGTGTCCTTTTTCTTCCTGGAACATTTTGAAACACATTTGAATATTACAGTCATTTTTAGCAGGATAACACAATAGAATCTCTATCGAATTTAAAAAAAAAGACAAAAACAATTAAGTGGAATGTTGAAAGTAAGGTTAGAAAAGAATTGAAATGCTATACCAGTTATATGTCTAAAAATAATTATTTGCACGGCCCTTTAAGAGAAATGAACATTGATTGGCTATTTTTATAAGTGTTATTGAATTACCAGAGTCATTCTCCCATCCTACCTCTACCTCAAAGAGAACAAAACTAAACAAAAACACCCTTGCCTTTTCTGAGATCTTCTGTTTTCCTTGCGAGAGCTTTTGAGTTCCTCAGTACTAATGGGGTTCCCTATCAAGTTGAGCTCATCTACTGTATTCCAAAAATTCTGTATCACTGAAGGTGTCTTTATTGTTACTTTCCAGTTCTTCATTGGGTTTTTCTAATTTATATGTCCCTTCTTTTTTCCAGTGGAAAGTTGATTTTAAAATGGGGTACATGTATGCGTTAAATCAGCTGCCTCGAATAACAGTTTCTAAAACCTATGGGAAAATATAGGTTACATAAGGGTCTGTCTCCTTACATTGTCCCATAAGGCCCTGCATGAACTGGCTCAGTTTCTTCTTACACATCATTTACTATTCATCATTTACTACTCACTACTGCCTCACCTGGCTCACTCAAGGCCAATCATACTGACTTCCCAGTTGCTGCTAAGAGAGCAGGCTTAGTGTTGCTCTAAGACTTTAAATTGGCTGCTCCCTCTGCGTGGAATACTGTTTCTTCATATATCTGTATGGCCTGTCTGCTCACCTTCTTTAGTCTTGGCTCAGCTGTCGCGTTCTCACTTTCTCAATAAAATTTACCCTGAACATGCCGATTTTAATACAATCTCTCTGTACCAACATTCTGGCTGTATACTTTTTATTTGTTTTCAGTCTTGCATTTGCCAGCTTCTATAAACTATTAGGTTTATTCTTTATTTGTTGTGAATCTGTCTCCTCTGACAAAAATATAAGCTGCATTAGGGCAGAACTGTATATCTGTATACTATATATCCTAGCACCTAGAAATGTTCAATGAATAAATGAATCTCCTAGGAGCTATAATTGCCAATCTTTTGACCTTGTTCCTTATTTGCTGTGTACAAAAATACATACTGGATAGATTTCCTCTTGGGAAGTGTGAGGGTGCAATTATCATGGGCCAAAGCAAAACCAACATTTTTCTGAATCACTTAAGGTCCATAAGCACCTCAAATTATAGAAGGTTAAAGGAGTATGCAAGAGGATACATTTCCAGAGGTAGGCTCTAGAATAATGAATAAAATAATACTGTAGTTTTAAAGAAACCTGATAATGTTTCTAAAAATCAGTATCAGCAATATAATTGCTTAAGTAGGCTACAGCAATGTTTTACGCCAAAAGAAATTCTTAGTATATACATAAAAGAATAATGATTTTGTTTCTTTGGAAACATCAGGAAAAGAAGGAAAATGTGGCTTACAAAACACATACACTACATGCATGAGCACACTTAAGAGCAGGATACATCATTTACATGGTAAGAACAGGATTTACACAAGGGGTATTGGTAACCACTACACATAGACAGCATCTATCATATTTCCATGTTATAGAATAAATATAAGATCACATTATGCATGAAAACTTCATCAATTTTAACTTTTTAAATAAAGCATATTAATTTAAATTATATCATTTGAAACAAAATATCACCAATTGGAAAATTAGCGATTAAACATCAAGGAAAACAGACAAACAAAAACACATACACACTAAAACCCAGTTTTTAAGCAAAAACATAACTATATTTTATATTCTAAATGCTTCCAACTTCTTTTTCATGCGATGCCACTTTATTTGACAAAAGGTGCAGATAAAAGATCTCATCAGATTTTTAGACTGCCTAAGAGACTTACTACAGTAAGGAAGCTATAAACTCTGTATTGCATGTTAGCAGTACAAGTATTACTTTGAATTACAACATTTTCAAAGCTGACAAAAATCAAATGCAGTATTTTTGAACTGGAGTCACTCTAGTAATTTTCAAAAATATTTTCTGGAGGGCAGATGATAAAGTGTGGTTAAAAATTTTGGACCAAGGACATAATGATTCCTCCCTGGCATTCAGGTATTAAACATGAATTATAGAAAGTGATTATCCTTGTCACCTTGCCTGAAGTAATGATGTTCTGGTTTTTACAGTGCTATCAAAAACCTGCTGTGTCAGAAATGAGTATGATTTTAGGCTATTATCAAGCACACAGATGTAAGGTCTTGATTCAAATGATACTTTGAAGATCACTGAAAACATATAAAGCTAATTTAGAATTTTATACTTCACATTTACATTTGAGATTAAAAATCATATTTATCTTTTTGATATTTTATACTATCTGAGTCATTTTAGTCAAAGTCTAAGCAAATGAAATGGCTGGTGTAAGTTTAGGAAAAAAGAAGCATGTGTTAAGTAAATTGCCTAAATCACTCAGATAACAGAAGGAAAAATCCTTTGGATTACTTCATAGGGCTCATGAGAAAAGGAGATAAGAAATGTAACAAAAAGAAAATATCCTTTGTTTTATAGCATTTATTTCCCTGTATATAAGCCATTCCCCAAGAAAAGTAATGTTTGTCTATATTAGCATTTAATAAGTTCAAAGAAAGATTTGTAAATATTTGTGACTTGCAAATAAACCACTTAGAATTATTTTTGGACATATAATTGGTATGGCATTTCAATTCTTGTCTCACCTTACTTTCAAAATTCCACTTAATTATTTTTTAAAACTCAGTGGAGATTCTATTGTGTTATCCCATTAAAAATGACTGTGATATTCAAATGTGTTTCAAAATATTCCCAGGAAGAAAAAGGGCATATATTAATTCAATAAAAACAGTAAATATATGTTCATTTCTTGCTGTGAAGAAATAACTTTGCCTTACTCCCACAAAAACATGTTTATAAAATGTCACAGCCTAGACTACACATACCTAACCTAGAAGCTATCCATTTAGTGAGCTGTGTGATGACAAAGGACAATCCTGGGAAAAGAGAAATGAACATGCAATGCCTCCAAAATCTTTTTTCATCTTTTTTTCTCTTCCAAATGGAAATAAAATTTGAGACCTAAAAATTTAGAAAGACATTGCCAAGCTTTTCTTTCTTTCTTGTGAGAAACTAGTTGTTTCCATGGTTGAAAAAATAGGTCAAGAGAATCAGTAAGAACAAGAACTATTCCTTTGAAACAGAACAATTCATCAGAAAAACAAGTCATTCTGATAAATTAGTCTATTTAATTGGATATCGATTTAAATATTTAACTAAATAGTCCAAAGTGAGGCAAATTGGGCTAGGCAGAATAATGTCTCTCAAATGATATGTCCACATCCTAATCTCCAGAACCTGAGAATATTACCTTAAATATGCAAAAGATGTGATTGAGTTAGAGGAGAAGATTATCCTAGATTATCTGGATGGGCCCTGGTTTTGATTGCCTCCAGCTAAATTCACATCTAGTACCAGAGCAGCAAGGAAATCTGCTCTAACAGGAAATGCAAGGGAGCTGCATGTTGGGTGTTTACAGTGTGCCTTTCATGGGATACTTCTTTTACCTGGTGAATGGCCTATTGTCTGGTTGTCTGAACTGCAACCAAGGGATCCCCCACTAGGAAACTTGTTTATACTGGCAGATACTCTTGTAACTTTTGTATGACCCATGCCCAGTTTATGCCTGATCATTGCTCTGGCACTGGGATCTTTGTGTTCCTTGCACCCTGGGGAAAACCTAACCCAGAGAGCAGCCTTTAGTGTTTCAGCTGGAAGGTGCAAATTCAATGTGCCACCAAAATAGAAAACAAGTTCAGTGATTTTTTACTTATTTTTACTTACAGACTCTGGGCACAAATTGTATAATTAATCTGGAGGGCAGTTCTCAGTTCCCAGATCATGCCAGGCAGGAATGAAGAGTCAGGCAGAGAAAGAACACATGGCAACACACAGTGTATCTAAGGGAATAAGGTGTGAGTCACCTCAAGGTCATGGGGAAATACCTGAATGGTCAATTTAAAGAAAAGCTTCAGAGAGCAGGAGCTCATTCTACTGTGCTAGAGAGATGCCTCTAAGTTTTTATTGTTGGCCACTGGCTTGAGCCATTTGGGGATGATATGGTAGTAAAAAATTTGTCAAGGGTGACTGAGGGCTGCTTCTGGTATAAGAAAGTTAAACTGATATTCAAAGTGGACACTGAGGCAAGGTAAAATTCACCACAGCCCTCAATGCAATCACATGTATCCTTATAAGAGACAGAACCAGAAATTCTGAGCCAGACATGGAAATAGGGAAGACATAAAGAAGAGAAGGCAACAATGTGACCATGAAAACAGAGACTGAAGTGATGTGGCCACAAGTCAAGGAACATCCGCAGTCACCAGAAGCCGGAAGAGGCAAGAAATGGATTCTCTCCTGGAGCTTCTGGAGAGAGCAGAGTCCTCCTAACATCGATTTAGTACTGCTAGCCCTCGGATCTGTGAGAGATTAAATTTCTGTTATGTTAAGCCACCCAATTTTGTTAATTTTTTTAACGAAAACCATGCAAAACTAATTAAGTTTGGTAACAGAAGTGGGTTGTTACTACTGTATAAGAAATACCTAAAAATGGAGAAGTGGCTTTCGAATCGGCTAATAAGTTAAAGCTCAGAAGGACGTGAGAATGATAGACAAAGCTTCTGTCATCTTAGAAAACACATGAATGGTCATGAATAAAATGTTGGTATTAATAAAATATGAATACACATAATCTTTTGGTGAGAGCTGAGAAGGAAATGAACAACATGCTATTGGAAACTGGAGGAAAGGTGATCTTTGTCATGAAGTGGCAAAAACTTGACTTAATTTTGTCCTATAGTTGTGTCAAAAGCACAACTTGTAGGTGATGAACTATAAGAAGGAGTTAGGTTAGTATAGAAGTGTTATGTTTGAAAGTCCTATTTTCTTCTATTATAACTTCTCTACTACATAGATATATCACAAGTAATGCATTTTTGCCATTACGGAAATGAAATATATCGCTGTGAAAATAGGCAAAAGAAAAGCAGTTTTACTTAAAAGGAGATTAAAAGTTATCTGTTTGAAAATTTAAATAAACCCTTGAGGTATTTTTTATAATATCGAAGGAAATTAATTATATTAATCATTTGAAGACAATTGTGGTTTATTACATATACCCTTAAATTTTCTTCCTATATATGTGGGTTGTGAAGTCTGAATTTTTCCCTAAAAATAAATTGAAAATAAGTGTGTAAAATGAATGCCCAAGGGCAACAGTAGGTAAAGTGCGAAGTATAGAAAGTTGTCTTTTACAACTTACCTTCAACCTTTTCATGCCAGTGCCGATTTAGATTGGGTACCAATGGATATTCTAAATGAATATCATTTTAGCCTTATTATCAAAACACCTACTATCTTAATCCTTCCTTTTTCAAGCTGTCAACCTTATTTTCTTTTAGCTCTAATCCAATCTCTACTAACTTGTCAATCAAAAAAATATCTTTCACAGGGTATTTACATTGTACTTCAGCCATTCTGAAAATTGAAGAGCTACTTGTGTCATCTCCACACACCCAGCAGATAGTATGAAATGAAAGCAATTGCAAAGCGAAAATGTGAAGAGTATCAGGAATACCGCTTCTCAGTGTTCACAGGGTAGGAATAGAGGCCAAAATCAGAACCACTTCAGAGAGAAAGGCCCAGTTATGTCAAGGTTGGTTACTCACATTTGTTCGTGGCAAGTGAGTATTATAACTCAAGATAAATACAACTTATGACTGAATGAACGAACCACGGAATAGTCTAATTCAGTAGAAGTCAAATGCTCAGGTAAGACACGATTCTGAAAATATAGTACCCAGTAATAATCTTTTGATAATGTTTCTTGAAAAGAAGTTTTCTATTTCTATCTCTGTCTCTATATCTATCTCTATCTATGTATAGAAAGTTCATTTTACGTGTAAAATTATAGTATTGGCCTTCTGAAATTATATGTCAAAATTTTCACTTCCTCCACCTTGCACTCATATGCAAATGAGATCCAGATAAAGACATGGGCAAATGAAAGCCTACACAAAGTTTTTACTGATTATATAAAATTGTAAAAATGAAGAAAAATGATGGAAAAATGGACTTATTACTAAAGAGGTGTTATTTTTTAGGAGCATTATTTCCTCCCAAAATAATTCTCATCTATTCCTATTCTAACATAGATAAGGCACAGGGACTGTCATCCCTGCAATATTTATTTGCAGTGTTGTATGCAGTTCTATAGTGTTATTTTCTTTAATAATAGTTGACAGATAGAAGAGGAAATCTTGTCTTTACTCCTATTACACCACTGTACAATGTATCTGAATCCCAAATATCCAAAAACAAGTAAAAATAGCAAGTTTCCAATGTCTTATTTTAACTTGTACACAAAAATGTGTAGCGCAGAGAATGAAAAGTTGCCCTAGAATAAGTTTAAATACCTTGATTAATGAGGGCTCACCAAGAGAATACTTCCATTTTGAACCACACCTATGTTTGGCATCCTGAGGTTTTATTAACAACCCAGGGCAATGTGCTATAGTGAGACATGATAAATGAGAGGTACATTTTTTTTATAGGGTATGAGAAGGGTGATTGTAAAAGGGAATGGGAAAATGAATCTGCATGATGTCTTGACAGCAAGAGAATTCTGATGCAGTTCAAGTTCAGGAGAGACTATAAATGAAAGTTAAGAATCAGGAAGTATTAGGGATTGTGAAAGAAATCCCAGGGCATCTTTAAAATTCCCCAGTTTGATTTCATTTCTGACTTGCAAAACCTCTACAAAACTAGTCTCTAGTCATAGCTCTTACACTATGAGATGAAAGGTAAAAGAATTTTCAATGGGATTCTTCTCTGCAGCTTCACATTCACTCTTCTCTCCTTTGATACCTGTATATGAAGTGCCTACCTTGTGCCAGATACTATTCTAGACTCTAGCAATATAGCAATAAACAAAAAAAGGTCTTGATCTCATGAAATTTAAATTGTAGTTTGATGAACAATAATATACAAAATAAATGTATATATCATATAGTATATTAGAAGATGATAATATGTCATAGGGAACAATAAAGCAAGAAAATGGGTAGAAGTACATTTCAAAGAATTACAATATCAAATATATTCAATGTCCCAAATTTGTTAAATATAATGTAATATTTGATTAGATACTTCTTCACTATCTTAAAATTGATAATATCATTACTCTAATGTTTAATTTATGACATTGGTTTACCCAACATCAAGTCACTAAGGCATCATCTACCTTGGAAAATCATTTAAACTATTTGGGCCTCAGATTGGCTATAAAGTCTCACATATGATTCTAATATAAGACTTGAAAAACTGACAGCTATACAAATATAAACTCAGTTCTATTTTAAGACCAAATGCAGAAACTTATCATTATGTAGCATTTGTTTTAGGTCATTTGACACTAAAAGTAAAAAAACAATTTCAAAGATAACATGATCTTGGCCAGGTGCCCTGGCTGATGCCTATAATCCTAGCACTATGAGAGGCCAAGGTGGGAGGATCACTTGAGCTCAGGAATTTGAGACCAGCCTGAGCAAGAACGAGACCCCGTCTCTACGAAAAATAGAAAAAATCAGCAGAGCGTGGTGGTGCCTGCCTGTAGTCCCAGCTACTTGGAAGGCTGAGGCAGGAGGATCGCCTGAGCCCAGGAGTCTGAGGTTGCTGTGAGCTATGATGACGTCACTACACTCTACCCAGGGCAACAGAGTGAGACTCTCTCAAAACAAACAAACAAACAAACAAACAAACAAACAAAATACCACATAATCTATTTGAGACTAATTGTTGGCTTTGAACAAATGAGAGTTTTCTCAGATTATTGACTGTCTTAACACCCTGGTTTCTCTTTTAATGTATGGCTTCTATGAGTTTCTTCCCTGCTACCATATTATATAGGTTTAAATGTGTTTAAGAAACCCTACATCCATATAGTAGAAATTTCTTCCATAATCTACATGTGGAATTTCCAGTTTACGCATAAGTCCCCCAAATGCTAGAGCTGCCCTTGAAATATAGGGCAGACTAGTATCAGAGGCTCCTCCAGGCAACTTCAATGTCTGAGAGAAATTACACTGTCTCCGTTTAGCAGTCCTTGTTCACACTGTCTCTACATAGAAGATTGTAATTTAAATGAAGATTGTTGGCCACTTTAAAGATCAAACAATGTTTCTTAAGAATGGGAAGATGGGAAGGAAAGTTCCATCTCTTTTGCCTTGGACCACTGTGTCTTGGGGATGGTGTCATGAAAATAGAGCCATACTTTGGGTCTTGTGTTTCCTTGTATGTGGATCTCAGGTGCTTTTTTAATTATTATTTTTTAACATTTTGTTTTTCCCCAATTACTGCTGATAAAAATATTCCTGAAGCACCTCTCTCTATGATAGAGAGGAAATATATTGACAAATAAGTTAAAGATCAAAATTTGGGGTACCTAATCTTTCCAATTCATTACCATAGCTTGTCCATTCCAAGCCCCAATAACAATTAACTGATGAAAATTAAACTTAATTATAATCCTTACTAATATTAAATTCACCGTCATGTATTATTTTAACAGTCTAATTAATATTTTATAACCTAAAGTACTAAACTTTAATCATTTAATTTATTTCAGCACAATTCCAATCATATTAATTAAAAGAAATACTAAAAGACAAACTATTATAAGAAATTACCATTAGTTTTTTTAACAATGTTATATATAAATATCCCCTATTAGTCAAAATATTGTATTAGAAATGAAACAATTAAATATTTATGGTATCTATTGTTTTTACATGAAGCAATCAATGTAAAATATCATAGTGAATAATCAATCATCTTAGACAAATTTTTTTTCCATAGAAAAATATATTTTTATCTTATTTTATTTCATTTCACTTTATTTTTTAATTTCAGAATATTACAGGGGTATCAAAACTTTGATTGCATATATTGCCTTTGTACTGCCCAAGTCAGAACTACAAGTGTGCCCATTCCCCAGACAGTAAGCACTGTGCCCATTAGGTGTGAATTTACCCATTCTCTCCTCCTCCAATCCACTTGCCCAACATCCGATAAATGTTACTTCCATATGTGTACATAAGTGTTAATCAACGAGTACCAATTTAGTGGCAAGTACATGTGGTGCTTGTTTTTCCATTCTTGTGATACTTCAAAGAATGGGCTACAGCTCCACCCAGGATAATACAAGAGGTGATAGTTCACCATTGTTTTTATGGCTGATTATGGTATACAAACACCACATTTTATTAATCCACTCATGTATCAATGTAGACAAATGTTTTTATTTCAGAACTGTAACTGTATATTGTAATAAGTTAGAGTTATCACAAAAATAAAAATGCAATGAAATTAGTTCCTAGTTTCAAAAATAGAGACTTAAATGCTAAAGGTGATTAGACATATATATCTGAAGTTGGGTATGGATTTTTTGGTTATAATTAATTGAAAAATATATTGACTGGCAAAGAGAAAGAAATTATTATTTCAGGACAATCTCTACTATATATAACTTTGGAATGTAGAGTAAAAAAGAAAATTAAAATTATATAACATTGTTGCCTTCCAAACTTTCATAAAACCATACATAAAAACCACAATGTGAGACTGGGCATGGTGGCTCATGTCTGTAACCCCTGAACTTTGGGAGGCCGAGGCAGAAGGATCACTTGAGGCCAGGAGTTCAAGACCAGCCTGAGCAACATAGTGAGACCCTGTCTCTACAAAAAACAAAACCAAAATCAAAAACTACCAGGTAAGATTATAAATGTATTTCAAAAGAGTTGGAGATTTTCTATGAAATTCTTTGTGAGTGCTTATTTTTGTGCAGATAAAATCTTTGAAAGAGATTTACCCAAGTATTATTAACTCTTTTAAATAGTCAAAACACATTCCAAATATTTCATCATTGCCAAATGCTTGAATAGTTCATATTAAGAAATGCTGTAAATAACACCTTTGGGTTGTCTCTGCTTGTTAGGCCATATCTAATTTTCTTGGTCCTGTGTTTTTGGAGATTTGTACTGCTTCCAATTCAGCATGAAAATTACTCCAACCATGTGCCTGGAGAAATGGAACTATCTAAGTATTTTTTTCCAACACATCTCAAAGAATAAAGAAGAAGATATATGCTTGTTTTCTATTTACTATCTCAAGAGATAGAGATTTTGCTTTTTCCACGTTAGTGATGATGCTTAACTCATAAATTATTTGTACATTCAAATTGTGGTGAAACATTAAATAATTATCTAGATAATGGAAACTATTTTTTCTCAATTTCATGAACATAGAAATGAAAGTAATGTTTATAATATGAATTATCTAAATTGGAGGTCACATTCTCCAATTAGCTCTGCTAATTATTTACTTTGTATCACTTTAATTAATAACTTCATGATCATGTTTTTATTGAGTTAAATGATACTGTTTCATCAGATTTATTGAAATACTTTAAAATACATGTTGAGAAAGGAAATAGTTTGATAATGACAGAAAATATCATTGTGTGTGTACATGTATGTGCATGCATGCATTGGAAAAAAAGGGAAATAGTCTTAGGATACGTGTAGGTGACATTAGAAAATCTGTAGCTACAGAAATATTAGCTGCTTGGTATTTTCTAATTTATTGTTGCATGTGAATTGTATAGGATTTAAAGAGCATTGGATACTGTTATTGGCTGAATTGTGTTCCATTAAAATTTATATGTTTAAATCATAGCCACTAGTGCTTCAGAATGTAACTGTGTTTAAAAATAGGACCTGTAAAGGGGTAATAAAGTTGGAATGAGGTCATTAGGGTGGGACCTAATGCAATGCAACGGAGTGTTTTTTGTTTGTTTGTTTGTTTGTTTTTCAAGACAGAGTCTCACTCTCTTGCCTGGGCTACAGGCCACAGTGCTATGGCGCCAGCCTAGTTCACAGCAACCTCAAACTCTTGTGCTAAAGCGATAGCCCTGTTTTAGCCTCCCAGGTAGCTGGGACTATAGTCACGTGCCACCATGCCCAGCTAATTTTTTCTATTTTTAGTAGAGACGAGGTCTCACTCTTGTTCAGGCTGGTCTCAAACTCCTGAGCTCAAGCAATCTTCCTATCTTGATCTCCCAAAGTGCTAGGATTACAGGCATGAGCCACCGTGCCTGGCCACGACTGGTGTTCTTATAAGAAGAAGAAATTTAAACACAGACAATTACAGAGGAAAGACTCACGTGACACGTGACACAGGGAGAAGAATACCATCTACAAGCCAAAGAGAGAGAGCCCTCATAAGAAACCAACCATGCTGACACCTTGATCTCAGTCTTCTAACCTCCAGAACCTTGAGAAAAATTAATTTCTATTCTTTAAACTATCGAATGCGGTACTTTGTTATGTCAGGACAAGCAAACTAACACAAAAGCTGATGGAGAATAAATGGAAATCTTGGTATCTATGTGCAAATTTTACTGATATGGCCAAAAATTTATATCTTCTCTGCTTTCTTACCTATACCCAGTTCAATCCAGTCTACCCATGAAAATAATCTGGGACAAAGACAAAGAGAGGATGTTTATATGTTATTTCTTCAACATCAATCCCATCGAAAAAGATTAAAGTTGGCTGCTGATTTGTTTTTTGGTTTTTGAGTAATGGGAAATAATTTAAATATGCAATTTTCAATTTTAATTTTAAGAATATTGCTAATGTTCTTTTTGATTACAACATTTAATTATTTGTTACCCAAAGTGTGGTTTCTTGAATATTAACAATATATGAGAGCCCGGCATGGTGGCTCACACCTGTAATCCTAGCACTCTGGGAGGCCATCGCTTGGGGTCAGGAGTTTGAGACCAGCCTGAGCAAGAGCAAGACCCTATCTCTACTAAAAATAGAAAGAAATTAGCCAGACAATTAAAAATATATAGAAAAAATTAGCTAGGCATGGTGGTGCATGCCTGTAGTCCCAGCTACTCAGGAGGCTGAGGCAGAAGGATTGCTTGAGTCCAGGAGTTTGAGGCTGCTGTGAGCTAGGCTGATGCCACGGCACTCTAGAGCAGGCAATAGAGCGAGACTCTGTCTCAGTAAATAAATAAATAAATAAATAAAACAATATATGAAGTTAATACATTTAGAGTCAACACTGTCCATTTCTCTCACTAAAAAAAGTTATAATACTAATTTAGAAAAAAGAGAAAAGGAAAAAGAACAACTAAATACTCTACTTCATCATGAAATGACAATTATAATTTAAAAAATAATTGTAATTATATTTTGTTTTCCTTTTCAGATCATTATGTATTACTGTCATTGCATATAAGCAAACAACTGAGCTCTAGAAAGGCCGATTGAGATGCTATAAGCTTTTATTCTTCTTTTTCTTTTTTTTTCACTTTGGCATTTTTTTTTTTTTAAGCATAGCTTTTGTTCTTATTGACTGTGTCTTCATGCCAATGTGTCCTACAGAGAGTCCTGCTACAGTAACATTACAGACCTAATGGGTCAGAATTACAAATTTCTTGATTTTGACAAATTAATAACTATATTTATTTATAACTTTTAAAGTTTTTTGTAAATATTATTGTTTTAAGATGCCTGGTATATTTTTTAGAGGTTTAGCTTTTTACTCTTGATAATATTTCTATTCTTAGTTGTTTTAGGGAAATAATGTTATCTAACAATTAAAATAATTCTGGGATGATGGTAATGTTGTTTTATGTCTTGATAAAACTTTAGGTTGCACATGTAAACATTTGTAAAAATCCATTGCGTGGTATACTTTAGATCTGTGTATTTCATTGAATGCAAATTTACCTAAAAATATTGATCTAGTTAATGATATTGTTTATCATTAAGTGTTAAACAGCTAAACATGCTATATTGTGAGGAAGTGTACTGATATTTGCATTATTCTTTGAAAGTGAAAAAATACTAAGATGGAGGGGTGGGTAGATATTTGAAAAAACAAAAATAACAAAATTTTAATTATAGAATCTTGGTGTTGCATATGTTGGTGTCCACCTTACAATACTTCCAAACTCTTTTGTATTTGAAAATTTTTCATGGTAGTATGTCAGGCAAAAAAATGCCAAGCTGAATATGAAGGGTTTGTACATTATGCTGGTTATTCTCTATTACCAACTCCCCAGATCAATTTTCTGCCCTCTCCTGCCCTTTGTGCTCCAGGGGGCTGGCACCCATGGCTGCATCCCTCAGTATCCTTTGCAATCTGGCTTATTTTAAGAATCATGCAGACAGAGACACAGAAAAAATTATTTTTTCTCTCCTTTCATGTTTCTTTTTATACTTTCAGTCACTGGCTGATATTTTCATAATTCCATGCTCTCATTTTCTTTGATCCTTCAGACCTAGGGATGGTAACAGTTTTCAAATGTTGCGAGATCCTGTATACCCTGTGTGCTAATATACACATCGTTAAATATTACCCACAAATTTTGTACATTGCTAAAAATGATAGCTTTTCATTAGAATAACACATATATACTAATTGTATGTTCTATATTATTTGCCAGTACCCAACTGAGAAAGTCATTGGCCTTACGAAGTACTCCAGGAAATGCACCCTGCATATGGAATTTTGAGACTGGATTGTCACATATTTGATAACACTTAAATGACCTCCTTGCGTGTAAGGTGTCAGATATGGGCAATCCATACATTCATCATCCTTGAAGTATGCTGGTAGACCAGTGTATGACAAATTAAAGGGAAATCAACTCACTACAGCCCTCAATCACTGTGGCAACCATGAGATTACACAAATTGTTGGTGTCCTAGCTCTTTTGATTGAACTGGAGAGCTTACTACAAGGAAGAACAACAACAAAACACTGACCAAGTGTTCATAATTGCCACTTTCTTACTCTGCATTGTCTTGAGCAAACTTTGAGCTTCTCTCCTTTCTACAAGTTCCTGAACTCTGCTTTTCCAAGCCTGAGCAAGCACTAAAAACGTGTAATGCATCTTCTTTATTAATTTCTTCAGGGAATCAGCTCAATACAATGAATTCTTATCTTGTCACACCTCATTAGTCATTTCTCTTGCTTGTCCAGCTTCCCCTGGAAAGATTCTGCTTGCCCTTTCTTTATCCTATAAGATAAATTCTTGTTCTGTTTGATTTTGAGAGGCCTGAAAATTTCTGAGAATGGATGATTTTCCCTGGCAAATCCTCTCAATAAATTCTCTTTCCATCTGAGTCTAGGTTTATTTTTATTTGATAGTTTCTGGTGCCTTGACTCAGTTGGAGTGCTGATGTATACTTGGACCATAATGTCTTCACTCAGGTATTTACTCAGACCTTTTGTGTTTTTCTTGGCTTGGGAAATAGGGATCCATGGTGGTGAGTCACAATTTATAATTCAGTGCTCTGAATATATTTGCCTATAGTCCCACAAGAGGAAGTCACTTTAAGTCTATTAAATGGGACTCTTCCCAGTTATTTTCTGTCTGATCAAGACTTTTTCTGGTTCTTTTCTGTTTAAGTAGGACATTTCATAGCTCCTTTATCTTGACTTAGAATCTTATTTGATGAAAGTATTTTTGGCTCTTTTGAGTGGGGATTTAATCCCTGACTCTTTCCATTGAATAGAAGAACTCTTCCTAGATCTTTTCTGGTAAAAAGTTAATCATTCTGGGTGGAAGTTTTCTTGTCTCTTTTCAAGTGGGAATTTACTCTCTGACTCTCAAGCTCGAATTATGGCTCTTTTGTCATTTTTTTTTCCTGTTTTTCTTGACTCTTTGTCCAGAGATTGCACACAGCACATTCTTCAGGTCCTCAAAAAGTATTGTGCAAGAGACCCCTTTGGCTCTCATATGGGGATTGCACATATTATTTTATAGAATGGCTTTTTCTACCTGGCTTTTTTCCCTACTTAATCTTGGTCCTCTCAAAGGTAACACTCAATCTACTGAGAACCCTCCTTATGTCACCAGAGCTTCACCAGTATGACACTAATTCTGTTCAATATCTTCAAAATGGCAAACATTTTATCAAGGGTAATTTAGAATTGCAGTGGCAATTGATGCTCTTGTTACCTCCCCAAATTAGTCCATCTTTGAAGAGCCCTTGAATCTCAGGAGTCCAGAATTTCCTCAAAACAATGGTCTGGTTATTTTCTTTCTTTTTTGATTTAAAGAATCCAAAATATGGTTCTTCCAATAAAATCTTAAGCAGACCCATCAACAATCTCATATTTGCAGCTATTTAATCACTTAAAGACCACCTGTCTTCCTCCAGTGCTATTTCTTCTTTTCCCCCTCAATCTAAGACACCCTTGTCCTGGACACTTGTCATTCCTTTCTCTCTGGCTTCCCCAAATGTGTTCCTGTCACCACTACCACCTTGTTCTGACCCACCTTGTGTTTATCCCCTATTCCTTTACCCCACCCCAACCCTGTCAGCTTCTCAATTTCCCATAGTGACCTGTGAGCTCAGTCTTGTTCCTACTAGATTAAGACTCTGAGGATAAATATCCCTAAGATTTCAATTAGCCCCTTCCCAGTTGATTATTTTTAATCCTCTATGTCGATCTGACCTGTATGCTATAATTAAGGACCTCCTAACTCATGTGAAAATAGAGAAAATTTTTCTGTGCAATTCAGCTTAGTCTTAAGGGCATACTTTATGAGATTCCCAGACCTTTACCAATTGATTCAATGTTTTTTAGGTCCTGAAGATGCCTCTTTATGGTTTCAAAAAGCTAAATGATTCAGAGTTAATAACAATTTATAAATACATCAGAATATCATCCAGACCTATAATAGAGCTAAAGAAATTAGAGAAAAGTTCTTAGATTCCATACGCTTGGCTTTCCTATCTAAAATTAATTGATAAAAAATTCAGAAGTCTGGACAACAGAGATGAATCAAGATCTAATTATATATACCACCTAGAAAATGTCTGGAAAAATTATTGAAGTCTAACTCTAGATGATTACATGGGATCTGCTTTGGTTATCAGTTTTGTTAATGAATTTTGTGCAGAACTGAAAGAGGCTATTTAAAACATCACATGAATCTACATAATTCCCCCTCTCTGAAACCAGTGCTTTTTAACAACACTATGAAGGCTGGTAAAGCTAAATTTACACAGTGGAAGTTCGTGGCTCAAACTTAAACTACTTGAGGGAAATCATCTGAAGACCTTAGGACAACGTTTCAACAAAATCTTTAATAGGTAGAAATACTTCTAGATATTTTAGGGGAGTAGGGCACTGGGCCAAAAGCTACCCCAGGAGAAAAAGAGCAACAAACATCAGAGTCTTGGTCAATCACTCTACTCTTGGGTACCTGCTTCTGTCTGCCCTCAAACACCCTTAAATACACTAGGGAAAATAGTAATCCCAACCAATGAGCACCTTACCACCTTTCTGGTAAAAATTAGAACCATTTACTCTGCCTTTAATATCTCATAATTCCCCATTATATTGTACAGAATCTCTGTGGTGAAGACAAATAACTTACCATATGTTTTTCCCATTTCTAAACTTCTTTTTGTACTTCTTGGCCCCCATGATACTTGTCTTAGTCTGTTTTCTTTTGCTTATAACAGAATGCCTGTGACTGGGGAATTTATTTAAAAAGGAATTTACTTCTTACAGTTATGGAAACTGAGAAATCCAAGGTTGAGGAGTCCCATCTGGTAAGGGGTTGGTGGAGATTCTCTGTAGGTCCCTAGGTGGAGCAAGGCATCACATGGCACGGGTCTCTCTTCCTCTTCTTATAAAGCCACCAGTCCAAATCCCATGGTAGCCCATTATGCCATTAACCCATTAATCAAGTAATCCATAAATGGATTAATCCATTTATGAGGACAGAGACCTCAGGACCCAATCACTTCTTAAAGGCCCTAATTCATAATACTGCCACATTGGGGATTAAGTTTCAACATGCCTTTTGGAAGATGAAACATTCAAACCATAGCAAAGTCCAATATAGCTTTTTAACTAAGATCTACATAACCTTCGGTAATCTATTAAGCAGAGACCAATTTTCTAACTGAGCTATTAATATTTCATTTTACCTGAGGGACTAGCCCTTGAAATTTCAGAACTCTACTCATCTCTGCCCTCTGATAATTCTAATAGATTACCTCAGTTTTGTTGTCCCTCTCACAGCTCCCCAAAGTCCTTGGAAATCCTCATGTTGAAGACATGCTCACTCCCAACCCTGACTCACTTCATTCTATGGGAACCACGGATATACCTGGGAAGCAGAGCCCTTAAAAGTAGATGTAGATTCCCTTACATCCTTCCCTAATGTACCACAGTATCCTTTAAAACATGAGGCAACTGAAGGTCTCAAACATATTATTGAAGGAACCTTTGCAAGGAGGCTCCTTATTTCCATTTATAGGCCCTGTCACATACCCATTGGTCTAAGATTTTTGAGCCATAAATAAAATCTTAAAACTCAGAATGTCTCTGGTTCCAAACCCCGATACTCCCCTCACTTCTATACATTACAATGCCACTCATTTTACTATTGTTGACTTATTCACACTTTTATGAGCATGATCTTTGATCCTAACTCTCAATATCTGTTTAACTTTACATGAGACAATCAACAGTATACTTGAACATCCATACTCCAGAGATTTAAGTTGTCCCCACTTATTTTTCCTGGACATTAAATGTAAATCTGATGATCTGAAATTTGATCTTCCCTTGCCATTCAACTCTCATCCAATATATAGATAACCCCCTTCTTTGTTCTATGACATTCTATAACTCATTACAAGACATCAATATTTATCAAAAGTCCTGGATCAGAAGGGGCACAAGGTATCAAGTGTAAAGTTCAGTTCTGTATCCCTCAAATGCATTATTTAAGCTATATTTTCCCTATAGATAGAATATTGTTTCCAGATTATTCAAGACTATTTTTAATGGTCTCCTACGTAAAGCCATGAGATACTCTGGGGGCTTTCTGGAACTCTTTGGCTACTTACTGTAGAGTATGGATTCCTAACTTCTCCACTGCAGCATCTCCCTCCTATGCATAACTAAAGAAATTGTATCTGAATCTCTAAAATGGGACTCACTTTTTATAACATCATATGAATCCCTACAAACTTCCATTTCCTCCATCCTGATTTTAGGGGTTCCTAATTATCCCTTGACTTTCTTTATTAGTTTAGGAAATAGATGGACATGCCATGGGATCCCAGCTCAAAAACACACTGCTATCCACAAAGTTCTTCTGATACTTCCATCCTATGGCTCAAGCTTTTCTTCCTTGCTTTCAAGCAGTAGTGGCAACTGCGAAATTCAAGCCACAGCTGACCTTGTATAAGGTCATAGCATGAACATTTATGTACCTCATCCAGTCCAGACTTTTCTGAGAACACTGAAAAATTCACGACTTTCAGCTCACCTTTTACAAAATTCTTCTGTTCTCTTATTCTCAAATCACTATCCACTACAGTCAAAATCTGAAGCTTGCCACTCTCTTCTCTCTTCCAACTGAAAGACAACCATAAAATTGTATGATGGTCATTCGAGACTCAATATTTCCTGTCCTGAATTTTACAAATCCCACTTATAAACCCAGAATTTGCCCACTTTCTTGACAGTTCATATCTGATCAGCTCAGAAGGAAATTTTCAGGCAAGATCTGCCATTAGAAATTTTCAAAACTCTGTAGAAAAAATAAAGCATCTACCTGGTTCAAAGTCAGCTCAGATTGCTGACTGCTCTTTGGCTAAAGATAACATAGTTAATATCTATAAATATCATAGATATGCTTTCAGGATAGTGTATGATTTTGATGTGTTATGGAAAGCCAGAGGATTTATGACAACAGTGAAACAGCAATCAAAAATGGAAAACAGGTATAAGACCCCTTAGAAGCTTTATTGTTGCCAAAGGAGATAACCATACTTAAGATAGAAACTCATATTTTCCATAAAACTTTTGAAGCAAAAGGAAATTTCACTGGCTGATAGATACGCTAAACTGACAGCTCAGAAAGCTGTTTAATTCTCACCACTATCAGATAAGATTTCAAATCTACCCTGCTTACCACCAAATGCCCTAATTGAGGAATTTAAACCTTCCCAGTGCAAAGCACTTGAACATTAAAAGGCCAAAGGGAAACAAGTGTATTTTCTACCCAGAAAGACTTTGGAGATACCCACAAAACTGCTTTGTCTCTCCTCAGTCCCTCACCTGAAATTTAGTCTGACCTTCACAAAGTTATTCACAATGGAAGGGAGAAACTAAATCAACTGCTGACCAACATTTGGGGAGAAATTTTACTCCTTATATGCAACAAGTGATGTCTTCTTGCCCCATCTGCCAAAAACATAACCCTTGTGAAACTGCAAAGGTGGAACAAGGGAAAGGATTATCTCCAGCAGGAATGTCTTTCTACTGGCAATTAGATTTTACTCATGTCCATAAATTTAATAGATATAAATATATTCTTACTATTCATATGCATGTTCTCTTGCCGGCTTGTGCCTTTCTCTTGTAAAAGGGTCACTGCCACTACTAAACTTTGGTTACAAGGAATATTCCCTGCATGGAAAAATTCTACTGGTTCTGTCAAGTGACTGAGAAACCCATTTCATTGGTAATGTGATCCAAGAAATCCCACGAGTTCTCCTTTTATCCCCAAATTACATTGTTCCTATTAACCCAACTCCTCTGGAATGATAGAGCTAATGAACTATTAAAATTAAAGCTAGCTAAATTGATAGAAGAATTTAATCTTCCATGGCCTAAGATTTTATTCTTAGCCCTGATTGTCCTCTGGTTCTCTTCTGCTGGGTCACACCAACAGTCTTCACATAAAATAATAGCTGGCTGACCTATGAGGATTTCCTATTCTGTCTGGGCTCCCAAAGATTCTAACCTGGTCATTCAGATATTTTTAAATAATACAAGGGACTTATTAATTAGATCCACACTTATCATCAACAATCCAAAGCTACATTTTTGCTAGTTTTCCATTAAAACTACTTCATAACCCAGAAGCTGGAGACATAGTTCTCTGCAAGTGACCTCACCAGCAGATTAATCTTGAATCTTGCTAGAAGTTCCCTTACATTCTCCGCTTTACCATTAAAACTGTTAAAAAACCCAGGAAATCCAACACTGGATTCATATTTCTCAACTGAAAAGATATGAAGTCAACTCTGAATAGACGTTCACTCCAACCAAAGACCTTAAATAAAGATTCTCTTTTGAGGCCCTAGAAGCAAATAGCACCATGAGGTGGATGGCTTTTGTGAGTACTTTGCACTGAGCAACTGACATCACGAGGTGATCAGCTTCTGCTTAAGATGCTGGGACAAGACCCCCTAGGATCCTCTCTATTGATTCCCAGCCTGGTGATTTTTAATATCCACCTTTGCTGCTTTATCCCTAGCATCACCTGTGCTGTCCACATAACTCCTCCTCACACTGTAACCAGAGCTTTCCATAATGAGCACTACTTTCTATTATCTCTTTCTTCCCCTCACAAAAGCGGCTCCAGCTTTTATAATTCCTCTACTCCTGCAAGGACCTCAGAATCTGTGGCATTCCTTTACTCTGCTCATAGCCCAATTATACAACCCTACTTTTTGGTTGCTGGTTACATGCTCCCCTTCCTTTGGAATCCTCTGGTTTGCTTCCAATTCCTATACCTATCTAAAATTTAAGAGTTTTTTGTGTTATCACTCAGGGTACCTATTTGCTTTGTACTCTAAATTTCAAAAGAAATTTCCTTCATCCTCAATATAGTTCAAATAAAAACAATCTATGTTTTCACCAGAAAATAACTAAGGATTTTCTTGTGGACCTCACTATAATAATTATAGTCACACCTACTTTGTGACCAATACAAATATCTATATCATAGGAGGCAAGAGTACATATTCTTTACCTTACTATATAAATATAATGGACCCAGATTATCCTAAACATAATATTACCCTCGTATGCTTGGCACTGAGATCCTGCAAACAAGAATTGATCACTTTCCTCTTCCCAAATGAATGGGCCAATATCTCTATTGAAATGGCTCCTATAAATTCTAAGATGTAAATTCATGGGATAATTATTTCTATGAACCTGGATAGCCCCCAATGATACATATTTTCTCATAACAAGCATGCCTATTGGTATCTCCTGGCTAGCTGGGCTGTTAGCTAGATGATTTAATTAGCCTTTATCAAATCTTTAACCAGACTGCCCTCTTTTCTTACCACAACTGTACTATTCTGATCTAATTTTCTAGGCACTAGATAAGCCAAAAGGTCAACAAAAATACATCAAAACTGTAAGCTTAGGCTAAGAATTCTAGCCCTGGAATGGGGCTATGACCTTCCTTTCTCAGGAGGTTTTCAAGAAGAAGCTATAAGGTAAGAGAACATAAAGCCATATGAACAAAAACACAACACAGAATAAAAGAAATAATTTTAAGATATTTAGAAACACCAAAATTAATAAACTATTTCTCCCTGTATCTCATTTAACAAAATATCATCAATAAAGTTATTTTAAAAGGAGATGTGGTATAACATTACACATGTAAAAAAAGTCATTTAGCAAAGTAATAATAAATCTTAATTGTTTAAAGGATGCAAACATTTTAGCTAAAATTAAGAAAATATTTTGCTTTAATCTTTCCTTATTTAAATTACAGTGTTACTCCCTCATGGAGAGAATTTTTGAGTTTCTTATATTTTTAGATTTAGTGTTTTATTTTTCTAGCTCATTATGGTTATGGTTATGTTCTTTGAATATTTTATTGTTATTGAGGTCACTTCAATTATGTTTAGGGGACTTTTATTTTAAGAATACATTTTCAGTTTTATGGTGAGAATTAAAAAACATAAGAGATTCCATATAAAATATTTAACTTTCCAACAAAATGATTAGTGCTTAGCCTTCAGTGCTTTATGAGAAGCAGTACTATTTCAAACTATTAATGTTCTGCTGTATTTTCATATGGGAAATAAATTTTTTTTCCACGTCTGTCTTTAGTATGTGCCAAGCACATAGCACAGAAAGAGAACTAGCTTCTCTGGAGAGTAACTAAGCCAAGAACATTACCTTCATCAACTTTATGATGAAGTGTAGATTTCACATTAAGAGGCAAATCCTTCATTTCAAAACATTAACCCACATAGTACTTAATAATTGAAGCCTGTGTGATTTAGATTTAAGAAATGAATTAAGTACAAAAATAGATTTCCCCCCACTTTCCTTTGATTGTGCCCTGAATTGATTGTTATTCATTTTAGAATCTTGCCTTTTAGGACTTTGTTCCAAGAGAGTCTGAAAATTTTCAGTAACTGATGAATAGCATTTTCCTCCTTACTGGAATTATTATTTGTCAATTAAAATGCTTTTAATGAAATTGAAATGTATTTGTACTTTATTAGAATATTTGAGGGGCTATTTTATTTCTATTCTACAATGAAGACACTTAAATATACATTAAGAAATCTATTAAAAACTTATAGTCCCATGGTGGAGCCTAGATTTGAACCCAGGGAGTCAAGCTCTACAATTGATGTTCTTAAATATTGGACTAGAAAGACTTCTATTAGAGCAAGGCAAGATAACTTGAGTAAATTGGAAATATACTGGAAATGTCAATATAAACAGATGATCTTTATTTGTTTTTAGAAAAGGTAATTTCTCTAGTCTGTCATTAAAATAATGGGAAACTCCTC
The DNA here is from genome assembly GCA_008086735.1 of Cheirogaleus medius. NCBI lineage: Eukaryota > Metazoa > Chordata > Mammalia > Primates > Cheirogaleidae > Cheirogaleus > Cheirogaleus medius. Next base: position 26,830,728 of record VBSM01000361.1, read on the forward strand.
ATCTCTGCTGCCACCTGCCCGTCTCTAGCTTTCATGTGGAATAAAGTAATATGAAGCCTTTACTATCCAATTTCACTTTTTATATTCTTCTATCTTACAAAGGACTTTTTATAGGTGTCTTATTTCATTTCCAGGTCCAAGTAACAATCAGATTGAGTCTGAGGCACTTTGTAAAAGAATGCAAGGGTGTTTCCGATGTCGTCAAGGGTAGAGGTAGAAAAAAATATGGCGTCACCCAGCAACTCTATTTGTAGGTATATTCTCTGGGAAATCTTGTGTACATGTACATAAGGAGATGTATAAACAATAATCATGGCATCATTATTCTTAATAGCCCCAGACTGATAACACCACATATCCATCAGAAATGAAATGAATAAATAACTAGTGGTAGATAATAATGAGAATTAACCAAATATAGTTACAATCAAAATATAGAGTTAAAGAAGATAAGAATTAGTGCATATATTTATATAAAATCAAAAGCAAAAATTACTTAATGATAAGGCTTAGAAATGTGTACATGGGAGTATAATAATAAAGAAAATAGAAGAACTTATCACTATAAAATTGGAATAATGACCATTCTAGAGGTAAGTGTGGAGACTGTGACTAAGGATCCAACAGGAGATGCTAGGTTCTGGTGATTTTCTTTGTCATAACTTGGTTTATTATGTGGCTATTTGCTTTGTAATCATTTGTTAAACTCTACTTTCATATTTTTTGTGCTTTTCTACATGTGTTTTCAAATACAATAAAGAAAAAATGTAAACTTAAAATATGCCCATTTTCATAAGCAGACAAACCCTGAAAGTAAAATTGACCATAAAATATGTTCATAGAGACAAAAATAAAGAATATTCAAGAAGTTGGAAGACTGTATTGTCAGACGGGGCTTGTCTCTCATTCTAAAGGAAACAAAATGACAAAGAGACTTAAAGAAAAAAATGATTGGATAGTTTAACACTATCTGAAGAAAAATATTTTAAAGAATCTTACTTTTGTAAAATCACATCACAATTATTTTCAGATGAAGATTTAAAATGTTGATTTATTGTGAAAGCTTATTCACTAATTATGTTTGAGCTTGTGTCTACCTTTCTGCACTGCATATAGCTTCTGTATTATTTAATAGTTTGCTAGTACTGCCAGAACAAAGTACCACAAAGCAAGTGGATTAAACAATGGAAATATATTATTTCATAGTTCTGGAGGCTAGAATTCCAAGATCAAGTTATTGGCAGGGTTGGTTCCTTCTGATGGCTTTGAGGAAGAATCTATTCCACGCTTCTCCATTAGCTTCTGGTGGTTTGCTGGCAAACCTTGGCATTCCTTGGCTTTTAGCAGCATCACCCTGATCTACCTTTATCTTCACTTGCCGTTATACCCATGTCTATGTCTGTCTCCAAATTTCCATTTTTTATAAGGACACTAATCATATTTGATCAGGGCCTTACCTTCATGACCTTATTTTAATGTCATGACCTCTGTAAAGACCCCATCTCCAAATAAGGTGATGTTCTAAGGTACTGGGGTGTTGAGACATTAACATGTAAAGTTTAAGGAGACACAATTCAATGCATAACAACTTCCTCCTTTTTTTCCTCCTACATGTTTCATCTAGAAACTCTTTTCTCCTTTTGTCCCAATCTAAACATATTCAATGGTCCTTTTAAAATCATTTGTTTCTGCAATCACCTCTGCATTCATTGGCCTAATGCACTTGAGTAAATTTTACGCATGTTGTCAAAACTATCAGCAACATTTCTACTTTCCACTAATCCCTTCTTTTGTTATTTACCACTGTAGACAGATTGGAAATTATTAAGAGATTTGTCAAATCTCCAAAAGGTGTATCTATGGTACAAGAATACGTCCATGCAAGAACTATGCAGCTCCTTAACATCTAAAGCTAATTCCCCTGTTCTTCACTATAATCTTATTCTTACTGTGCTCTTGTCTGCTCTTTAATAATTACATGGATGCTTTCTACCTTAAATGTATTTCCTCATCCCAAATTCTTAATGTTTGTGAATTTAGCTATTTATTATATTTTTTCTTTTTGTTATTTATTTTTGCTTATCATTTAAAAGAGGCAGCAACCGATTTCCTCTCTTGTCATCAGCAGCATAATTTCATTAAAGCAACATGCTAATTAACAGAGGAGACGTATCTATGAGATCTCCTTATATAACGGATGCTTATGAAAAGTAGAGAACTTGCTGTTTGGAGGAATGCTCATGGAACCTAGAGATTTCCCTTAAAAGGATCACTACTGAAAATGTAGGTTTCATTACACAGATCAACGTATTGTTATCAGAGACTGTTCTTGACTAACTCTTTTTGATAAATCTTTGTGTTCATATTAACTGACAATATCAGGCTTCCACCATTCCATACAATATTTCAATACATGTTCGGATACACTTAGGATTCTTTCTATGGTCTTTATGAGAAAATAAGGAAATGAATTTTAATCACACATATTTAAATTTGATCTATGTGTCTGCCTTATCTTTAAAAGACACTATATCTTTAGCCTCAGCATGACTAGTTTCCATTTTTATTGGTTAGATCAATCTAATTTCCCTTTTTGATACTGAAAATCTCACCAGGGTTAAAGTCCTTATCAAAGAAATAAGCTTTGAAGTCTTAGTTAAACCAGTATGTTAAAAATAACATTAATCTTCCATATTTTATATTCAACATAATGCTCTCTTTTCTCAATGCACATTTATGCAATACTTTTGAAGTTATGCTAACATTTTAACTTAGAATCTTATTTAAACAGCTGAAATTACATTGTTTCTGGTGGAAAAAGTCATGTAAAAAAGGTTTATTGTTGTGAGGTAACTCACTATCCAGAAACATTTGCAAATGGATTACATAATATGAAAGTAAAAATCTATAATGTATTTTGAATTCTGTATAGATGATCACTGGGTCCATAGTAGAAATACAAGTGTTATATTTTTCTCAGTATTTGTCAATATATCCCTTGGGTTAATTAGTTGGTCAAAAATTTGGAAATATTGGTCTATAAAAAAATTGAGTTACTTAACAAAATTCTGTGCTCTTTGGGTGACATTTATTACCTCACTGACAGTATGTATTTATTTCTTCATTTGTATTCCCAAATAAAAATAGTATAGTTTTCATCAGCTCATGCATTCTATTATTACATGCCCTTAAGACATGATGATACTCTAAAGGAGTATTGCTGTCTGTTTAAAGCTAAATTGAATGTCACTTTTCTTTCCTATGTAGAGAGTAATGAAATGTTCTCCTCCCCCCAATTTTCTATTGTGCTCATTATGCTTTTGAACAGTCAACAAATGATGGAGATATTATTTTGTTAATTGTAATTTTCTTAATATGTTCCTTAAAGTAACAGGCTCTGAATACAGTTATGTAGAAAATTTTTTCTATGGAATACATTATTGAATTAGGAAAGCATTATTGCAAGTGTAAAGTTTCTTTACCACATTTTCTGGAAGGATTCTTGTTAACCTGTTAATTTTTATTAATAAATATTTCATAATATGAAAAATCAGCTCTAAAATATTTCTAATCTCATTTAAATTGAAGACAGCTGTTAAAACCATGCTTGTGGCAAGGAAGGGGAAGAAATGGAGAGATGTTGGTTGAAGGGTACAAGTTTGTGGTTATTTACGATAAATAAGTCTAGAGATCCAACACACAGCATGAGGATGATAGTTAATATAGTACTATATAGTGAAAATTTGCCCAGAGAATACATTTTAGGTATTTTTACCACATACACACCACACACACACACACACACACACACAGAGGAACTATTGAAGATGATGAATCATTCAATATGCTTATAACTATAGTAATCATCTTACTATGTACATGTATATCATAACAGCATGTTGCACACATTAAATATGCAGTCATTCCTCAGTATCCATAGGGGATTGGTTCCAGGGTGCCACTCACCCCCAACAACCCCTGAGGATACCAAAATTCACAGATGCTCAAGTCCTTTAAATAAAATAGCATAGTATTTGCATACAATCTAAGCACATCTTTCCGTGTACTTTAAATCATTTCTAGATTATTTGTAATACCTAATATAATGTAAATTCATGCAAATAGTTGCATTTTAAAATGTGTATTATTTCCATTTTTTAAAGAATTTTGATCCATGGTTGGGTGAATCCATCTATGTGGAATCCACAGATAGGAAGGCCAACTGTATATCATAAAAAATAACAGTTTGTGGGTTCTTCTGAATCTTGTTTCAGTAATTACTTACCTTATATTCTATGAGTCTATGTTACACTTATTACCACAACACAGAATCTAAACTATGATATGATGATGATGATGATGATGATGCCGCCAAGGTCTGCTTGTGGTACATATTTTTATTATAAGATTCTATTAACTATTTCTATGATATATTCATTGTTATGGATTAACACAAGCAACATAGCATTATTCATTAATTTTATTGCACCATTCTATCTTTATTAATATGAAAATATGAACATTAAATGACACACGCTCTAGCCTTTGCTGTTTGCTGGTTGTTTGACACTGACCGACCTTTCCAATTCCTCCCAGCATCTGTGTTCTTCTTTGAAATAATTGGTATGATAATATCTACATTGCAATGTTAGTAAACTAAGATATGTATATATATAAAGATTATATATATATTATATGTAAATATACTTAATAAAAACAAGATGTTATTATATAAAATATGATGGGTCATTCCTAGAATCAAACAATTAGTTATTCATTCATTCATGTAACAGATTTGTTGAGTTCTTTATCTATATCAAACACTCTGCTAAGCTTCCAGGATACAATACACTCATCAGACATGGCTCTAGCAAAGTGGCAAAGGTAAAGATTACATCAGGGATGGTAGAAATAAGTAGATGCTTGAGTTGATTTCATGTTCTAAGGTGTTGAAGTAGTTCAATGCTTACTTTATTCTGGGACAAGGAATTAAAATATATAAGTATATCCATATCTGGAATGTCAAAGTAACACAGCCGTGTCAAATCTGCTGAAGAGAAGAAACAATACAGATATAGCTCCTTCTCTAACCCTCAAACTTTTTTTTAAAATCCTATTGTCTAGTTAGATATATAAAATTAGATACTAAAACTTAAAAATAAGAGTCTTTGTACAAGAATTAAAAAGGCAAATATTTAAGGTCAATTGCTGGAATACACTGATTTTAAGCCTATTTAAGCCATTAAATAGTAGGTACAGATATTAGATTCTATCAGACAAAAAAGGTATATTAACTCTTTATGGTTATGTAAGAATAATTTAATTTAATATACATTAAACCAACCAGAAACAATTAGTGTCCTCTAAAAGTGTTGGTAGTGAGTACCTGAACATATTTTATTTTAATAAATATCATTCAAAAGTGTGTCTTTGGCCATTTTTTAACCCCTGGAATTGTCTCAGTTTCCTTATCTTTTTTTTTATTGTTGAAAGGGCCATATGTGATTTTTTAAAACACTTTATAAATTCTAAGTGCTAGAGATATAATACATATTATTATAATTATTTGATGAAGTTAACTATCATAATTATTTGATGAAGTTACCATCAGGTAAAACTATAATAAAAAACATTCTCATGATATTGTGGAATTTACTTTAGAGCAAGATAACGCCGACATCTGCTCATTTCTTGTACATTCAGTCCAAGCCATGAGACCCTGAGCAACTAAATGCATGAATTTAACAATGGAGATTATGAAGATTACATTGAATGTTGTTGTGTGGTACAAATGAGAATCTAATATTATGTCTGAAAGAGAGACAGAATCTGATAAATATCTACATTTTCTCTTTTTTGTTCTGTGTTTTATATCTATAGTATTTAGGTAAAAGTGATGTTTATTCAACCTATTGTTTGTTTGTTTTCTGTATTACTGAACATGTATTATTCTTTGCCCTTGTAATTAATGCTCTTGGTATTTCCACTGCTCATTTGATGAGTTCTGATGGCATCTATTTCTTGTTCTTTTTTTACACTTATCTACACTAAATTAATGTTATCCTTCTTATTGTGATGTACATTGATGTCTATTATAACTTCTTCTTAAAATACTAAGTTTTGCCTTTCACCCTAATTATGCTTCTGAGAAATATTGTTTCAGACCTATTTAGCTCCTGTTTTTGAATTTGGTTATGTTCAATAATGGAATATCACAGGCATTTCTTTGTTGTCTCAGTTATTACAAAATTAAGTTGCCTACTGGAAAATATCTAGTTATGTGTCCTTTGGTTACACTTCATGGGAATTGTTAGCTATTGTGCTATTTTTACTTCTTTTTCTTTCACTTCTTTTCATTATACCTTTATTTGTGAAAGAAAGTCCAAGGACATTTCACTGAAACAAACTTTTTAAAATTTTGTGGGGGGCAACCAGGATATTAGAAGGAAATAAAATGTCACTCTCTTGCTCTAAACCTCTCAGGGGTACTAGATAATTATCAGACTCCTTATGATGGCTTTCTAATGCAAACTTACATTTTAATCTTTATCCTCCTATATCTTTACACATATACTTGACCCAAGCCAAAGTGGTGTGTTCAAGTACTTCAAACTCAGTGTATATTTGCCCACTATTATGTCTTTTAAAATACTCCCCATTCACTGCTTAAGATTTCCTTCCCAGTCATGTTTTGTTATCAAAACTTTTTGTTTCCTCATACAATTCACAATCTAAGGTACCTAGATTCACAGTCACTGTGTTTAGCTTACGACCTGTAATAGATTCTAGCATTCTGGAAATAAACAATGTCATATAATTTTGCATTGTTAAGTGGGTAAAGGGTGAAGTGCTTGTATTTGGCAATAATGAATAATCATTGTTTAGAATGTTTCAATGAATAGTGTTGGGCTACATATTTTATTTTTTGGATACAATGGAAGCTTCAAAGGCAAAGCAGAGAAAATATTTAATGAAAATAATTATCAACTAGGCTTATAAGATGATAAAATATCCGAACATCAAACGATTGAATAATTGCATGAAATTTTAACAGTTCCAATGGTTTTCTCTAATATGAAAAGATGGTTTCTCTTTTCTTTACATTATGCTGATATAAATACTATTGGTGAAAAACAAAGCTTAAAAAATGAAAGTATAATTAATTTTTCAAAAACTCAATTGAAATTTATAGTTGGAAATATGAAATAGGCAACTATTGCCTGATTAAGATGAAAAATATATAATTCTCCTATGTCAAAAAACAAAAGTTGATGTTGACACATTTTTCTCCCTAATTTGCATGTGGATAACTACTATGTGTGTTTGGCATATTCTAGTAACCTAATTAGCATATTAATTAATTATCATTAATTTACACTAAGTGATATAATATTTATACCCTTTTGATATGATTATTGTCTCTAAAATATCTATAGCTTAAGCAATCTCTGAATGGCTGTCTGAAGTCTTTCATTAAGGCTAATTTTCTTATTTAAAAAGGCTTACATTTGCTTTTCATATGATTTTAAAATAGTTGCTTAGATGTGGACTCAATTGGTTGTTTCTAGAAGGCTACTCATTAATAAAATGACACATTAAGATTAGAATTAAGCAACAAATTCAGGGTTTGAGGCAGACAGTACCTTCATCTAACTAAGAAATAGATCCTTTACTCCTAAATGAATGTCAGGCTGGGTGAATGATTACTGAATTTTGTCAATGATCAGTTGAACTTTCTATACTTTTTTAAAGATTCCTTCACTCAAGGCAACATTAGATTCCTCTAAAGAAATTTTGTATGGTGCCAAAAATGATTATTATGATTTTTATGCTAGTTCTATAGATTTCTTACCTTAAAACTATTTCACTACTCTATCAAAAAAACAGATAAAATGAATAGTTTGAGATATGAAAAACTAGATATGCTGCAGCAAAATTACATAGTATATTTTTTATGGTTTTATAATTAAAGGTATTACTTCTAGAAATAAAACATAAAACATATATGTTCAAAAATATCAACTTTTTGATATAAATATATGTACTACATAACTTCTTTCCATGAAAAATAATCATTTTATCCATATTCATATTAAATATGAAACAGGCTATACGTTCATGTGCAGCTACCCTCAATTCTAGTTAAAAAGAAGCTTAAACTTAAAAAATTCTTTGATTTAATGATTAATACCATGTCATAGAATAGAGATAATGCTAGTTTAAAAACAAAGTTACTTAAATCCATAAGTTTTTTTTAAAGTACTGTACTTAATATTCTAATAATAAAACTTCATACAAAAACAGCATATGCATGGATGGATAGATAGGAAATAGAGAGCAGCTAAATAGGTGGAAATACCAAGGGCATTAATTACAAGGACAAAGAATGATCCGTGTTCACAGCGTTACTGAAAATTTGGCACTTGTCCCTGAAGCTGCCTCAGAAGAATGAGGACAAGTGATTTGAGGAAAAAGAAAGAGAAGTTTTAAAATTTGCCAGCAAATGAGAAGGATGGCAGACCCAAGTCTATAAGTACCATCATCCCATCTATAAGCAGAAATACAGAGCTTTTAAAGGGAGTTTTCAGCTTTGGGCTATTGGTGTTTAACTATAGCATCTCTGGTGACCTCTGCCTGGATGATTTTGTTGAGCCCTCTCTTGTGGTACAAAGAACAAAGGACACCCCTCTTTCCCTCTGATCACTGGCCTCTGACAGGAATGCAGGTTTTAAATCCTAAAAATTGTGGGGAGGGGTGGTTAAAGAGACAAATTTTAATATATTTTGCCCTTTTTCAGGCCCTATTTTTGTTACAACAGGACAAAATATCTAGAACTTTTTTATCTTCGTATTAAATTTTGTAGGTACATATGTTTTATTTTTATTTTTTCCAGTGTTATAAATTTTAAAATAAAACTATTTGTCCGTTTGTGTTATTGTTTTTGTGATAAGAACACAACAAGAGATCTCCCTCTTAACTAAGTTTTAAGTGCACAATACAGTATTGTTAAATACAGGCATAATGTTCTACAGCAGATCTCTAGAATTCATCCTTGCATAACTGAAATTTTATACTCATTAAGCAGTAACACCCATTTCTGCCTTCCCCTGTCTCCTGACAACCACTATTCTGCTCTCTGTTCCTATGAGTTTGACTATTTTAGATAACAGTCATACCACATCATATAAGTGGAATCAAATAGTATTTATCTTTCTGTGCCTGGCTTATTTCACTTAATGTAATGTTCTCCAGATTTTTCCATGTTTTCACATATGGCAGAATTTTCTTCTTTTTAAAGGCACAATAATAGTCCATTGTATGCATATTCTACATTTTCTTTATCCATTCATCTGTTGATGAAAACATTATCTTCATTAATGTATCTATTGTAAATAATAAAAAATTACTCATACAAAATGTTTTAAGAAATAAATCCATTGAATCCAGAAATTCATTTTACCCAAATTCAAAAACATCTGGTTAAAGAAGAAAACAAACTATGTATATCTTAGAAATAAAGGGATAAAAATTTTATTATCATTTATTACTTAGGACAATCAAATTAAATATTTAATAAATAAGGGCTTTGAGGCTAAAGGTTATATCATACAGGAAATAGCCATAATTTCTGGAATTTTGAGAGATTTCTTTGTTATGAATTCACTATAATGGTACACATATAGTTGTAACAGAAACATAAAAAGATAATTGCCAGTTATAAATGTATGCACAAGTCCTTACATTTGACAAGAGAATGGAATTGGAATTCTTATCAACATTTTTATATTCTAATCCTAAAATTTCTAAAATACTTCTTATTTAGAATTTAACTCTGTTCCTCTTCTTCTTTTCTATCTGTCCATACTTCTTTGAAAAAGAATCATTATTTAAAGAGAGTCTACACAGGAATTGTAATTTTTTAACTGTACTTATATATTAAAAAAAAAAGCATGCCTAAGTCTTACAAATTGAAATGGAGAACTAGAATTCTATCCAATGCAATAAAGAATTGAAAATACTGCTTTTACATTTGAGTACCTACTATGTATCAGGCACTATGCATTTTCTGACAAGATATAAATGAGCTAGATTTTGAGGGGTTTACAATCATTTGGGAGATAGGAACTTAAACAAATAATTATCACACAGTAGAACAAGTGGCATAATAGCAGAATAAATTGCTAGGATAAAATGGCTACTGAGTAATCTCTAGAGAATTTTCAGGACAATGCTGTTTTTTGCCCTGAGTCAGAAACCATTAAGTAGAGAATATGGAAATCATCCTAGGCAAAGGAGCATCTAGATAAAAAGCAAAACTGTCCAAGTGCACTGCATATGCTTAGGTAAATTTTTTCAGCAGAGCCATAATGTTTATTCTCAAGTTTAATGGAGATTTTTTTTATAAGTACATTCAAATATGCCAGTAACTCATTTAAATTACAACTTTCACTCTAACTCTAGACGCTCATATCTTGGTGATGTGACTCTCTAAATTTAGATTCATTATTTGTTATTATGAAAGATGTTACTAATGGTATTTTTTGCATACGCAAATGTCATTGAGACAGAAAGAATATATATGTAACTGTCTGGTTACAACTGACAGTGAAGTGATAAGTTATGTTTCAGTTGCCCGGACTGTGAAGTATTCATGCAAGGACAAAAGTTGTTCATAATTTCATGGAAGGTATAATGTCTTACAAAATTTTCAGGTATATAGGTGGGTAGTGCTTATGACTAAGCTTAAAAATGATCACTGTGCTTCAGAGTTGAAATGGGTGGGAGATGACAAAAATTAGTAAACTTTGCAAGAGCCTTAAATGTTACTCCATTAGCAGGCTTCCTTTTACATCTTCCTACTTTTTTCCCCTCATTCGTGTATTTTATTTTTCTTTTTGCTGTTATCCATTCATTCCATGGAGTATAATTTAAAATATATAGTAATGAGCTAATAGTTTATTTATTATGTGTTATGTGATGTTTGAAATATGTTACGTGTTTTAATATACTTAATCCTCATGACATATAGTATAAGATAGCTACTTTTTCCATTTTCTAGTTGCAAAAACTGAGATGCGGAGAATCCATGTTCACTATGCTGATTGCTGTGATTTCAATGCCTATTAAGTCTTTGGATGGAATTATATCTAGTATAACTAACAATAATTAACAGTTATGTTAAATATAATACATTTTTATGCTAGCGTGAGTATTCATAAGAGTAACAAGTCTATTTAATATACAGGAATTAGAGAACTTCAATTTTGCCCAAGTATTTAATGCACAAAAAATGTAGTATAATAAAAGGATAAAAAATATTTTGTAGTAAGTACAACACATCTAAAAATAATGATACACTTTGCATTAAAGTATGATGTGAATATCAAAGATTTTTATTACTAAAAGTTATCTAGTGAAAATAGCTAGAATATGACCGAATGTCAGGGCCATAAGAAACTTTAATGTTAATCTACCTAAATCCTGCCTTGAGTGCTAACTGCATACACTACACACATAATCATAGCTGTGGCAAGTAGTTATCCAGTAACTTTCCAGGGAATTTTATAGTGAATATCACAACTTCCCAAGGTGATTACATTTCTTTGCTACACAGATTTAATGATTACACACTAGAAGTAGTACATTTTTGAAAGAGAGTATTGTGTTCCTTTCAAAGCCCTGGCATATAGCAAAGGTTCATTCTTTTGGTGTTAATCCATGATCTTTTACCAACATCATAGTCCAATATATATTATGGAGAAACATTTGTAGACAGAAAACCATGTCCATTCTGGAGTTATAGTATAAAGAACAGAAATAAAAATGACATGGATGAGTCAGAAAATGATTTTAAAAAAGTTATCAGCAAAGAAAAGAAGGCATATGATACATATGAAAGCAGAAAACATGAAGATTATTAAAAGGATTACTAAGTAAATCTGAGTTTCTAAAAGGCTAAAGTGACAACAAGCCAAAAATTGGTAAAGAGTGCTAAAATACATATATGCTTGCATCTCTCCATAGCTATTAATTCATTTATGAAAGAAAATAATAATATATGGTTATTTTTATTAAGTTATTTTGTTATAAAGTCACTTTCTATGATTTTCATTAAATGCAGAATAACAATATCTACTTCAATTATTTTTATATGTTGCCAAAATCTTGTTTCTTATCCAACCCTCACTAACTTATGGTTTTCGTGATTGATTAGATCATGTCAACATTTGCCTGGGTTTTAAACTTAGATTTCTCTGTAGACATAACATAATATGGCAGTTCATCCAAGTTAAGTTGTTAATTTCTGCTTTGATTTTCAATCAGATAACTATCAGGACTAGTAAAACTTTCTAGAAATAGTTATGATCTCAATAAAGTTAATATAGTTATTAAAAGTAAATATTTTCTCAAAATTTAAAATTGAACCAATAATACACTTTTCATTTTTAAATGCATATTTTTGTTGTATTTTGTTTTATAGAATAATATTTTAAAAAGCTATATTGATAATGTGCTGTACATTCCAAATTTACGGGGTTTTTTTTCCCACTACAGAAAGTAATGTGTAAGTATTTTCCTTGATGTTCCTTTGAGTTGATCCTAATGGACAATTTCCAAAGGCTTCGAACTATGTCATTGAGGAAAAAAGACTTTCAAGCAAAATAAACACCTATTTCATGTATTATTTCTAAAAATAGTGTGTTAAAGAATAAAATATTTAATTTTCCAAGATTGCCTCAAAATAATGCCTTTTTAGGAAGAACTATATATATATATATATATATATTTTTTTTTAAATAGATTACAGGGTACAAGTTGAATTCCATAACATGCATGTATTGTATAGGGTAGAGTCTGGGCTTTTGGTATATCTATCAACTAAGTAGTATTCATTGTACCTCATAGATAATTTTTCAACTCTCACTTCTCCCCACTCTTAACCCTTTTGAGTCTCCAATGTCCATTATACCACTTCATATGCCCTTGTGTAACCATAGTTTAGCTACCACTTATAAGTGAGAACATGCAGCATTTATTTTTCTGTTCCTGTGTTACTTCATTTAAGACAATGGCCTCCAGTTCCATCCAAGTTGCTGAAAAGGCATTATTTCATTCTTTCTTGTCATTAAGTAGTACACTCCATGATGTATATGCACTGCATTTTCTTAGTCTACTCATCAGTCCATGGGCACTTAGGTTGATTCCATATCTTTTCAATTGTGAATCATGCTGCAAGAAACATATGTGTGCCAGTATCTTTTTATATAATGATTTCTTTTCTGCTGGATAGATACCCAGTAGTGGGATTGCAGGATTCAATGATAGATCTACTATTAGTTCTTTAAGAAATCTCAACACTGATCTCCGTAGAGGTTGCATTAATTTAAATTCCCATCAACAGTAAATAAGTATTTCTTTTTCATTGCATTCCTGCCCACATGTATTGTTTTTTGACTTCTTAATAATGGCCATTCTAATTGGATGATTTCTCACTGTGGCTTTAATTTGAATTTCCCTGATGACTAGTGATGTTGAGCCTTTTTTCCTATGTTTGTTGATCAGTTTGTGTATCTTCTTTTGAAAAATGCTTGTTCATTGACTTTAGTCCACTTTTTCAGGGGGTTGTTTTTTTCTTGCTTAATTATCTGAGTTCTTTGTAGATTCTGGATATTAGTCCTTTGTCAGACATATAGTTTGTGAATATTTTCCCCCATTCTGTAGGTTGTTTATTTACTCTTTTGATTATTTCTTTTGCTGTGCAGAGCTTTTTAGTTTAATTATTTACCATTTGTCTATTTTTGTTTTTATTGTGATTGCTTTTGGGGTCTTAGTCATAAATTCTTTGCCTAGGCCAATGTCCAGAAGAGGTTTTCTTCTATGATTTTTATTGTTTCAGGTCTGGCATTTAAGTCTTTAATCCAGCTTGGGTTAATTTTTGTATATGGTGAGAATTGAACTGTGAATATATCTCGTTCTGGGTTTTCTTTGGTTTGGAGATTTTTTTTATTACTGATTCAATCACTCTACCTTTTATTGGCCTGTTCTGGATTTCTATTTCTTCCTGGTTCAATCTTGGGAGGTTGTATGTTTTCAGGAATTCATCCATTTCCTTTAGATTTTCTAGTTTGTGAGTGTATAGTTTTTCATGATAGTCTCTGGTGATATTTTGTATTCCTGTGGTATCAATTGTAATATGTCCTTTTTCTTTTCTGATTTTGTTTATTTGTATCTTCTTTTCTTGGTTAGTATAGCTAGAGTTTTATCAATTTTGTTTATCTTTTCAAAGAACCAACTTTTCATTTCATTTATCCTTTGTATTTTTTTGTTGTTGTTTATTTCATTTAGTTCTTCTCTAGTGTTGTTATTTCTTCTGTTTTGCTAACTATGGGTTTGGTTTATACTTGTTTTCCTAGTTCCTTGAAATGTGTGATATTAAGTCATAAATTTATGATCATTCTACTTTTTCTACTTTTTTGATGTAAGCATTTAATGCTATGAAACTTCCCTCTTAGCTGTGTTTCCATTTTCATTTGGTTTGAAAAAAATTTTAATTTCCTTCTTTATTTTTTCATAGACCCAGTGATCTTTTAGGATAATGTTCATTAATTTCTATGCGTTTGTAGAATTTCTGAAGTTTCTCTTCGTATTGATTTCTAGCTTTATTCCATGTTAGAAGATACTTGATATTATTTTGATTTTTTTAAATTTAAGACTTGTTTTCTGCCCTAAAATGTGATCTATCATGAAGAATGTTCCATGTACTGAAGAAAAGAATATATATTATGTGGTTGTTGGGTGGAATGTTTTGTAAATTTCTGCTAAGTCCATTTGGTATTTGGTCTAAAGTAGAACTTAAGTCCAATGTTTCTTTGCTGATTTTCTCTCTTGATATCTATCTAGTGCTGTGAGTGGGGTATTAAAGTCTCCCGTTATTATTTTGTTTTGCCTATCTCTTTCTTTAAGTCTAGTAAATATTTGTTTTGTGAATCTTTGTGTTCTGATGTTGGGTGCATATATATTTAGTATTGATAAATCATTTTGCTGGATTGATCCCTTTATCATTGTATAATGATCTTTGTGTCTTTTTTTTTTTTACTGTTTTGAAATGAAAGTCTGTTTTATCTGACATAAGTATAGCTACATCTGCTTGGTTTTGTTTTCTTTTTGCATAGATTATCCTTTTTCCACCCCTTTGTTTTCAGTCTGTATGTGTCTAATGGGTAAGGTGAGTTTCTTTTAAGTAGCATGCAGTTGGATTTTTTAAAAAATCCATTCTGCCAATCTATATCTTTTAAGTGGAGAATTTAATCTATTTAGGTTCAAGGTTAATATTGATATATGAGGCTTTGTTCTTGTCATGTCGTTAGTTGATTTCTTGTTGTTTTATAATTTGTTTGTTACATTTTCTCTTTTTGTTTGTGAGTTTGCCAAACTGTCATGTTGTCATTTAATTCCTTTCTCTCCCTCCTTTGTGCGATTGTTTTATAAAACTTGTGAGTTTTATATTTTTGTGTGTTTTTGTGATAGTGAATATTGTCCTTTCTTTTCCATTTTTAAGACTCCTTTGCATATTTCCTGTAGGGCTGGTCTAGTGGTGACAAAATATCTCAGCATTTGCTGGTCTGGGAAAGACTTTATTTCTCCTTTATTTATGAAGCTTATTCTGGCAGGATATAAAATTCTTGGCTGACAGATCTCCCCTACCCCCCACCCCCAGCACTTTGGAAATTCTATCCCATTCTCTTCTGGCATGTAAGGTTTCTGCTGAAAGATCCACTGTTACTCTGATAAGGTTTCCTTTATTGGTGACAAGAAGCTTTTCTCTTGTTAATGATGTTAAGATTCTCTCTTTCACTTCAACTTTAGTTATTCTTATTATAATATGCCATGGTGTGGTCCTTTTTGCAAAATATTTGCCTGGGGATCATTTGGCCTCCTGTATCTGAATATCTCACTCTCTTGGTAGTACTGGGAAGTTTTCAATGGTCATTTTCTTAAATAGGTTTTCTAAATGTTTTGATCTCTCTTCTTCCTCAGGAATATTGATAATTCATAAGCATGTAGTCTCAGAAATCTTGAAGGCTTTGCCTATTCTTTCTTTCTTTTTGTTTTTTTCCATTGTTTAATTTTTTGCCCATTCTTTCTTTCTTTTTGTTTTTTTCTTATTTTTGTCTGACTGAATTATTTCAAAAGACCTATCTTTAAGTTCTATGATTGCTTGGTCTAGTGTATTCTTGAAATTTTTGAATATGTTTTGTATTTTCTTCAATGAATTTTTCAGCTCCAGAATTTCTGTGTTTTCTTTATGATATCTATGTCCTTGATTAATTTCTCATTAATCTACCATGTTTTTGCTGGGAAAAGGACATTTGTGTGGTGAAGTCCCAAGAATTGTCTTGCTAATTCTTTACTGAGTGAAGTTACCACTCATTATAAGTGATAAAATGTATCAATTCCTTGATAAATTTCTCACTTATATCCTGAATTTGTTTTCTGATTCCTTTATATTGAAGAAGATTGTAAGAGTTTGAGATTTTACTTTGAGTGAGATGGGAAGCTATAATAAAGATATGGGGCAGACTGGTGGCTCACGCCTATAATCCTAACACTCTGGGAGGCCAAGGTGAGGTGGGAGGCTCGCTCAAGGTCTTGAGTTCAAAACCAGCCTGAGCAAGAGTGAGACCACATCTCTACTACAAATAGAAAGAAATTAATTGGCCAGCTAAAAATATATAGAAAAAATTAGCCGGGCATGGTGGCACATGCCTGTAGTCCCAGATACTTGAGAGGGTGAGGCAGAAGGATTGCTCGAGCCCAGGAGTTTGAGGTTGCTGTGAACTAGGCTGACGCCACAGCACTCTAGCCAGGGCAATAGAGTGAGACTCTGTCTAAAAAAAAAAAAAAAAAAAAATTGGGTACAAATGACATAATATAATTTAAATATTAATACAATTGCTTTGGCTCTTATTTATATTGAAGGTAGATGTGAGTGGACGAAGGGAGATCATAGGAGAGGAAATTATGAGAAATGTTTTAATTCTCTTTCTCCTTCTTAATCTACAATGTTTTTGCTGGGAAAAGGACATTTGTGTGATAAAGTCCCAAGAATTGTCTTGCTAATTCTTTAATGAGTGAAGTTTTCAGAGGAGTATGGTTACAACTATGTATGAAAATAGTTAAAAATGATACTTAGAATAGAGTATTTAGAGGCATAAGGTATGAGGAGACCCCCAAATGAGTGAAGTTCAAAGAATGAGCCATTTGAGGTATGAGAATCCAGGTGATGAGAGATAACCTTGAAATATTGCTATTTCTATGGTGATTGTTGTAAACAGAGGAGCGGAACCAAGGGAATTGGTGTCATTGGCACCTAACGCAAAATGTGATTTTGAGCTTGTGCATAGTAGTAGGGCAGCAGGGATAAAGAAGGGGTTTTTCCAGGAGCATAGAGTTCAGTGAACTCCTCTGAGGATTTGCCAAAGGCCATGTAGTGGTCAGTCGTAAATTCACCTCACTCAAACTTGAGGTCTTTTGTGGGTCTCTCCCATAGCACTCTAATAGCAATGTGAAGACCAGTGAACCAGCTTAGTTATTCCAATAGCAATATCAAGACTAGTGAAGTAGCTAGTTCAGAGTTCTCTGAGCCTTCCTAACCTGGAAATTCCTACTCAGTTAACTTAGTAGGCTCTTTTTGCATTTTTCTTTCTCTGATCCCAGTTGTTCATTAAAGTTCTGGGGGATTTTTTTTGTCATACTTTCTACATTATCTTTATGATAACATATTTATTTTCAGGGCCTCATCTGTCACCCCTATGTTTAAAACACTGACTCTATATCTTTAGATTTATCATTAATTTTGACCTAATATCTTCAGTCTTCACAGTGATGACCCACAATAGTGCAAAGTAAATGTGTTTAAAAATGGAATCTCTTTTGAAAAGTACTAAATAAAAGAAAGCACATGAGGGAAATGAACAAAACATTTAAACATGCATGTCATAATAGAGGCCAATAAACATCTAAAAATATCCAAATTTTATTTGTCCAGGAAAATGAAAATTAAAACCATATATGGTAAGCAACTACAAATATATCAGAACTGCTAAAATAAAAAAAAAAGATAGAAAATGCCAATTGATGGTAAGGAAGCAGAACAGTTGGTACTTTCATATATTGCTGGGAGGAGTTTAAATTGGTACAACTATATTTGAAGCTATTTATCAATACCTACAGAAGATTACTATATACTACTTTCTAACCTAGAAGTTCAACTCGCTGGTATATTTCTAACAGAAATATGGCATATATCATAAGAAAGTGTTGAAATGCATATTTAAACACTTGAAATAGCTCCAAAGTGGAAAATTCTCAAATGTGCATCAAGAAAAGAATGAATAAGTACATTGTGAAATATCCTCATGGTAGATTACTACACAGTAACTATACCTGAGTATAATGTGAGTGAATTTCACAATCTGAGTGAATTTCACAAATGCAATGTTGATTGAAAGAAGCCAGATATAAAAAAGACATATCAGCCTTATGCATTCAATAATATAAAGCACAAAACAGGCAAAATTAGTGTATTCTTTTAAAATTAAGATAGTAGTTACTGTCTGGAGTTGTGACTAGAATAGGTCTTTTGGGGTGCAGGTAGTATGTTATTCCTTAATAGATGTAGCTAAGACTAGATGTTAAGTTTTCCAATAACATTGTATTTTTACCAGGATTTCACAATGCTTTTCTATGTTATCAGCTACATTTTAGATTAAACTTAAAAACAACTTTCAAAGACATGATTGCAAAAACAACTCTGAACACAAAAGAACATCAATAAAAGAGAAGTACAAAAAAAAATAGAATCTTTTGAGAAAAATAAAAACTGTGTAACAAATGAATTGTTTATCAAAAAAATAAAAGTTTATACACCAAAAGAGATTAGGTCCATCATAACCTGGCAACTATTCAAAGTGCACAAAAGACTTAATTTTTAAATATTCAAATAAGTTGAGGTTTCAACAGCTTCAGAAGTAAAGGAAACCTCAAAGCAAAACAAAAGTTCTATGGACTGTCTTTGAAAGTAATCTATTTATATGCTGAATAAATTATAGTTAAGCCTATTTGTATAGAAAACCAATGAAACCACTGCAGATGTTGTTTCCTTCTGGCATAAGGTACCTTTGAAGTTAACCATAGCTTAACATATTGAGATTAAAATAAACATCAGGGTAATGCAGTCTCATTATAGAAAATAAGTTTACAAAAATGAGAATAAAGGTCTTTTTCTAAATTTATGAGTATATCTAATAAAAGTCACTGGAAAAGCTCAGTATCTGTAGACTGTACAGGCATGTCCAAAAAATGATACACAAAGTCTGAGTTATAAGACTCTAGTTTTCTAAAAATTTGGTTTGCCCCAAAGCAAAGCCTTCAAATAGCTTCTCTTTCCATTCTTCTCTTGTTCCCTTATCATTTTTAATCAGTGTCCTGGACTTTTGGGCTATCTACACATTAATAAACTTTCAAATGTATGCTTAAGCCTAGATATCTCCAAACTAAGATGGTCAAATGCTTTTTCATCATAATTATATGAAGTCTAGTAGCCACTAAGTATTGGAGCCCTCAGTATGACTGGGTCTGCCTTGAATTTTTAACTCTCAGACTTATCCTTGCTGAGCCTCTAGCAATTTATCAAACACAGTTTAGCTTTTCCTACTTTGGTGCTCATTCCCATGGAGGTTTCTGCTCATGGTTTTCTGCTCCAGTAAGTTCTGATTTTCTGTAATTGCCTGTCTGTCTCTCTGATTCTGGGGACACAAGTTTGCCATGTGATGTCACTTCCTTGACAGATCTAAAAAGAGTTGCTGATTTTTCAGTTTGTTCAGCATTTTAATTATTTTTAGGATGGAGTGGTGACTTCTAAGCTCCTTACATGCTAGAGTGGAATCAGAAGTTTATCAGTCAATTTTAATTCCAACTAACCAGAAAATTCAGTTCTCCAGATTTGAATCCATGTTTACAAGTAACTTTTTTTTCCCAAATGATTAATACTTATATTATAGTTAGGTCTATCCTATATTTTCAAGTTCTGGAATTAAAGTATTTTTAAAAGGAGGCACACTGATACCCTTTTAGAGGTATATAAACTGAAAATATCTTTTCTGTTATGCCCAGAAAATTCTTGTAACTTTTCTTGAGAAGAAGTTCTAATAACTATATTTATAGTTTTAAGAGTTGAATTACACCATAAACTATTTCTTTCTGTATGTTTTAATGTCAGATATGAAAATATTTATACACGCATACAGCTTTACTCAACCTCATCTTTGACCATGCATATCCAAAGTTCAGCCTGAAATATTTTATCTTGAGAAGTTAACTGAAAATATTCGAGTTAAACTGAAAATTATTGAAAATATATAAATCATTAGTTTTCTAGTTTTTCAATAACTGAAGAAATATTATCAGCCTTTTAAAGGACAAAAGTGAAAGGAAATAGTATCAAAGAATTATAAATCCATAATCAACACATTTAATGTTAGATTATATTTTGAAGAGTAATTTTACTTTTAATCTACTTATATATTTTTTACATATTAAATCTCTACTCAATTCACCCAATTTCACTGGCTACGTTCTAAAATTTTTAAATTTTAATTCAGTAGAATAAGAAAGTTTACCATAACTATTTTCTCCTTTTCCACATTTAGGAATGAGTGAAGGAGTAGTCATCAATCGGGAGTGTTACTCTTATTAAGTTCCTTCCAAATTGAAACATGAAAACAAGAAAGTAGGTTGACTGCTTCCCCCAATAGTGGGAGACCAGTAAAGAAACAATTTACAGATATTAATACTATTTATTCAATCTCTAGATTATTCCTAAAACATCAAAGCAGAAAGACTATTTTTTTCTATCCTACTTCTAAATCTGCACTAAAATAAACTTTTGCACCAGTTGGAGGAGGGAGTTTTACCCATACTTGAAACTAATGTCCTGGAAATTGAGATGACCTATGTCAACATAACTCACCACTGAGACTGAGATGTGAGACAAACTATGTCAACAAGATTTCACTCTTTGTTCCATGTAATTCTTGCCAGGTAAATAAGATTATTAACGAATAAATAAGATGCTGCTTGTTTCTACAATTTCTGCTGAACTAATTAAACTGGGCAAATAATTTGCTCAACTGGGCAAACCATTAGCTCATCGGATTTCTTACCTCCATGTAATCACAAATCCTAAACTATTATGCTAGAAATGTTCCCCAATCTCCCTGTTTTCCACCCTGAAAGACTAATCTTAGGTCATTTAAGCCTAGACTCCAGACTATAAATATACCTATTCTTAAGTTGCTGTTTTTCAGACACTGCTAAGATTCTGTCAAGGTTTTGGTCTCCCTTGCTGTAGTAAGTTTAATAAACTCAGCTTTAGGTGATGAACAATTTTTCCTGGAGCTCTACATAGTGGAGTCTACTGTTGACAGTGTGTTTCCCAGAGAAGTCATTTATTTTCCCTTTGATGGACCACTTCCCAAAATATTATATTATAAGCTATCTTGGCTGACTGAACTTTTACAAATCAGCTCTACTGTTAATAAAATGAAACCTCATTTTGCTTACCTAAGCAATCTGTCAAGTTTATGTATTTTATGCTAGGAACCATCTTTCTAAATAAGATTTATTATGGTGAACTGTGGCCTTTACAGATGATGACATGAAAAGAACCAATTGTTAAAATTATTAATGTTCATTAGTCAAAACTTATTTCTATATATAAGGAAATTGAAAATCAAAGATTAATTAACTTAGCTGTGTCACCTAGACTCTTAAATGTGTTTCCTCATTCTAAACCAATATTCTTCAATCGAATTTGGGGTAGAATTTTTCAGTTAAAGATAAAAGTCACCCAGGACAGTATGCTTATCTAATATATGTATCTTTTTAATTTGATTTGCTTCTCTATTGGTTTAAGTTGCATAGTGAATGAGAAAGTTAACACATTTCAGTACCTTTATGTAAATATTAATAGGATGCCATAATGGAGAGTCCACATAAAATAACACCACAGTCATCCTTGATCCTACTATTTTACCCAAACTCATACTACCTTCAATCCCAGCTCAAATTACTCTCCATCTTAATTTCTGCTTAACTACAAGATTCATGATCAAATATGCTATAGTAGTAATAGTTTAATTATGAATTCTTAAAAATGGTTCTACATTCAAATGTTTAATTTAACATGAAATATAAACTGCATATAGTTTCTAATACTAAGGCAATTACAGATTTCATTTCTGTTACACAGATTACAGTACAGGTCTTTAATGTGACACTATTTACAATGATCAAATTAATTTGCTTTTCTCCTTAAAATGTGAAGTATGCAAATAATTAACAGAAGAAGCAGTCAAATGTTTAGTCACCCAGAGTGGATATCATAATTTTTCTGGCAGATACTAGAGTGGCTTCTGAAATCAGTTGAATTATTATTTTTTTCTTTAGACTATTATTCGGATTCATTCTTCTTGTTACTAATGAAAAGAAATGGAAAACAATAAACTATATGTATTATAATGTGCGTTACACATTATATAACATATATATTTAAATAATTTTTTTTTTTTTTGAGACAGAGTATCACTCTGTTGCCAGGGCTAGAGTGCTGTGGCATCAGCCTAACTCACAGCAACCTCAAACTCCTGGGCTCAAGCGATCCTTCTGCCTCAGCCTCCTGAGTAGCTGAGACTACAGGCATGCACCACCATGCTTGGCTACTTTTTTTTCTATTTTGTTTTAGTTGTCCAGCTAATTTCTTCCTATTTTTTTTTTTTTTTTTTTTTAGTAGAGACAAGGTCTCGCTCTTGCTCAGGCTGGTCTCAAACTCCTGAGCTCAAATGGTCCTCCTTCCTCGGCCTCACAGAGTGCTATCAAATAGGTTTTAGAATTTAAAAATATTTGTTGCTTAGCATAAATATCAATTATGAGCAAATACATAATTGAGACATTCTAAGATACTTCTCTTGTTCCTTAATGCCACCTTGCCTGTGAAATATTTAATTTGTTTGCATAGTATTTGTATTTTCTGCTTTTTTTCCAAGTAAAGATTGAAAAAATGTTTCTCTTTTAAATATAATTAGAATAAGAGTGGTGGGAGTTCCTTCTGTCCATTACCATAACATATTAATATAAAGAATTTCAGTATATATTTTGGTAAAGAAAAAATAAATATTTCATCTATTAATATTTATTTTAATTGAAAATGTACCAGTTAAGCAAAGATGTGTTAGAAAATACTACATTTTCACATACAAAATATGAATGACATTTCTCCCAGAGATGACCATAACAAACATGTTGCTAAATATTTATTTAGCAGTAAATTTTGTTTAATAAAATGTTGATGCCGAGATAGAAATACAGATATTTGTTTAGCTGGAAAATCTGGCCATCTGTATTTTTATTTTCTTATGTAATAATGATTTTGCACATTTTATCATATAATTGGTATTATTCATATAATTTTTATATGATTATTTCTTTCCAAGATGATTTTACTTGTCTGGTAATACCTATTGCTTGTTTGTGTTATAAATTGTATTTAAAATACCCTAATTGGACATTACTTGTTCCATAGTATGTATTATCATGATTACTATATCTAAATCATTGTTCCAATCTTAGATTTTTTAGATAAATTCCTAGAGCATATTTCTCAAAGAGCAAGCACGAATATGCAGTTTTTGATAACACAGCCAAATAGTCCTTCACATATTTGTATCATTTTACACTTTCAACGGTAATGCTACAATATGAATGATAATTTTTTTAAAAAGAGGAACCCATACTATTGAGTGAAGTATCCCAAGAATGGAAAAAAAAGAAGCACATATACTCACCAGCAAACTGGTATTAACTGAGCAACACCTAAATGGACACATAGGAACTACATTAATGGAGTATTGAGGGCGGGTATATACATACATAATGAGTGAGACGTGCACCGTCTGAGGGATGGTCACGCTTGAAGCTCAGACTTGTGGGGGGAGAGGGGGAAAGGGCATTATTGGAAACCTTAAAATTTGTACCCCCATAATATGCTGAAATTAAAAAGAAACAAAAAAGTGAAAAAAGAGTCAATATGGTGTATTGATAAGTATTTGATTGTCTATTTTAATTTTCAATTAATTTTATTAGTGATTATGCACATTTTTGCATATTTGTTTTCCTTTTGTACTATTACTTTTGCAAAAATTCTATCCTTTCCTCTATTTTTAGCCATTTTTATGAGGATATTTGTGGCTTCTTCCTGCACTTAGTAACTATATATAAAAAAGATATGCTCATCAACTAATTTTCATTAAAATTATGTAACACTGTATAATTTTCAGCATACTTCTATGTCATGTGGTCATTTTTTTGCTTATGATTAGTTTCATTTTAAAAATTTGAATGCTATTTCATAGTTGTACACTAAAATAAAAATTAATATAAATATTTCAAATGGGAATAATATCTAAATAAACAATAAAAAACAATCATGTATATGAATAAATACTGTTACCTGTATCTACCTCAAAAAAAGGATTTATAAGTATTATAATCTTGAAGAAGTACATAAAAAAGAAAAGTATGTATCAATTATGAGTATATGGAAACTATATTTTTTGGAATGCCATGTTCACTACTGCTAGTACTTCTAATATTGCTAGTACTGCTAGCAAACATTGGCACAAATGACTCTATTACAGAGAGTTAGCAAACTGAATCCAGCAACACATGAAAAAGTTTATAAACCATGAACAAATGAGTTTATTCCAGGTGTGCAAGGATGGTTCAGCATATGCAAATCTATCAATGAGATTCATCACATAAACAGAATTAAGGACAAAAACCATATGATCACCTCAATATATGCAGAAATAGCATTTGATAAAATCCAGCATCCCTTCATGATAAAAATACTCAATGAACTATGCATAGGAGTAACAAACCTCAAAATAGTAAAGACCATAGATGGCAAACCCACAGACAATACCATACCTAACGGAAAAAAATTGAAAGCATTCCCTGTGAGTACTGGAACAAGACAAAGATGCCCATCTTTACCACTCTTATTCAAGATACTACTGGAAATTCTCTCCAGACCAATCAGGCAAGGGAAAAAAATAAAAGTTAATAAAATTAAAAAAGAGGGAGTCAAATTATCCCTGCTTGCTGATAATATGATCTTATATCTAGAAAACCCTAAACACTCCACCAAAAAACCTCTTAGATTTGATAAATGAATTCAGCAAAGTTTCAGGATACAAAATCAGCATACAAAAATCTATAGCATTTTTATACACAAATAACAATCAAGCCAAGAACAAAATAAAGAACTCAATCCAATTTAAAGTAACTAAATAAAAACCCTAGGAATATATTTAACGAAGGAGGTGAAAGACCTTTACAGGGAAAACTACAAAACACTGATGAAAGAAATTGTAGATGACACAAACAGATAAAAAAAATCCACGCTCATGGATCAGAAGAATTAATACTGTTAAAATGGCCATACTGCCCAAAGCAATCTACAGATTCAATGCGATTCCTATCAAAATACAATGTCATTTTTCACAGAACTAGAAAAAACAATCCTAAAACTCACATGGAACCAAGAAAGAGCCCAAATAGCCAAATTGATATTAAGCAAAAAGTACAAAGCTGGAGGCATTTCATTACCTGACTTCAAATTATATTTATAAGGCAATGATAACTGAAACATCATAGTAGTAATATAAAAATAGACACATAGACCAATGGAACAGAATAGAGAACCCAAAACTAAAGCCACATATCTACTGCCAACTGATTTTTGGCAAAGACAACAAAAACATACACTGGGGAAAGGAAACCTTTTCAATAAATGGCATTGGAAAAATTGGATAGCTATATGTAGAAGAATAAAATTGGATCCCTATCTCTCACCATATCTAAAAATCAACTCAAGGTGGTTTAAAGAATTAAATATAATTCTTGGAAACTGTAAAAATACTAGAAAAAAACCTAGAGAAAACTCTTCTGGACTTTGGTCTAGACAAAGAATTCATGACTAAGACTTCAAAAACACAAGCAACAAACACAAAAATAGACAAATGAGACTTAATTAAACTAAAAAGCTTCTGCACAACAAAAAAATAATCAACCAAGTGACCAGATAACCTAAAGCATGAGAAATAATATTTGCAAACTGTGCAACCAATAGGGAACTAATATCCATAATTTACAAGGAAGTCAAACAACTCAATAAGAAATAAAATAACCCCATTAAAATGTAGGTGAAAGACATGAATAGATATTTCTCAAAAGAAGACATACAAATGGCCAACACGTATATGAAAAATATTCAGCCTCACTAATCACAGAAATGCAAATTAAAACTAGAATGAGATATCATCTTACACAAGTCAAAATGGCCTATTAAAAAGTAAAAAAAACAATACGTTGGCAAGGATGCAGAGAAAAGGGAATGTTTATACACTGTTAGAGGGAATGTAAGTTAGTGCAACCTCTCTAGAAAACAGTATGGAGATTTCTCAAAAAACTAAAAATAGAACTACCATTTTATCCAGCAATTCCACTACTGAGTATCTACGTAAAGGAAAAGAAATCATTATTTCAAAAAGACACATGAACTTGTATATCATAGCACTATTCACAATAGCAAACATATGATATCAACCTAAGGGTACATCAATGGATGACTGGATAAAGAAAATGTGTTATATATATCCCATTTAGCCACAAAAAGAATGAAATCATGTCTTTTGAAGTCATATGGATGGAATTGGAGGCCACTGTCTTAAGTGAAACTCAGAAACATAAAGTCAAATATCATATGTTCTCCCTTATAAGTAGGAGCTAAATATTTGTACATATGGACATAAAGAGTTGGAATGATAGACATTGGAGACTTGGAAGGGTGGAAGGATGGGAGGTGGGATGAGTGATGAGAAATTACTTAATGGATACAATGTATGTTAATTGGGTGATGGAAACACTAAAAGCTGAGACTTTATCACTACACAATAAAAAACAAAACAAAATAAAACCTCTTGAAATATCAAGGAGAGAGACTGTGCTTAGAGAAAAATTAGGTGAGGTATATCCAACAGAAAATCAGATAATACTGGTGAAAGTTACACAAATGGAACCATTGTTTAAATATTGTGAATTATATCACAGAATATGTATGTCGAATATATGAGGGCTAAGATCATATTTTTTGTTTTCTTTAGCATAGAAAATTGACACATCAAAAGAATTAAGTTATTTTAGTTTATAATTACCTTTGAGTCTTGATATAGACTGAAAAGATGCATTGGGAAGTATTAAGGGAATACCATTTACATATATACACAAAAGAAAATATGTTGCTATATGAATAGAATCAGTTGTTTTCCATGCCAAATCACATAGTATCACTTCACAGAAAACAGCTCAGGGGAACACTGACTCCTAATCTTGATTGGGTGATATAAAAATGGTCAGACTATCATCTGTCATCTACTCATTGCCACTCAGTTTATATCTTCTCCACAAACTCTAAGGAAAACTTTGCAGGAAATAAAAACATGCCTTCTCTCATTGTTGAAAGCTACTAGGAAGGAGTAAAAGTGGTCATGTGAGCTTCTGAAATGAAGAATTCAATTATAATATATATATGTTTAATTTTTATGATGTGGAAAAGCCAATAAAAATGATTTTCATGATTTCAAATAATCTCCCTGGGATATCTTGTCAATCAATCACCCGATTTCTTTCATAGCCAAAACCATTGACCCAGAGCATTAAATTCCTGAATTTTAATATTTAGGATAATATATTAAAATTAAAATTCCTTAAAGCCCCAATAGACAAGAGATTTTCTAACATTTGATCATTGTCTTTAATTTTCATTAAATAAAGTTATTATTATGCATATTTTAATATCCAAATACTTCACCAAACATGAAATAATACATTTTGGAGCCAAATATGACAAACATTGTATGATCTTACTTATATGTGGATCCTAAAAAGTTGGACTCATACAAGTAGAGAGTGGAATGGTGGTTACCAGAGACTGAGGGGCAGGGTATGGAAAGAGAAAGAGGAAGACATTGGACAATGGGTACAAATTTTCAGTTAGATAAGAGGATTAAATTCTGATGTTCCACTGCATAACAAGTGAATATAAATAACAATAACAAACTGTATATTTCAAAATAACTAAAGGTTCAAGTATTCACCACACACACACACAAATAAACATTTGTGGTGATGAATATGCTAATTAGCCTAATTTGATCATTTCACAATGTATATATGTATCAAAATATCACATTGTATCCCATAAACATATATCAGTTATTTGTCAATTAAAAATAAAATGTAAGTAAGTAAATAAATGAAAAAGAGTAGATTCAGAATCCATTTAGTGCTTTCTTCAAAATGAAATATTCAACCTTCCAGTTTTTAGGTACAATATTTTTTGGATTTTTTTTATTAAATGGAGTGTAGAAAATGGTCTTTAGTGAGAAATTGCTCTTTTATCTTTTAGTCTATATTAAATCCATATATCCACTTAACTGCCTTCAAAGCTCAAAATATATTGATTCAGCAATAATAGTAGCAGCAACCAGTTTTACTTCACACTTATATTCAGATAGAACATTCCCAAACTAATATGTTATTCTGTGGAATGGATGTAGTTTGCTCAATATTGCAGTTACTTCATTCAAAGGGTTCACATTTCTTCTAATTTTTAGTGATAATCTATCATTTTGTTTTTAGATAAATTCGAAATTGACATTAAAACCTTTGAAGCGATTATCTCCATCACCACCATCATTGTTGTTATTACCATCCCTACTTTATTGGACACTATTAATAGTCACAATTTTGAGTCCTAACATGTATTATCTCATTTAATACAATGAACAAAAGAGGTACTATTGTTATGTCTATTTTACAGAGGAGGAAACCGAAGCTTCAAGTTAATGAGGTCTCAGAGCAAATAAACTAATCAAGTTGGATTGCATGACCTTGGGGAAATCTGCTTTAATAATATATAACCTTGCAATCCAACTTCTTCATTAATTGACACATAAAGAAATAAACCATTTTCTTTTATTGACTTATTCTAACATGCCATTTCAAACTAATTACAAATTACTAACATTTAATATTTAGTTTCATAATAAAAACAGTATACATTTACTTCAGGTTTCTGAAATAAATTACTTAGTATTCTCTTATTTAGCCTGTTTATTTTTATAAGTACATTTATACAGGATTCACATTTCCTAACAAAATGTGTGGGATATGACTCATAAATGTTACTTTCAGACAGATCAATAGCACTTTTCAAAAGCTAGGGTCCATGTACATTTTATTTTAAAATTTAAAATAATGTCAGATATAGGAAAGGATTTCAAAGATGATCTAGCATGTCCCTACACAACAAACCTCCTGACAGAATCGCTAATGTAATCATCTCAGTGCCACAGAGTGGAGGAGTTTAGAGGTCAGCTGAAAATAATTCTTTTTGTGCATCACCTCTCAACTTGTTCTGTACAAGTTATTTCTCTTTGCAACTGTTGAAATAGCAAGCAGTTCTCAAAGCTTTGCTAATACCTTTGGGCCACTCATCCAAAAAAAAAAAAATACAAACTAAAAATGAAACATCAGTTTAAGTCTAAACCACTCACCTAAGATTCACTGAAGCTTTAACTTCTAGACTCAAATGTTTTTACCTGAACTATTTGGGGAAAAAATAACTGAGTATGAGAAACATTACAATAAAAAAATAGTATTCATGGATCTGTGAAAGATGATAAAAACAAAAAGCTGAAATAATGTGATCTTACACAATGAGAAGTTTAAAGAAGAGTGATTTTTTTCAGTTTAAAATGTGTTCTGCTATTTTGAGTCAGTAATTTAAAAATTGCATTATATATCAAAATACATGAAATATCTTGTTAAAAACACATGTAACAAGTGGCTATATGGGAATCTTTTTGTTTGGTTTTGTCTGAGGCCCCAAATGCTGACTTAATACCCTGTAAAGACTCAAGCTTATTAGCCCATACTATGCAACATCAAGGAAGATGTGGGGAAACGGGTTACTAGGGACCACCTTATCTTACATACTTAGGCTCTGTGAGAAAGTAGTTGCCAAGAACTATTGAGGGAACTACTTTAGAGAGTGTGGTCTCCACGCAGGAAGGGCAAATATTTTTCTGTCCTTAGAATGAGGAGGCTCCATTGGGACCATTCACAGTGTTATCCCCTCAATGTGGATAAAATAAGTTGCACCCATCTGAAATAACTTACAGTGTGGCCAGGACTGATGCGCTAGAGCAGAGATAGACAAAGCAACATTCTGAAGCAGCTGCACTTCCATTGATGGTGGGGCAAAAACATGTGATTCTGGGAATTAGATAAGAACCCCAGGGAAGGGTCATCTCAAAGGTAAAATCTTGGCACTTTGGGAGGCTGAGGTGTGAAAATTGCTTGAAGCCGGGAGTTTAAGACCAACCTGGACAACATAGCAAGACCCTGTCTCTACCGAAAAAAGAGAATTAGCCAAATGTGGTGTGCACCTACAGACCTAGCTACTTGGGAGGCTGAGGCAGGATAGAAGATTGTGTGAGCCCAGGAGTTTGAGGATGCAATGAACTCTACTGATGTTATATATGTGTCTTAGTCCATTTTGTGTTGCTGTAACAGAATACTACAGACTGGGTAATTTATAAACAATAGAAATTTATTTGGCTTATGGTTCTGGAAGTTGGGAATTCCAAGAGTATGGCACTGGCATCTGGTAAGGGTCTTCTTGTTGTGTCATCCAATGGCAGAAGGCAGAAGGGCAAGAAAGTGTAACAGATGAAGAAAGGGCTGAAACTTACTTTTACAACAACTTTTGAGACAGCAAACTTACTCCCATGATAATATACTAATCCATTCATGTGAGCTGAGCTCTCATGGCCTAATCACCTCTTAATGGGCCTACCTTTTATACCATTACAATGGCATTAAATTTCAACATGAGTTTTGGAGGGGACATTCAAACCATAGCAATATGATATGATGATTACTGATAGATACTATTTTTTTTCAGTAGCATATAATGCTGCATTGACACTGCTTACCTGTGGAATTTGTGTCATAATACCTGTCATGTCTACATGTATGGTTTATATGAATATTGATAAAAACTCACTGCTATGGGATGAATGTCCCTTTTAAAACTCTTACAGAAATGTAATTGCTATTGTGATAATATTGAGAGGTGGGGCTTTAAAGAGCTGATTAGGTCATGGGAGCACCGCCCTCGTGAATGGATCAAAGCCATTGTTGTGGGAGTGGGTTAATTATAAAAGGGAGGAGTTCAGCTCTCTTTTTCTCCCTGTCTGGAGTGCTTGTCTTGCCTTCCACAGTGGGATAACTTGCTTTTCACATGTTCTTGCCAGGTGCTGGTGTCATACTCTTGGACTTCCCAGCCTTCAGAACTGTGAGCCAAATAAAGGTCTGTTGTTTATAAATTACTCAGTCTGTGCTTTTCTCTTATAACAGGACAAAATGGACTAAGACACTCACATATTAATTTGAAAATATATCCTTCAACAAAATACATAAGAATTAAAATTAAACAGAAATTAGTCTAATAGAAATATATTTTATCAGAGAGATTCCTGAATCCATTTGGACATTAAGAATTAATAGCATATTTTCATCCTGCAGATGAATCAAGAAAAGGCATCCTTTGAAAATATCAACAATGGCGAGGGTGATTTAGTGGTGATTTCACCATATAAATCACTCTACTATAGGGAGTATCTTTTTATGAGCAAAAGGTCACTGTTTCAGAAACCTCTCAGCAATGATCAACATTATGTTCAAAGAAAGTTATGTTTCCTAACAAATTAAGTTGAATTTGAGAAAGATAAATAAGTTAGTCCTTCCATTAAATACTCCTAAATCTTTTTAATGAGCAAATGGATGTGAATGTATATTAATCTTTGCTTTTATGAGAATTGTTTTATGCAACTGATTTTTAAAAAATTCATCATGGAAGATATTGTTCACACATATAAGATATATAGAAATGTTTCTACAAAAAAACTTTATATACAGTCAAGTGTGGTGGCCTGTGCCTATAGTCTCAACTATTCAGGAGGCTGAGGTGGGAGGATAGTTTGAGTACAGGAGTTTGAGGCTGCAGTGAGCTGTGATCACGCTGCTGTACTCCAGCCTGGGTGACATAACCGCTATATAAATCTTTGATATTATTTCATCCATTTTTAATGAAAATAAAGTGATATTCTTGCTTACTAAGGTATCAGTGAGAAAAAGAAATTGTGGAGTTTGAATCTTTGTAATATTTTATGGTAATAGGAGGGGAGGGATTTCTTCCCTCCTTTCTTTTTCCACTCTGCTCATCATTCTAATTTTCCAGAAATATGAGAAGAAAAAATGAAGCAAAGTTGCTCATTTTGAAATAGATTTCAAGAGAATCTGCTTAATAATTTCACTGTCCAAGTGACATGTGACATTCTCTTAGTGACCAGTGAGGTATTTAGAAACTAATTTGATAAACAGATTTAATTTTTTCAAGTTCAAGAGTTTTTTATGAAGACATCTTAAATTTGCAAAGCCGATAAAAGAATACACATAGAATCTGAGATTATATAGTGTGATGTTATGAGATGTGTGTGTGTATATACACACACCTATATAGATTTTTGCCCATGGTTCCTGGCTCATAATTCCCACAGCTCTTATTACAGTCTTTTGTTTTAATGTTGGGATATATTAAGCCTCAGGAGCAGGCCTCATACAACAGAATCTCTCTCTCTCTCTCTCTCTCTCTCTCTCTCTCTCTCTCTCTCTGATCTTTTTCTCTCCCCTTTTCACCTATTAGAGAGGGTCCTGCCCCATACCCTGCAGAGAGATGACAAGAAGAATCTGAACTGACAGATCTTGCTGGATTTAGATTATACCATTTTGTCCAATGGCATTTTGACATGGCTGTCCATGCTTCAATCATGACTGCAATGAAACCTCCATAAAAACCCAAAAGGACAGAGTTTGGAGAACTTCCAGATAGCTGAACACATGGAGGCTCCTGGAGAGTGGCGTGCCAGGGAAGCTCTTCCCCCATACCTTACCCTATCCATCTCTTCATCTGTATCCTTTGTTATATCTTTTATAATAAACTGGTAAATAATAAGTAAAGTGTTTCCTCCAAAAAATTAATCCAAACCAATGAGGTGGTTGTGGGAACCCCAACTTGCAGCCAGTCGGTCATAAGTTCTGGAGGTGCAGTTTTGCAACTGGTGTCTAAGGTGGAGGCAGTCTTGGGGACCAAGCTCTCAACCTGTGGGTACTAACACTTCTTGAGGCCCAAGCCCTGAACCTGTTGGTACTGACACCATGTCCAGACAGATAGTGTCAGAATTAAATTGGAGAATACCCAGCTGGTGCTTACTGCTTGTTGGTGGGGGGAAAGAAAAGCCCATACCTTTGGTCACAGAAGTCTATGTTGATTGTTGTGTTGGTGTGAAGGCAGAGGGAAAAACATCGTTAGAGTTTTTTTCCCAAATAATAGAAAAATGTGTGTTTCTTTATGTTAACACTTTGATAAAAATTAACCACTTTCTTTATAAGTATGTGATATAATGATTTCAATATTTGTCCTATTAAGTAAGGTGATACATTATAGTGAAGTGTATTGGGCTTGAAGTTGGAGGACCTGGACTTTAATCTTTTCTCTGCCATTTGCATAAGCATGCCTTGTGGAAATCTGTATTGAAGGCTAAGCATTAGCATCTATACAGTGGCAGTAAGATAGTAGGGCATTAAAAATTACACATGAGGCCAGGGGCGGTGGCTCACGCCTGTAATCCTAGAAATCTGGGTGGTTGAGGCGGGAGGATCACTAGAGGTCAGGAGTTGGAGACCAGCCTGAGCAAGAGCGAGACCCTGTCTCTACTAAAAATAGAAAGAAATTAGCTGGACAATTAAAAATATATAGAAAAAATTAGTGGAGCATGGTGGCACATGCCTGTAGTCCCAGCTAGGGGAGGCTGAGGCAGGAAGATTTCTTGAGCCTAGGAGTTTGAGGTTGTTGTGAGCTAGGCTGACGACATGGCACATCACTCTAGCCCACGCAACAGAGTGAGACTCTGTCTTAAAAAACAAACAAACAAACAAAAACTACAACCTAACTAAGAGTACATTCTTTGTAACAAGTAGCTGAGTTTCAGCCAATCGTGACAGCCAAACTTCAGCCAATCACAGGCTGCCAACTGATCAGACTATGTCCATAAAAGGCAAATGCCAATCTGTAATTATCAAGTTGTTTCTTAGGTCATTTTATTTTTCTGTCTATAAATACTGCCTGCCTACATTGCTGATTGGAGCTCTCTGAACCAATCCTGGTTCTGAGAGCTGCCTGATTTATGAATGGTTCTTTACTCAAATAAACTCTATTAAATTTAATTTTTCTAAAGCTTTTCTTTTAATAATACTTAATGCAGTCTATAATAAAACACTATTTTGGTTTGACTATGTCCATTTTCTATGTCCTAAAAGTTTGGTTTTACAAAATTTTCCCTCTATAAAATATTCAATAGTCTTAAGTTTTAAATCAGTGGAGCACATATGTAGAAATCTCTATTAGTTTAGCAGAATGTATATAGGAACTTTATCAGAAATTATCACCACATATTTAGGTAAATTTATTTGGATTAAAACTAAGTATTGAATTTTATCTTTAGTGTTTTGATTGTTCATGTTGATGTGTTATTTTGATAGATAGTATATTTTCACTCTTAGAACAATAACAACACAGTATTTCAAATAATAGAACTGTTTGAAAATACTGAGTGAAAGAACAAATAAGCAAATGATAAAATGATTACATGGATGAATAAATCTTTAGAGCTGACCCCAAAAAAAGGAATAGTTCCATTGTCTGTCAATGTAAGGTTTAACCCACTGGATGAAATCAAACACTTTTTTCTTAAGCAGAGTAAAATATCTAAATGTTCAGGTTCTCTCTCTCTCTCTCTATTTCTCTCTCCTTCTCCTCCTTCTCCTCCTCCTCCTCCTCCTCCTCCTCCTCCCCATCTATACTACTAAGAAAGATAAATGGAAGCATTACTTTTTCTTTTTGCCTCTGTCCTATTTCTGACCACAAAAACCGTCACAGTGATCTATTAACATTGTGGATTTCCTTCTTTAGTACAAATGACAAGGTTGCTATTTTTGAAGTAAGTTCTATCTTCTTGTTACAGGCACAATGAATGATTAAAGGTTTCAGCAGGGGAAATTACTAAACCTTTGTCTAAAAGTATAGGCAATCTTAAAGTTGACTTATTGTGATAAGAAGAAAAAGTATAAATTTCACCTCATCTGTCTACTCAATGTACAAAGTATAATATGATGGGTCATAATGAAAAACAAGGGTTATTCTTTTTCTACTTTCAGTAGAAATTTCTTTTATGGAACATAGAAGTGCATTATTTCATGTTCAACTCTTAAAAAGGAAGAGGATGAATCTAGTGAAGGAGAATAGTCTTATATGAAACTTCTAAATATGTCTCTTTATGCTATTTTTCTTTTGTTCTATGTTTCACAGCTGAGGTTAAAACAAAAATAACTATCTTGCTAACACATTAATTATGCTCTTAATAAAACAAATTTACTTTGTTTGACCTTTCTAGGATGAACATGGAGAGGCCATAGAATGTTTTTAAAGGTGTGGCAAATAATTGTTAAAACAATAGCATCTTATTACATAATATTGAATACAATAATTTTAGATTTATAAGTGTGAAAACTATCATTATTTTAAAACAGCAAATAAATTTAAAAGTTTCCTATTTTATTGAAAATACTTTTAATCTTATTAAAACTCAAAACCAATATTAAATAGTAAGGCTGGTATTAGTTATATGATAGGTAAATATCCTGGTCTCAGTATAAACTTCATAATCCTAAATTTTCTTATGTAAATTTAGGCAGATTTATACCTTTGTAAAAAATGTCACCCTGCAAACATGAACTGTAGTTGAATATGAGAGATTTGGACAACAAGTTTGCTTTTTATTTGAAGATTCTAATCCCAAAGAGTTAAAATATGATAAACCATATAAAATCATATAAAATGCACAAAGTCCTTTAAAGCAACTTTTTAGCAATAGAATTATTTTTCCAAATGAAATATTCAAATGCTTAATATGTCAAACAGATATAGTTGAGCCACTATGGTTGGAGTGGGAGGTGGAAGGGTTTGGGGTGGGGCTGAAGGTTAACTTCATCTGCTTGTCCCCATTTTCTCTTTCCTATCTTTAAATAAAGGGACTTCTGGAAAAAAAAATCTTTGGAGTAACTTTTTCAAAGGACTACACGTACAATATGGCTCAAAAATAGCATCCCTAAACATTTGTCTATCGTACATGTGATAATTTCATGTGGTAACTCATATGAGCAATACTTTTCATTCAAGTATTCATTGTGAGAGCCCCTGATATATAAATTATAGTATAATTTTAAAGTAAAATAATCAAATATAGGTTTATTTCTACTCCACTTAAATTTGGACTAGTCTGTGACTTTATTCACCAATAGAATGGAGGAGACATTATGTTGTAAAATATGAAATATTACTTCTTAAGAGATTTTACAGTTTCTATATAATCATTCTTAGAATAATTCCTGTGACTGCAACATGAAAAAGCTTAGAATAAAGGACCACTTAAAGAGAGACCCTATTTGTTTCAGCTGAGCCAGGTTTTCAGCTCGCCCAGAAGCTAAATGTAAAAGCATCAGAAAACCTAGGTAGGGTGATCAAACTTCCACTTTGCAAGTACATGACTGAAGGGTTTCCTGAGATGTGGTCTGGGCAAATGCACAGAAGTATTTTGGGTATTGAACCTGTGTGTCCATCAGGATTAGCTGGAATAACCAAGATAATCAGAATATTTGCATTCGTAGGTCCAGATACAGTAGTCGGTATACTCAGAATATTTTTACTTCTGGAGTAGTCAAGGTCTCAAATGGTCCATAAAACCAAGCTGGCAGTCATGACTGGTCACACCCATATGTCTGAACTGCTCAGTTTAATCAGATTGTCAGCATGTCAATAGAAGATATTTGTTTGCAAGAAAGAGAAACTTTGCCTCACACTGGTTTAAATAAGAAAAACTGGCTTTAATAAGAAAAACAATTCACTCATATAAGTATATATTCATGTAAGTATATATTTAAAGTTAGGACAACATCAGGACTGGCAGCTTCAGCTATTGAATAACATTCTAGAAGTTACTGTCCTGTTTCTCTCCAAACTGCCATCCAGGAATATTACTTTCTTCCTATGGCCTGTTGTCTCATGGTCATAATATGGCTGCTGGAGCAATTGGGTCTAAGAGGTCTAAGGCTTCCTCACTTATGGAAATCCAGAATAAATTACTACTGAAAAAAACCTCAAACTCTTAGAAATTTTTTCAGAAAATCTTTTGTTTTATTGAACTATTTGCTCTAAGAGTCCACTCCTAAACCTGTCTCCACAAAAGTATGAGGAATTGCTATGATTTGAGTACTTACTCAGCTTCAACCCCTGGAGCTTGCATGAGGCAGTTTTCACTGAGTCACATAGGTTGCCTAAAGAGAAGCTTGGAGGCCGAAGGAAGACAAGGATAATGACTGTTCGGCCATAAATGGCGTTCATAGTAGTTGATTTTGTTCAGGCTCTCTACTGCAGTGGTCAGTATTTCAAGCATGCCAGTCTGTGTAAAATGGTCAGTCTGTCCAGTTCATCATTAAGTTTGGTTTGGTTAGTCTGTCAGGGCCTATATTTCTCTCTACATGAAGTCATATGAGTGGATTCTGAAGGGAATATAAAGGTGAAAGAAGTTTCTCCATGCTTTTAACCTCCGCAAAGATCTTCTCTTTGTGCCAAAGGGTCCCAGATTCTATGCCCTGCACAGCCATTCTCCCCAAATACTCTTGGTTTGGATAGTGAAAGACATCGTGAGGAATTATTGTAAGGCTTAGAATCAGATTGACTTGACATGAACCTTCATGCTCCTAGGTATTGGTTGCATGTCCCTAGTAAATCATTTAACCTTTTAAAACCTCAGTTTCATCATCTGTAAAAATTGGGATAATAATAACACTTAATCATCCTTGTATTTGAAGTTGAGAGAGTTCATTAGTTCATGCATATAAACCCATATTAAAATAGTGCTTTGCAGAGATAAATGGTTGGATACAGGCCATCACTGTGTGCGCTCTCTCGCGCTCTCTCTCTCTCTCTCTCTCTCACCCACACACACACACACTCCGCACACAATACACATATGTAGATGTTTAGATATATATTCCCAAGGTTCAGATTTAGATTGTTTTTGTGTCATCACTGGTTGCTATGTTTATTGATTAGATTGATTAGTGAGAATCCCACTCAACTGAATCTGAGGAAACATAATAAAAATCATGCCCAGCTGAGTCTTGCAGAAACATGGCTAAGTGCTTTATGTAGAGCAATAATACCAATTTCCTCAGTCAACTAGATTTGAAACTTCAGAGTGATTGTTTACCACTCCCTCTTCTCCACAACCAATTAATTCCTAAACCCCACAGATTTTCATTCTGTAAACTCTTCCCCATCTGTCCCTGCTCTTTGATTTCCAATTCTATCCTCCCGATGCTGATCTGCATTAACTCTTTCACAACCTAGCTTATTGCCTCTACTCCATTTTTTTAAAAATCCAACTCATTCTACAGACCATTGTTAGTGCGACTGCCTCTTTCAATTTCACATAGTACTTATGTAGTTAGAATAATATATACTTTTAGAAAACTAATGACAGTTTAGCTTGATGAATCTTGTAGTTATCTTGAATTTTCCACTTCAGAAAACTGGGTATGTCTCCACTTAGCTCCCAATTTGATTTTCTGAACAAAGATTATGAATCAACATTGCAAAATGTCCATAATACCCAAAGTGATTTACAGATTCAATGCAATCTCCATCAAGAAAAAACAATTCTATACTTTGTTTGGAAGCAGAAAAGAGCCTGAATAGCCAAACCAACCTTAAGCAAAAAAACAAATCTGCAGTCATGACTTTACCAGACTTTAAGCTTTACTAAAAGGCTATAGTAACCAAAACAGCATGAAAATGGCACAAAAATACATAGACCAATGGAACAGAATGGAGAACCCAGATATAAAACCATCCACATATTGCCATCTGATCTTTAACAAAGTAGACAGATATATACACTGGGGAAAACTTCCTATTTAATAAATGGTACCAGGAAAATTGGATAGCCATAGGTAGAAGAATGAAATGGGACCCTTATCTCTTACTACTCACAAAAATTAATTCAAGATGGATAACAGACTTAAATCTAAGACATGAAACCATAAGAATTCTAGAAGAAAACATTGGAAAAAACTCTTCTAGGTATCAGCCTAGGAAAAGAATTTATGAAGTCCTCAAGGACAATCACAGCAACAACCAAAATAAGTAAATGGTACTTGATTAAATTAAAAATGTTCTTCACAGCCAAGGAAACAATCAATGAATCAAATAGACAACCTACAGAATGGGAGAAAATATTTGCATGCTATGCATCTGATAAAGGCCTAAAACCAGAATCTACAAAGAACTTAAGCAAATAGGCAAGAAAAAAACTGAACAACCCTATTAAAAACTGGGGGAAAGACATAAATAGAAGCTTTTCAAAAGAGGATAGACTAATGGCCAATAAACATATGAAAAATGTTCAACATCCCTAATCATCAGGGAAAATACCAATCAAAACTACAATGAGATATCACCTAACCTCAGTGAGAATGGCTTTTATTGAAAAAGTCCAAAAACAATAAATGCTGGTGTGGAAGCAGAGAGAAAGGAATACTTATACATCATTGGTGGGACTGCAAACTAGCATAACCTCTATGGAAAATAGTGTGGAGATTTTTCAAAGAACCAAAAATAGACCTACTATTTGATTCAAAAACCCCACTACTGGGTATTTACCCAAAGGAAAAAAGTTACTTTATAAAACTGACACTTGCACTAGAATGCTTATTGCAGCACAATTCACAATGGCAAAAATGTAGAATCAATCCAAGTTTCCATCAATTCATGAGTGGATTAATAAAATGTGGTGTATGTTCACTGTGGAGTACTACTCAGCCATCAAAATGAATTAATATCTTTTGCAACAATCTGGATGGAACTGGAGACCATCCTCCTAGGTGAAGTATTGCAAGAATGGAAAAACAAACACCACATGAACTCACTATTAAATTGAAACCAACCAATCAGCACTAATGTGCACAGATGGAAATAAAACTCAATGGAAATCATGCAGGTGGGAGGGGGAAGAAGGGGATGGGTGTAATCATACCTAACAGGTACAATGTACACTATTTGGGCAATGGGCACACTTAAAACTTTGATTGAAGCAGTATGAAAGCAATC
Organism: Cheirogaleus medius; assembly: GCA_008086735.1. NCBI lineage: Eukaryota > Metazoa > Chordata > Mammalia > Primates > Cheirogaleidae > Cheirogaleus > Cheirogaleus medius. The sequence goes on from VBSM01000361.1 coordinate 26,871,262, forward strand.
AATGTATCCAAAACATTTGTACCCCCATAATATTCTTAAATAAAAAATGGGTGGGCACCCTCTGCTCTCTCTCTTGCTCCCTCTCTCACCATGTGACATTCCTTCTCTCCCTTCACCTTCTACCTTCATTAAAAGCTCCCTGAAGCCCACCCTAAGAACAGATCCTGGGGCCATGCTTCTTGTACAGCCTGCAGCACCATGAGCCAAATAAACCTATTTTCTTTATTAAAAAATAATTAAAAAGAGGAAAACAAAAATATGCACTTATTCATAGCTAAGAATCATGATATTCTTACAATTTGCCCCCTCTCAATACAGTAAAAGCACATACTTTACACCGGAAGTGGAAAGAGATATTACCTGTGAATTAGAAGTAAGCCGACACTAGGAAACTTACATTGACTCAGAGATATTTTTATTTGAATCCAAACTCACATTTTTAAACATGAATCATTTTTTCATTTACAACATAAAGAGATTAGATAAATACTCAGAAATACACAAATATTGCACACATAGTAGGAGGAAGGTAAAGCAATCAAAAGCCAAGGAAGAGTGTTTTGACCAAGGAACTCTTGGTTGAAGATATAAAAACATGCACATTAATTGACTTTGTTATCATTTATTCCTGAACAGTTTGAGCCCAGAAATTTGAATTTATGCGATGAGCTCAGAGTTGCTTCAACAATTGGAAACAATTTTTTTCCAGGTGCTATTTGTTAGTTATAGCACTGCACATAAAAAATGATGCCTGTCATACTATTTAACACTATGCTATCCATTTTTTTCTCTGTGAATTAAATGAACTATTAGAATTTCTTCAAACATATCCCAAACTTTTCAGTATCGGAACTTTAAATTATTGTTCTGTTTCTTCCTAAATTCCTCTCTTCTTTGGCATCCAGAATTTCCTTTCATGATGCAAGACCAAACTCAAATCTTACTTCTTCTTGCTAACTTCATGCCTTCAGGCTGTGTTCTTTATACATATAAACTCACATCTTCATGTCAATAAGAATAATTAAACAAGAAAATCAAAAACCTATCATAATCTTATTGATCAAAGATGATCACTATCAATTATTTGTATACTGCTTTTTGTTTTTTCTATGAAAATATTATGTAAATATATATATATATATATACTATTTCTCATATAGACAAGTTTTAAGAACATAAATCTCAAGAGTTCAGCTCATGGACCAAAACCTATACGATTTTTCAGGCCTTACCATAGGAAAACAAATGCTCTGCCTGGTGGGCCTCGTGGGGAAGCTGTACTCCCCACAACAGACTTGGTACACAGCCAATGCATTACTGTGTCTGAAGGGAGATGCGGTCAGGAACTCAGGCCGTTGGCCAGCTATGCTTTTATACATGTCTGTATTTCTAGCTCAGGAACCCCCATTCAGAGCCTGTTTTACTGAGGGCCTTAGGCTGAGTCTTTCTCTAGGTGTCTCTGCCTAAAGTTTTTCATTAGGAAAATTGGGGAGAACCTTGAAGACACCTTTCTCCACTCTCACTTAGCCCTCAGTATTTTTCTACTCTAAGTCCTTCCCCCTTTACTTCTCTTTGGCCCCAGGATCCTTACAATGGTAGAAGCCTTTTGTTTGGGGCTTCCTCAGTGTGAGAGGACCCCACATCTCTGCTGAGATACCTTTCCCTATACTGTGTGCAGTGCCATTGGGGAGAATGGGGAATGAGAGATGGGAGAGGGGTGATATTTTCTGTTTTAGCCTCATATTTATAACATTACAGTAAATTAATGACTTGACTGTTTACTTTCATTTTAGCTTGATATTTTAAGACTACCCTGACCTCCAGCAGCTCAGCTCTCTCCAGCTTAGCTGAGCCACTGACAAATCATATCCTCTCTCTCTCTCTCTCTTTCTCTCTCACCCTGTTGGAAAAAGTCAGTGAGTAAATTCCAGATGATGTGCCCTGGTCTACATGTCCCTGAATGATCTGGCTCTTTCTTACTCTCTAACTTCATCTCATGCTATTTACCCCTTCTCTAATCAGTTTCCACCAAACAAGCCTGATTTCTGTCTCCAATACTGCTAAACAGTTAGTTTTCTAACAACATCACTGCATTGGTTCTTCAGTCTTCTCAAAATGTTGTTTCTTTACTCTTATGCTAAGATCCGTAGGTCATTTAGGTGTCAAAAATATGATATCTCAGAGTGGTTTCCACTACTTACCGTATGAAAATCAACTTTAACCACTTCCCTCCTTCATCCTTACATTCCTGCCTTTTCCCTTTCCCTTCACTGCTAAGTCCTTAATACCAAGGTAAAGCATCTGGCAAATAATATTTGCACAATTAATATTTGTCCAATGAATGAATAAATAGATGAGTAAATGACGAAAGTGATAAAAATATATTGGATATGTGTGTGGCATTTTTGTTTTATTATTTTAAAGTATTTTTATGTCATTAAATGTACCTCAAATACATGTGTTTGTTTTATTTATGACTTTTTGTTTCATCATATGATTACAGGCCAGTTTATCTGACCATTGTCCTATACTTGAGCAGTTATTTTATTCCTCCAAACATCACTCAAAAAAATGTAGGAAAAAAATGTTTTGGTAAACATCCATGAGCATAATTTTTGGGTATCATTGGTAACAAAGGGATTAAAACCATTGGCTTTGGGTTAATATTATCTGGATTAAAGTTGTAACTCAGAAATTTATTAGCTGAGTGACATTGTAAAAATTAATAAAATTTCTCTGTGTTTCTTTTCTTTGTCAATTATAATAAAGATGATAATACTAACCAGTCTGTAGTTTCTTTTGTGAGGATGAAATGAGATTATACATGAAAAATTAAGTTACAGAGTACCCAGCATATACTAATGTTTGTAAGATGTTACTTCTTATTATATCCAATTTATTTCAATCAATTAAAAGAAGAAAATATTCTGGTCCAAAGGGAACAAATATTTTAAGGCTATTAATATACTATTTAAAATGTTCTTCAGAATACTTTAAATTTATTCTTGTGTCAGAACATTATCTAGTACATGCAGTGGAGGCTTCCAATGTTTAGCTCTTTCAGTTCTTCTGGGACCCAGTAGTATATTGACCTTTGGCTGTTGAGCAGGGCCATGTGATTAGTTCCAGTTCATATGTTCTTATACAAGGGCCTTGTATTACTTCCAGGCCATAATATTTAGTGGCCTGTGATTGTCCCTTCATCTCTTTACTCTTTTCCTCACAAGGGAAACCATTAAATATTATCTTGAGGCATCAGTGTCATAGATTTTGTAAGGCAACTATGAGGAAAAGAGGTACCTCACTGTCTTGCAATAGAAATTATCAAGAGGTAAACTTTTAGACTATGATCAAAAGTTGTTTATTAACTCAACATAACTTGTTCTACCATAATGACTATAATATTCCTTTATCGTACCACTGTCAATCCTGGGTAGTACAGAGAGATATGAAAATGGAGATACAAATGACTGATTGATAAATTCTAATCTTGGCTGATTTATAATAAAAAACATTATTTTAAATGGCATCCCTTCAATATTGGATAAAGAAAAGATTTTAATATTTTCTATTTATATTTATTATAATAATAAATTACTGAATATAAATATAATAATACATGCTTTTAAAATAAAAATTTCCATTTATGATTTTTCCCTTTTCATTTAAATATTCTGAATTTTTAAAATTTCTCTGTATAGTAAATCATTTGCATTTCATTTATGTTTATTTTTTTCCAATTTTTCATTGGAATTTTAATTGTATTTATTACAGGCTTTTAAAATAAAGAATTCTTTAATACTTATAAGTCAAAAGATTCTTGTTTCTGTTTTCTATTTCATTGGTCAATGTATCAGTCCACTCGAGTGCCATAACAAAATACCACAGGCTGATTAACTTAAATAACAGAATGTATTTTCTCACAGTTCTGGAGGCTTCAAGTCCAAGAACAAGGTCCCATCACGGTTGGTTTCTGGTTATGTTTTCTTCCTTTGGTTTGCAGATAACACCTTCTAGCTGCATCCTCATATCAGAGAGAGAACGAGAGAGATCCCAGGAGTACTAGCACTCCGATGTCCCTTTCTCTTCTTATAAGGACACAGGGTCTATATGATTAGGGCTTTACCCTTTTGACCTCATCTACTCTTAATTACCTCCTTAAGGGCTCTATCTCCAAATGCAGTCACATTGGTGGTTAGGGGTTCAACATGTGAATTTCAAGGGGACACCATTAAAGTCCATAACAATCATGCTTAAAATGTCTTTCCTGACCAGTAACATTTATTCATAATTTTTCAAGACGTCCCATGATTTTAATTATAAATCACATTTATCTTAGTCAATTTGGATGAGCTATGCTGTGGCAACAAAAAAATTTTTGAAATATCAGTGCCTTAACAAATAGTCTTGAATCCACCCTAAGTGTCCATTGGCAGATGAATGGTTAAACAAAATGTCACATATATACACAATGGAATGCCATTTAGGCACAAAAAGGAAGGAAATCCTGTCATTTGTGACAACATGGATGAACCTGGAGGACATTATGTTAATGAAATAAGCCAGGCACAGAAAGATAAATACTGTATCAACTCACTTATATGTGCAATCTAAAAAAAAGTTGATCTCCTGGAAGTAGAGAGTAGAATGGTGGTTACCAGGGCCTGGGGCAGTGGTGGAATAGGGAATTAGGGAGATGTTGGCCAAATGTTACAAAATTTCAGTTAGGAAGAAAATGTTCATGAGATCTCTCATACAACATGATGACTATAGTTAAAAACAATATATTGCATTACTGAAAAATGTTAAGAGAGTAGACTTTAAATATTCTCACCACAAAAGTGACAGCTAGGTGAGATAACGTATGTTAATTAGCTTGATTTAGCCATTTCATGATGTATATATATTTCAAAACATGATATTGTACATGATAAATACAATTTTATCTGTAGATAAAATATTTTTTAAAAATTAAATTTTAAGAGTCTTTTCTAATTTTTTTGTAACTTTTACCTTGGTTTCCAAAGCTATGCAAGGTCTTTCTCATCTGCTCACAGAAGACAAGAAAGCTAGAAAATCGTGCATTAGTTCTGAAATGTTTTAGCCTAAAAGAGATATACCACCCATAAAAGGGATTGGAAAATATAGTTGTTTAGTAGTAAGTGACTGTGCCATATTTTTTCTAATTATGAAAGAATATATATTATATTTTATTTATAAGTCATAAAAGCAAAATATGAAAATTTAAAAAAACTTTAATAATAATGGCTTTATTTTTCTAATAGATAATATATAATGTTAAGTGTAAGCCAATTATCCCCCAAATAATGTTGATTGTAATTAATAGCAAAAACATTTTATTGGCTTACACCTACAATATATGCATATTTATGTTATATAAGTTGGATATTATTACAGCTCAGACGTTAATTATAAAACATAGACAAAAATAAAAATTTAGAATGATTAAGATGTCGTTCTTCATTCCTATTGAAGTATGCCCAAGGATGAAGATAGCTGCTCTAGCAGACATTTATTTTATGAAGATAAAATATGAGAAGGCAAATGGTTACCGATAGTCCCCTTCCATTTTTAGCGGAGTTGTCTGGGGTGTCTCTGTCTCTCAATATTTATAAGAGGCAGATCATTACTGTTCAAGAAAAGGCAATAACTCTGGCTGCCTCATATGCCAACTTAAGGAAGATGCCAGATACTCCTCTGGTATTTGCAACTCCATACCCTAGAGGTGTAAGCAATCAATGAAGGTGAGCCAAACTGGCGCTATACCTTCTTTGGGTCCATAAGTGCAATTTGAGTTCAGAGAGATCTGCATGTAAGCCAAGAATGTTGGAGAAAATCTACAGGGATTCTGGAGATTCACATGAAACCCATTTTGTTTCTGAAAATAAAAACACTGATGACAGTTTCTCTACCTTTCTCTCTGTTGTTCCTTCCAATGATTGTGTAAGGTTCTGTCTTAATGTGCAAAAATGAAGCCACTAGTTTGGAGTCACCCTGAAGCTTCAGTAAACTTCATATTCTTCACCTGTCTGCCTGCAGCTGTCTCCAGAAAATAATGAGATAGCTTTCTTTTTCACCTGCTAAATATCTCCAGAGCACTGTCATCATCAGATTCTAATCCAGAAACATACAGTGAAGAAAATTCTGAAAAAAACAGAAAATTGCTTATAATGATATGTGAGTAATACTGAGTTAAAATCCACAATACAACACAAACCCCCTATAGGGACAGTGAGAAATTGCATTGCTCAAGGATTTGTTCACAGAGGCTACTTAACAGAAGTTTTGCTGATTCTCCTTGTATGGTTGTTTCCATGGATATTTGTTGGATGGGAATACTGAGGGCCAAGGAAATCTATCAAGCAAAACTGCTAAACTTAGCTGTACAAACAATTTTCCTTCTGTTTATCTGCACTGTTTATTTCACTGAGTTGGGCTATGTCCCTTCACTTTGATTTGAAGTGAAGGCAGGAGTCAACACGTAAAAGATGCGATCTTAAACATGTCTTAATTTATTCTTCTAAAAATAAATTTTGAAAATAGATATTTCGTTGCTAACTAAAGATAAATAGGTAAATTGTTTACATCTCTCTGGTATAAAATTTTATGATTCCATTATTCTGGAAAGAATGACTTTAGAGTGGATTGCATGATTACATTTTGAAATACAAAAATTGACTTTAATACTCATCTCCATAGGAGGGCTACTAACTTTCTCAGTTCTAATTCATGTTTGCTTATAATTTTAACTTGACTTTCCATTATCAAAAAAAATAACACTGCTGTGAATCCTTATTACCGAAAAGCAATTGAACACCACAAAATGGCCAATATATAAATAGGTAACATTAAAGCTGGCAAAATAAACCACTCAGATATTTCAATGTATATACACATTATAAAAGAAATATTTATATTAATTTTCTCCCCAGGAGCCTAATAAAATATACTATTTAAAACATGAAGTGATTGTGAAAAGACTATATCCCCTGTTTATGGTCAACACTGTCATTACACAAAATGTAAAGAGCCTTTCAGAATATATTATGGGAATGTGAATGTATCACACTGTTTCTATTGTGACATAATTAATCTGTGCAACAAGTAGGTCATATATAAACTTTATGGCTTTCTTTTATAAGGACCCATTTATGTGCACTCTCTATTAAGTCTGTCAGAGAAAAAATTCCATAGTAAAACATTCTCAAATTATCTATGAAGTTTATGCAGACATTTTAAAAAGCATTGTTTATAAACCAGCCCTACTATATAAATGAGTTCTACTGCTTGAATTTTCTAGATTGGCTCCATGCAGACATACCCATAAAATTCCAATGAGATCTTACTTCCTTTTAATAAAGTATCTGGATTCCACATCAATGATTTACATTTCTATTCAGACAAGTTTCTGTTCTTAAAAGAAAACACAACTATATTATTGAAAACATCTTAAGATACGTTTGCAAAAAACTAAATTATGCTTTATTTTCTTTTGTCCCTGTACCAGCTCAGTTATAATTCTCTAATGGAAAAACTAAGAGCATATATACCCTTAAGAAAATCATAAAAACCTTTTTAAAGGTCACATAAAATAGTTAAATTAAGTGGTGATCACAAAAGTTAATTGTCTGCCAATCACACTGTATTTCCTTAGTCCATTATCCTTTTACTTTTTTAAGACGTCACCACGTGTCTTCCCCTCTTTCCTCAAATGCCCAGTAATTCCACTCCAGCATTCACTCCAAGTGCATTCTTCCCACCACACTAAGGACCTGAGGCAATCAGAAGGGAACTTACACAAATTACTACCACCATATCTAACACCCACTAGCCTCTTTAATCATATCTTCTGCCTTCTTTCCTGTTTCTTGAACTAAACTGTACTAAATCTCATCCTTGTTAACTCTTTTAAAAAGTATTACTCTAGCATTTTACCATCTCCTATGTATATCATCATATTTTCCTTATTTTCACGATCATTTTCATGAGCATATAAACATGTTGTAGTATTCCCACCTTATTATATATACTCAAGACCCCAATTCTGACTTTTGCTAATGGCTGATTTTTCTCCACCCCAGCTTCCAGCGACACTTCTCAAGAGGTTGTAGGGAATATAATTTTTTCTCCTATTGCTCAAAGCCATTCTTTCTTAAATGAACTCCAGTCAGATTTTGCCTTCATTGTTCTATAGAGGGTTCCAGAAATATGACCTCCAGAGTCTGGTGGTCAAAGTTGAACTATTTATGTTACCTTATCTTTTGTAACTGATTAACCTGACCCAGAAAAATTAATTCTTTCTACCTGAAAATACTTTATTCACTTGGGTTACAGAATATTATATTCTCTGGTTTTCCTCTTGCTTTTCTATTGCTAAATCAGTAAGCAGCCAATCTCTTTTTAAAATCAAGTTATCATAATGATAATTGATTTAATTATTTGCTGATGCTATGTCTGTTAACATAACTGCTGACCAAATTGTGATTAACTCATAGTTTGACAAAATAGTTTTATAAATAAAAAGATATGGCAAAATCCTGTATGAGTTATTGCATTTCAATCTAAAACAACAGATTTTAGCTCTCAGCCCTTTAGATCAGTCAGATAAAGTAGTTCATATTTTCCTTTCATATCTGAAAATCTCTATCAGTAAAAATATCCTGATATATACAAACTAGTCTGCTTATGCTCTCAATATAATCTACAAGTCTTAATGTGAAAATGGAAAATCTCTAAACATTTTTTTCACACTGTTTGATTTTTACCTCTTAGTAACCCTCCAAACTCTATGAGGATATGTCTTAAAAATGTATTCACAATATCTATTCTCAACTCTGCTATTAACAACATCTTGGGCAAGAAAATGAACTTGTAGGGTGGAAAAGGGAGAAAACAAAGAGTCTTATTGTCATGAATTGGCATGGTGCAAGCTTTTATTCATACTCTCTTGTATAAGCATCACAATTCAGATAGATGGTTAATGTCATTCTCAAGATGAAAATGCAGTTAGCTTTCTGTTATAGAAGACCAGCTTAGAAATATTTTTACTAAAAAATATTACTGAGGCAAGGACATCAGGGAATGCCTAATCACTTTGTAGCATCTGGTTCTCAAATCTATTGTTCTTGTTTTGAAGATCATTGACACTTACCCAGAATATTTGTTACATATTGACAGTTTTTTTATATTTAATGATATTGATAGCTAACTCATATTATCCAATCTGCTCAGTTTTTTAAAACAAGAAACACATAACTTGTTTGCTTTCAGAATGGATTTTAATTTTAAAAGTCAGTTACTGCTTTTTCATCAAATGACTTTTCTACTTTAATATAATTTACTCTTTTTTGCATATAAAGGACTCCATTAGACTCCAAATACTTAATTCGTAAAATTACTTAGTGAAATATTTAACAATTGGAGAGGGATAAAAATCATTTTTTTCCTTAAATAGGTACAATTAGGGAGAGAAAGAAAAATAGAACTTTTTGTTTCTTGGTCAGGATAGGGTTATATAAGACCCAAGATAAAAACTAGACTGGATTTCATTATTTTTAGTTATGTTTAAAACATTACTAAAATAATATGTATTCCTATATCTGAATATAAATTTAAAGAATGAATGTTTATATTTACAATAGATAGTACCATTTTAGTAAACTTAGAGATATCAATGCTGACTAAATTAACATCTTACTTTTAAGCCATCAAAACCTTAAGTTTGTAGTTTGTCTTTTGATTTACCTAACAGTGTCTTCTAAAAAGAAAGAGTTTTATATTTTAACAAATTCCAAATTACCTTTTTTCTTTTTCTTTTATGGGCTATGTGTTTATTGTTATCTCAAAAACCTCATCACCAAACTTAAGGTCACAGATTTTTCTTTTACTGTCTCTCTTACAAGTTTTAAGGTTTCGCATTTGACAATTAAGTCTAGAATCCATTTTGAGTTAATATTTGTAGAAAGTGTAAGGTTTCTGTCTACCTATTTTTTCCCCTATCCAATTCTTCATATGCCAATTGTTGAAAGACTGTTCTTATAGTATTGAATTGCCTTTGTGCCTTTGTCAGAGCTCGGCTGACAATATTTGTGTGGGTCTATTTCTGACTGTCTATTCTCTTCCTCTGATTACGTGTCTGTGGTTTCATTGACACTGTTCTGTCTTGACTATTGTAGCTTTATTTTAGGTGTTAACATTGGGTAGTGCTGATCCTGCAGCTTTTTCTTTTCTAGCATTTTTTTTTAGCTCTTCTAGATCTTTTGCCTTTCCTGCTTTACAATCAGTTTGCCCATATCCAAAAGATAACTTGCTGGAATTTTGATTGGGATTGCATTAAACCTATAGGTCAACTTGGGTAGAATTGTTCTTTTAACAATTTTATGTCTTTCACTTCATGAATGCAGGCTATCTCTTCAATTGCTTAGATTGTCTCTGATTCCTTTCATCAATTTTGTAGTTTCTATATGTAGAGTATATAATTTATTAGATTTATATCTGAATATTTAATTTTTCATATTAGTATTGAGTTTTTAAAATTTCAAAACCAAGTATTCATTGTTGCTGTATAGGAAAGTGTTTGACTTCTGTATATTAAAACTGGTATCCTTAGATCTTCTATACACTCTTAACAGTTTCTGTAGGTTTTTTGTTTAGCCCATCATTGAGGATATTCTACATAGATAAGTCATCTGCAAACGAATACAGTTTTATTCCTTCCTTCCCATTCTGTATATCATTTATTTCCTTTCTTTTTTCTTATATTAGCTTGAATTTTCAGTATGGTGTTCAGTAGAGTGGTGGGAGAGAATATCCTCCTTTTCTTGTTCCCAGTCTTAGGGGGCATTATCCAGATACCCTCCATTAAATATGATGTTAGCTATAGGGTGAGTTTTTTTGGTTTTTTTTGTAAATATTTTTGATTCAGTTGAAGATGTTGTTCTCTATTCGTTTGCTGAGAGAGAGGGTCTTTAATCCTGTATGAGTGTTGGATTTTGTAAAAATGCTTTTTCTTTATCAACTTATTTGATCATATGATTTTTCTTCATTAGTCTGTTGACGTGGTGAATTACAGTGATTGATTTTCAAGTGTTGAAACAGCCTTACATATCTAGAATTAATTACTCTTGATTGTTGTACATAATTCTTTTTATGCATTATTGAGTTTCATTTGCTAATATTAATATTGTATTGAGGATTTTGTATCTATATTCATATTGGGAGCCTTCTCCTTTTTGCAATAACTTTGTCTGGATTTTGTATTAGGGTAATGCTGGCCTTATAAAATGAGTTAGAGAGTGGTTCCTTTGCTTCTATTTTCTGGAAGGATTGACATCATTACTTTTTTAAATATTGGTAAAATTCACCAGTGAACTCATATAGGCATAAAAACTTCTTATTGGTTCAATTTTGTTAGTAGATATGTGAGTAACTGAGTTTTCTGATTAGTCCAAGAAAAGTAATTGATTTTCAGTTTGTTTAGGCTTTTCTTATTATATAATAAAAGTGAATACTTCCGAACTCTTTTTATGCTGGATCTGAAACCTGAAATCACAATGATACTTTTTAATATCTTTCCTTATCAGTCTATAAATGTTTTTATCAGTGAATTATGATTTTTAGAAGTATATCTTCTATTTAAAGAAAATCAGTTGTAATCTGGTAACAATATATTGAACATTGAATTTCTTTTATTGAAAAAAAATGAAAAAATTAATTGTTGGTAGCTTCCCATAATATTACTAAACATTTTTATGTTTATTTTTTACTCTCTTATGGAGAGTCTCTTATATTTATATTTATTCATGCTCTGATAAGGCTTAGCATATTTCTAGTTTATTCAAATTACAGGTTAGTGAAATAATAAATTTTAAGATGGTTTCATTCTGGAAAATCTATGGAGCAATAGATTGGAAGCATAAAATAGAGTGAGGAGAATGGTATCACGTTCCACGGGGAGATATATTTTACCTTTCAGCTGCATATTAGAAATGCATGTTTTAGAAATGGATGCAAACTACCCTGTACTTTCCTCCCACAAGACACATTTCTCAGCCTTGAGCAGAATTTTCTTCTTGGGTGCAACAGGAAAGCTCACAAGTTTAATCTATTTAGTATTATTCTTTGTACTAGCAGAAATAATGTTTGCCAATATATTTCATTAAGATTTAAAAACAAAGTAAATGTATAGCTGCAATCATCAAAAAAGTCTGAAGGTGATATACCAGATATTAAGCTTATTGCCAGGTTTAAATTTTTGTTAAAAAATCGATACAAGATTATTTTATTTTGAACTATAACAGCCAAGTATTATATGTACTTCTCACTTTTTAAATCTTCAGTGATTCTCCAGTTAACAACACGAAGGTACACTTTTTTTTTTAACCAAACAAGACAATATATTTTAAGAAGTATCGGAAAAGAATTCTCATTGATGAGTCTCCATGAAAACTTGGAAGCAAAATTTTACTTTTTTCTTTATTTTAAGCACCTGGCAAGTAGAAAAAAATAATTATATATATATTAACTTTTATTCAATTATTTATAATTAATACATTTAATATATTCCTTATATTAATTGTGCCTACTCTCCTCTTCATTTATTATGCAATGAAACTTCCTTAAAATGCAAAAAGTTATCATAAAATTACAGTATCTCTTGTATGTGTTATTGTTTTGCAATTGCTACAACTCTTTTAGAAAGACATAGGAAAGAAAAAATGTCATCAATACAGAAAAATAGTCTTAAGCATTTTTTTAATATTATGAAGAAATGTAAATTTATGAAACTACCATAAAAACACTTTGGCTCTCCAGAGCCCAAGAACAGACAAGCTGTACATCAGGAGAGAGCTGTCAGCTATTAAACCCTGTGGAAACCAACACAAGGCCCAAACCTAGAATTCACATTTATCTTCAAAGAAATCAATTTGAAAATGCACAAGGAATTCAAAAGGATTTCTTGAACATAGCATCCATAGTTATATAACTGGGCTTGAAGCAGATATACAATTTTGAAGAGTTTAAGCAATTTATTGTTGAAATAAGAGTTCTTTGGAGTAAACTATCCCCTAAAAGTATCTTGGCTTTGGGGCTACAAAAATAGTACTAAGATATAAAGAAAGGTAATTATTGAAATGATGCAACTTTATTTTTGAATAATTATTTCAGAAAAGCATAGAGTTTTTTTTTTACTGGTTTGAATTTACCACTGTGTAGAAAAATTATTCACTTAAATGATCGTACTCTCAGTTTTCTTTAATTCACTTCAAGTATATTATGTTATTCCCATTCATATAATACATTGCAAATACAAACTAGTAGATGTCAATGGTTTTCTTTTTCTTTTTTTTTTTTTTTTTTGAGACAGAGTCTCACTCTGTTCCCTGGGCTAGAGTGCCGTGGCGTCAGCCTAGCTCACAGCAACCTCAAACTCCTGGGCTGGAGTGATCCTTCTGCCTCAGCCTCCCGAGTAGCTGGGACTATAGGCATGCGCCACCATGCCCGGCTAATTTTTTTTCTATATATTTTTAGTTGGCCGATTAATTTCTTTTCTATTTTTAGTAGAGATGGGGTCTCGCTCTGGTTTCGAACTCCTGACCTTGAGCGATCCGCCCACCTCGGCCTCCCGGAGTGCGTCAATGGTTTTCTGAAGAAACCATATTTGCAAAAGATTAATTGTTGTTTGTATCTATTAAAAGAAAGGATTATCAACTATATGATGGAATTAATTCTATCATAAGATTTTTAAAAACATATGTTGACTCAATAAAAATAATGTTTGAACCTTCACTTGGATAGATTACTGATGGGAGAGCTTTATTTCATAGTGCACTGATAGTTTTTTCTTTTATGAAATCAGAGTTTCATATAAGAAATAAGCTTGAAATCAGATTTATTGAAAGATTCTCAGAAAATTTTATCTAGGACATATGACAATTTTTCCTAAACAGAACAGAAACACATTTATTTTTTAATAAAAAGGAACATGAAAGAAGGATTCTTAGATTAAAAATAATTGAGCCCACATATTCAGCCTTTAAGGGCATAGAATGTGTCACCTTCATTTCTACTACTTTTTTTTTTTTTTGCATATTATGGTATTCAATAAATAGCTGATAAAAGGCTAAATGATTGACTCTAAGTTGGGTATGTACAATCACCACTCAGTAGTAATTTGTTCCATGCACATAATGGAATTCACTGTGAAGTTGAAGGAAAATTGCAAAATATCAGCCAAATAGCTTACTTTTATAAGTTCACATAAGAGATGATGGTGGGTTGGGCTATGCTTTCTTTAATGGTGAAGGTGTTGAGAAGTAGTCAAATTCAGTTGGATGTTTGGCTGATAAAATTTGCTGAAGTCTTGGATGAGGAGTTTGAGGTGTGTGAAAATTATAGAACAAAGACAAAGTTAATAAAGTTGATCTTAGTAACTGCCTGAATGGTGATGTTTCTTAATGAGATGAGTAGCAAAAGGAAAAGATGTATTTGTGGAGGAAAAACCTAGAGTAAAATTTGGGGCATGTTATTTTGAAACTTTTTATTAGATATACAAGTGATAACGTGAAGAAGTTGGTCAAATATAAAAGTCTGGAGATCAAGAAAAATAATGAGCCTGTAAAAAATTAATTTGTAAATCCAAAAGAAAAAGAATATGTTTGAAGACAAGAGACAGGCGAAGGAATGGAGAGAGTTTTTTAAAGAGGAAAAGAATAATGCTGTGTTAATGGAGGAGAGAGGTCTATCAGAAGGAATACTGGGAGTTGACTACTGGATATGACATCTAGTATGATTTTACAAGTATGGTTTTATTGGAATTGTAGAATAAAATGTATTTGTGTACATTTTATACCTCATTAAGTTTTAAATTTCTTGATGGCAAGGTCAGTCTTTTTTATCATGATGTTATCCAAGGCTAAGTGCTTAGTGCTTTCCAAATGGGCACAATAAATATTTTGGAAAAACTTACTGAGTGATGTCAAGAAGAAAGAGCAGCTCTGTGTTTTCAAACTGCTTTATTTACTAAGTTGTCTATTTTTATTTGGTCTAACATTTTTGCAGAATTAAAGGATGCCAAACCATTCACTTGATTTAGTTTTATTAAAAATTTTTTTAAATTATCAAGCCCGGCAAGGTGGCTCACGCCTGTAATCCTAGCACTCTGGGAGGCCAAGGCGGGAGGATTGTTTGAGCTCAGGAGTTCGAGACCAGCCTGAGCAAGAGCGAAACCCCGTCTCTACTAAAAATAGAAAGAAATTAGCTGGAAAACTAAAAATATATAGAAAAAATTAGCCGGGCATGGTGGCGCATGCCTGTAGTCCCAGCTACTTGGGAGGCTGAGGCAGTAGGATCGCTTGAGCCCAGGAGTTTGAGGTTGCTGTGAGCTAGGCTGATGCCACGGCACTCTAGCTCGGGCAACAGAGTGAGACTCTGTCTTAAAAAAAAAAAATTAAATTATGGAATGATTATTCTTTTTGACAAGGACAAATGTGAAACTGTATTTAATGCTACATTTGGGTGAAACTCTACTGGTCAAAGAATTTTAAATAATGTTTTACTTCTAGTCAGTATATTTAATTAACAATTCAAATTTGTTTCTTTTCCCTTTGCTACAACAACCAGCACATTTTAGGTAGCTGCTCCAGCAGCCCAGGTCTAAGAGCAAAGCCAGCAATGATGTTTCTAAAGGTCTCTAGATGACCTGCAATTAAATGAATAAGAAGAAAACAAAAGAAAACAAAAATGTTTTTTGTTTGAAGCCACAGAATTCAAGGTATATTTGCTATCTCAGCATAACTTAACCTATCTGATTGGTACAAACACAAAGCAAGATTGCTGAAAGCATTTATGTATTTAAACTATGTGATAGTTTTAATTAATAACATATACTGTTTCTCTTCATATATTTACCTTTCCCTTACTTGCTCTCCAGCAGTTGGAAGGTTCTATCATTTATTGCTGTATAGAAAGTATATAATAGGGAAGAAATGAGAAATAGAATCAAATTGTTCTACTTTTTGTATTCCAAATGCCTAATCTATTAGGTGGGCAGAGAATTAACAAAAAAAGGTAAGTGTGTAGGAAGATACTTGGAGTCATATAAATGCTACCTTGGAGAAACATCTATAAGAGTACAGCTTTTCATCCAAAGCAAGAAAAACATTTATCTGGAAGACTGGAACAAACCGTTCACCACATGGGTGGTATATCTACCCTACTCCCTTCAATCCTTCTGCATTCTGTAACAAGCAGAACTGTGACTCAATCTCTTCTAAAGATGGGTTTTATGTGTGGGGTCATGTTTTTCTGCCAATTCCATGGAAAACAGCATTAGAGTATGAGCTATTGAAAATACAGTTTTTGCATACCTGAATCTGAATATTATAATTGAGATTCATAATTACTATGCTTATTTATGAAGTAATTATATAATAAGCTTCATTCCATTTTTGCATTTGTCCAAAATAAACTGAAATATTTTATCATACAACCAAGGATGATAATTTCAATTAAAATGTCTATGCTTTTTAGAGTTTTATAAAACCTTACTATAAATATTATTTTATTTTTATAATACCCTGAGATGGTAACATTGCGAGTTTAACTTAATAGTTAATAAACTAGATGTATACCTCTTTTCATTTGAAAAAGGAAAATAAGCTAGTGAACAGTAGTTTACTCAAATCTAAACTTCCTTCAGTGTTAAAATATAATCTCTAAAATTAAAAACATGCTGTTTGAAGAAACATTTTCATTATAGTGATCTGGTATGCTCAGTAAGAACCTACTAGATGTGATGAATCAATTTAGTGTTCAGAAAAAAAGTCTGAATCTGAGGGTGTTCCTTAATTTATATTTGAAGAGTATGAATAGAGATTTAAATACTGTAACTTGAGGAAGCCACAGTAGAGAGGAAACTTTCAACACTCTTCCCATACCTATTTCTCTTTGTCTACTCTCCATTTACCTTCATTTCTTCTTTTAAAGAGAAAATGTTGCTATTTCTATTGTTCAGCATGCAGGACACTTAGGACCCAGGACACTTTGTACTGAAGTCAGGACACATGAGTGGACTTCCTTATGATCCTCTGCTTCCTAGGGCAGAGTCTGGTAAGGCATCTCTCCTTGTAGGCTTATTGCTCAGCAATGCTGAATCTGAAAGGTAAGTAGAGCTATTTGGAGGGAGTAGGCATCTATATTCTTGAGAGAAGAAAAAGCCTCACTTAAGCTTATCATCTAAGATTTGTTCTCTAAACATTTAGAATGCTATGCATTTGAATAGATTCTGTATGTGTTCAGCTGTTAAAATTGCACTAGGTTCCTGATTCTGTTATCAGTCCTTTTTGTGTACAACTGAGAGAGTATGGAACCCCAAGGGAGGCTGAAGCAATGATAAAATATAGGCTCCAAGCCTCCATTCTGAACTCTGAATACATTGTTTTTTTGTAATTTCCTTTATAAATTAAGAATTGCTACGTTCTAGCCCTGCAATTAAACCATATATTATATTGGAATTTGACTAAAACAGTACAAAGAAATAATATGTTTTTCCTAATAATTTACTTGAATAAAACTGATTCCTTTACTGTTCTTTAGATGGTGTTATCCTAAATCTCCCTCACAAGATGTGATCAAATGGATCTCACTTCAGTAAGTCATAATTCTAATTGAATATCTAGTTACTATAGAAAGAGCTGATTCCCAAAACTGTTTTTAAAATGAGATTATACTTAAGGGAAAATAATTGTACTAATTAAGATTTTTATATTGGAAACTAGAGACTTTAAAATATTTAGCAGCTATGAAGAATCCCAGAAAAGAATGCATTTTCATAGTAAAATGTCAAAGTGAATTTATATAAAAAGAACAAAAAGCACTAGTATGTTTATTTATATTCAATGATATATTAATTGGTGTACATAGAAAATTCACACATTGTTTTTTTAAGAATGAGAATTATTATAAATTGTCATATGAATTAAATATAATTATATGGTATGAATACGGTAAGCCATTAAGGATGATGAAGATAATTCCTTTTATACAGAAAGACAAAGAGTTACAAAGGAATAGGAAGTTGTTTTGGGGGAAAAAAATCTGAAATTAAAAGGCACATTGAAACTTTAAAATAAATGCTTCTCTAACAATAGTATTAACATATTAACTTTTGGAAAGAGGTAACACACATACACACATAAAACCTAAAAATAAATTAAATTTGGAAAATTATGGTGATTTTTAAATAAATTATGGTTTAACCCCCTTGTGGGATAGCATACGGTCATTGAACAGATTCTTTCAGGGTGTCCATAATAACATACAAAGTGGTTAATAATTCAAAAGTGAATGTCTACTTTTCTATTGCCTTTTTGAATGCAAGACTTTTACTCTGGTTTAACCAATTTATCTTTTGCCTGGTGGGAAATTAGGATTAAATATAAAAAATGGAAAATGAAGTATAAATATTCAGCTGATAATGTTCAAAATTTTGCTGCAAAAATGACAAGGCTCTCTTTTTGAGAATGACTATCTAAACTATGTGTCTCCCTATTTTAGCTTAATGGGCTGGGCTATAGAGTTATATGTAACGAAAGTGTTCAGATAGAAAGAAGGAGGGGGGAATTTTCTTTTTCTAAAATGTATAGTAAAAAGAAGGAGAAATATATAGTTCAATCAGATGTTTACAAGTATTACAGAATGTGATACTCCCCTGATAAGAATTCCTATATGTAGACTGCTCTGTGCCAAGGTGAGGAATTCTAACCCTAATCAAAAGTAGAACATTGCCTGGTTACACAGAGAGACAGACAGGCAAACAGACATACAGACAAACTAGTAAGTATTCCCAAGCCTCTCTTTCTTTCAGGACCACAGGGCTACACTGAGCTGAGAGCCAGCAAGTTAGCTGCAGGGCCAATAATGATGGGATTTGTTAACTTCAGTGTTGAGATTAGATGTGAACCGCTGGGCTAAGGAGCTGAATGAAACATGTGGCAAGAACCAGGGCCTACAGCCAGTAAAGTCTGAGGGGAAACAAAGTGTGTAAAGAAAAGATGGCCATTGCATTCTAGAATCTGGTCTGAACTAAATAATGAAGAATAGATTTACCAGTTGCTGATGTCAGCATCAGAGGTCAGTAAGACACCATATGACTGGACCATGCTTTTAATGCTCTAAAATATTTATTTTATTTGAATTTTTATATAATCACCCCTCATGCTTACTTTTTATAAT
Organism: Cheirogaleus medius; assembly: GCA_008086735.1. Lineage (NCBI taxonomy): Eukaryota > Metazoa > Chordata > Mammalia > Primates > Cheirogaleidae > Cheirogaleus > Cheirogaleus medius. The sequence goes on from VBSM01000361.1 coordinate 26,890,516, forward strand.
ATTTATATGTATTTATGGGATACACGTGATATTGTGTTACATGCATAGAATGTGTAATGATCAAGTCAGGATGTTTAGGATATCTATCACCTTGAGCATTTATAATTTCTACATATTGGAAATATTTCAAGATCTCTCTTCTAGCTATTTTGCGATATATAACACGTTGTTAACCATAGTCACCGTACTCTGCTAATGAATATTAGAATTTATTTTTTTCTAACAGTTTGTTAGTACCCATTAACAATCCTCTCTTCATCACCACCCACCATACACAATCACACACACACATCATTCCCAGCCTCTGGTAACTATCATACTACTCTCTACTTCCACAAAATTAACATTTTTAGCTCCCATATGTAAATGTAAACGAGAACATGTGATATTTGTCTTTCTGTCCTTGGCTTGTTTCACTTAACGCAAAGATTTCCAGTTTCATCTACCTCATGCTAAATCATAATTCTGATGACTCTCCACGTTTTGCTATTAACCCCACCTTTTTATATTTCAACATCCCCACCTCCCAGCCCTAATTCCTGGTAATCAATAAGGAACTATCTGCTTCTATGATTTCAATTGTTATATAGATTCCACATATGAGTGACATCATGTAGTACTTATCTTTCCGTGCCTGGTTTATTTTACTTAATATAATGTCTTACAGATTCATTTATGTTGCTGCAAATGACAGGATTCCTTTCATTTTATGGGTAAATAATATTCCATTGTGTAGATATACCACTTTTTAAAATTCATTCATTCATTGATGAGCACTTAGATTGATTCCACATCTCGGGTATTGTGAATAGTGCTGCAGTGAACATGGAAGTGCAGATAGTTTCAATTAATCCAGGCAGCTCCTTGTACAGAAGGAAAAGTGAGTAAGCGCCCCTGCTCTTCTTGCCCCTCCACCCCATAAAGGGAATCCTCTTTTTCAGATGCAAGGATTTTTACACTTGCCAAACACATATTACATAGCTGATCATTTTATTTTTCTGTTTCTGCAATGTGACAAAGAAAAATGAGTGTTGGATTAAAGAAATCCCGTGGTAATAGAATGGTCTATTTGTTTAGCTAATTAGAAGCATAAAAAATAGATAAATTAAGAATGTAGGAAGGCAAAATGGACCTCTTATAACTGAGGTTGAGATAAACACTGAGAAAAGCTACCAAGAGAGAATTTTGACTCAAATAAACTGAGAAAAAGGTGGTTGCAAGGGAGACAAAACATGACCTGGGAAAATTTGATCCACAATAACTTAAATACATGATTATAACTACCAGCAGGTATTGAATAATTACTATAGGCCAGGCACTAAGTGTACCTCATGTGTTATTTGATTTAGTCTTTACACCAGCCTATGACCTAGGCACTATTAATCTAAATTTATAGGCCCAGGAAATTAAGCCTGAGGATATTTTGCCCAAAATCACTGCTAACAGTAACCAGAATGGGGTTGAAATTGAGGACTAACTATGTTAGTAGACTGTCTCAAAAGTAGCATTATATTTCCCTTCCAGGAACAATGAGAGTTACTATTTTAGGAAAAAACAGAGAGTGATAATTGAAAAAAATTGTTACCTAAAACATTAATTGTTGTTGAAAAACATTTAAATATATTTTTGTTTAATATACATTTTAACTGCCTTCCTAAATTTAAAACATCTGTTTAACAGAAATAAAACATAATCATATTTCCTCTTCTGAAAAGCAAGCAGGACATGATATCACTATTATTATCAGACTGTCTTTGACACATCAATACCTTATTGCTAGAATTTTATCCAAACGTTCCTTAAATATTTAAATTCTTAAAAACTATATTGCTCATGAATAAATATGCCTAAGTTCCTTCAAGTATTTCACAGCAATAAATTTAATATTTCAATTTTTATAAATATTTTCATTATATATCTTTCTACAGGAAAATTTAAGTATAAAAATATTTTTCTTAAGCTAATCTCTCCTTCTTGGAAACAAACAAATATAGCTATTATTAATACATATTAATAGTTTGATTTGAGAAACTAAGTACATCTCATATCTTCCAGGGAATTTTTACATTGAAATTTTTACTTGTCCTATGTGGTGATTAAAGTTCCTACATTATTAAAATATTATTAAATATTAAATATTTAATATTAAATATCATTAAAATATTCCATAAATCATCAATCAATAAAGCATTTAATCTAACTCAGGTGTGTAATTGATTTATGAGAGTTCTTCTGGAAGAATAGATAACAAGAAGCAAGCAATTGAGAATTCAAAATGAATTTTAAAAAATCCATTAAAAGTTAGTTAGAAAATAGAGAACACCCAGTAAAAAAATGGTGAAATAGCAGTGGCAATAGTGACAGGCAAGAAAAGCACGAAAATATGTAATTAATTCAAGGGCTCGTTTAGAAGCATGTTCTGGGTAAATTAAAGGCAAAACCCCCTGAAATCTTGAAACCAACTCTGTAAAATGAATACTTCACTTGCAAAAATATTTAATTGTCAATAATGATGCTAAACAAGACTTCCTTCTAGGACCTCAAATCTAAGGTTTTGGATTCTTGCCAATTCTGATTTAACTATAAATAAAAATAAATTTCTCAATTTAAAATATTAGATAGTGTATAATGGTAGAGTTGGCAGACAAATACAAGGTTACTAGTTAAATGTAAATTTCAGATAAACAAGAAACAATATTTTAGGATGAATAAACATATGAATACATTATTTGAGATATATTTAACTAAATGTAACTTATCTTTATTTTCTAAGTCCAGGAACCTTATATAAGGGTCAAACTTTATAGTATATTTAAGTATATATTCAATTCTTCACTAATCATCAAGAACCATATTTCATTATTTTTATTATTTTTATATTGCCATCTGAAAATGAATTGAGGCAACATATGTTAAAGACAGCATATTTAAGAGCATTGGAGATTCAACTTTACAGAAGACCTGAACTGTATATTGGGAAACAAATGCATAATATGGTTTTGGGAGGCACACACAAAAAACAGAGATTGAGGTAAAATTAGCTAAACCAAAGTCAAGGGTGCTATGAATATTATAACTTAAGTCAAGTGAGACCCACATTACAGGGAAAGCAAGTGAGAAAGGAAGATATCTGAGAAGACAATAAAGTACCAAAACACCCCCAGATTCCAAAGGGCACAATAAGAAAACTAATGTATTGAATTGAAATGAAACTTCAGCACTCAGGCAGTCAAAGCAGATGGGCAAAGCCATCGCAGCCCAAGAAAGCAGCATGAGCAACAAAAATCAAATAAAGCCAAGTCTTGACAACTCTGGCCTGAAACCAATCTTAGGACAACAGCCAACTACACACTTCCAAGTGAAAGCACATAGGTACAGCAACTAGATTTAATTGCAAGAATCTGTGTAGTAAAAAGTGTGTAGAATTCTGAAAGAAAGGACCAATTCTGACAATTTAATGTATGCACATAAAAGTTTATGTCTAAGTATGAACATCATGCATATTGGGAATATTAAAAGTTAAAAAAATGTATAAAAATATGAAATTTTAAAAAGGAAATATGTAACAAACTAGTCATTAATTTCAAAATACTTATTTTGACACATTTTATATTCTGCAAAGGGCTAGGGATATATTACTGAGCAAAACAAATGTAGACCCCGCTTCATAGAGCTTGCAGTTTAGCATTTACAAACTGTAGTGTCATAGAGGAAAATTAACTAAGGAGTTAACTCTGTGTGTGTTTGGGCGAGGGGAGTTCAGCAGAGCTTGATCATAAAGCTCCTTGTAGGACATGCTAAGGATTGTTAGACTTTATCCTAAGAACAATGGGGGACTTTTGGTCAAATGAAGGTGAGAATCAGGGCTGAGGAATAAGAGTTTTAGCAAATGTCCAGTTTTGGTGACTATAACTATAGACATATTTTTAAAAAAATGATTTTATATTGAATATTTAAATGATTATATACTCAAATATGTGCATATCTAAAATTATTCTGAAGCCATTTCTTTTATTCAATTACTTTTTTTGAGAAAGAATGAGGCAAATCACCTTTAGATAATGATCAGTATTATATGAACAGTGCAACTATCTGAATAGCAGTATTAGAAATTTTGTATTATATGGTTTTATCTATGTGTCCATAGTAAAAGGCTTGCAGTGTGAGAATAAAAATGATAGAAAATCTTTAGATTTACTAAAAATAAAGTTTTTTTTCCTTAAATACTTTTAGAAGCACTGGTGATATATTGACCAGCAGAGTTCTTTTGCATCACACAATATAGTATTTCTAACATTATTCTTCCTCAGAAAAGAAGTTCAAATATTGGAGTTTCTTTTATATTCACATGAGAACATATTTTCTAGTAAAATAGTTACAGATAAATGGTTAGAATTAAAACACTATATTAGACAAGAAAGGAAGGGAGGAAGAGAGGAAGGGAGAAAGGGTACATATTGAGATATTTTACATATTGAGACATTTTTAAAGTATATTAACAATTTTTTTTTCCATTATCTCTTTGTAGTCTAAATTTTCTGTTTGTTCCTGTTTCTCACTATACAGTACTTGTCAAACCCTCATGACTGGAGTTGTTTTGAATATCTTAAATTGTAAGCACCTATTTCTTGAAGACCTATCCTATCTTTGAAGACACTTAGGATTATTACGAAAATGAGATTTCTGATAGCTGAGGGAAGGCAAAGAGTGAGAAGTATTTTAATGTCAGAATTGCCTATGGGTATTTCTACATCTGAATCAAATGAGTTATTTTCAAGGCCTAATTTTTATATAAAATTTGATATTAAAACTATAAGAAAAGTTCTAATAAAATATATAGAAAGTACATTAAATTAATTGCTGTACTCTCCAAAATGCTATAATTTAGAAGTAAACATCAAACATAATTAAATAACCAAAGATTGTTTTGTCCATTATACAAAAAGAGCACAATTAAATATTAAATGAAAATCAATTGCTCGTTTTCCTGAGAGATTTCCCTCTACATATAACTTTGCCTCCTCTCCTGCCATGTGACTCAAAGCTATAAAGTGTTATTTTGGTTCTCCCCAAATTTACATCTCTCCTCTATATTGCATATTTGGGGACACCAAGTTTCACCAAAATGTGTTTGAATTCTACTTTTTGAAGCCAAATCTCCCACTTCGTTGTTTTTGTTTCCTCTTACGATGTGCTTCTTAAAATGAGTGTATGTCAAGATAGAAAAATGAAATTAAAAAATGGAAATTACATGGACAATTTTGAATTCAAAAACAATATTTATTTTCAAAATGCATATTGGGCTTTTGAATATTATATTCTCTGCTTAAATCTCTAAGTCCTTTTCATCCTAGGATAAATAATTCAATTTGTATTTTTGCAGTGCTTGTGTAGTTATAATCTAAAATCCATTGTAAAATATGATTTTTTTCTCTCAATATGTATAAACTGATTCTAAGGCTTATGAATTCCTTTGTCAATTTAAATCTTACTTTCATTAAATTTCTATTAGTACTACTGAGAGAAGCTTTTACCTTCAAGAAAGTTTAAATTAAACCCTAAGAACTTAAACGATGAGACATGCAATAAACTTCTTGTCTGTTTAACCAATATTAAGTCATGCTCAATGGGAAAAAGGACTATTATATGGGAGGCTTAAAAATGTTTTTCAAGGAAATATTTTAAAAATTGTATAGAGTAGTTATTCTGCCTCCTTAAATTATAACATGATTTAATGGCATGGTTCTTTAAACTATTTTCCTTTTGTCTTAATGAGTGAAGTCACATCTTTATAATTAGTACCCTGAAGTAGTTATATTATTCTAATTTGTCTTAAAAGCTCCCACCTTCAAGAGACAAGTTTATTCTTATTTTCTAGCTAATAATCAAGTCCATTTTCAAACTCTTAGTGCTTTTCATACCCTTGTAGATGACTCTGATCTTGTAGATATCAGTATAGGCCCTGAATGCTTAAATTGCAGTTCTACACAATTTTATAAGAAAAGAATAAATTGAGTTATATAGTACTATCAGTTGTAAATGTCATAGAACTATCAATACTAGAATATCTTCAAATAGAAGTTATTTTTATAATGAGTCTGTGTCATCATATTTATTGTATTTTGCCTCCTTTTTCCCAAATTTTTATGCCTCTAATTTTCAATGGAAAATATTCAATGTAAATTAAGTAGGACTATTTACTGGGGCAAAAGATTTTCCTTTCTCATAGTTTTTGAATTTACTTTTTGACAATGCTAATATTTATATTATGCTATTGTAGCAAATGCATTAGAGTGTGGTACCCCGAAAAAAGCATTTAAATATTCTGGTAGAAATTATACTATTGAATCTAATATTATATTAATAAACAAAAATTTAAATATTTGTTTTAGATGAATTAATGTATATTTTCATATTTGAAACAAATAAGAGTTCTACTTTAAAAAAATCAAAGATAATGCTCTAATCTATCACTTTCATTTGTCTTCAGAAACTGGCACATTTTACTATAATGTATAATTTTTTAGTTAATTGAATTTAATTCCTTCTAGTTCTAGGAATATTCAGTATTTTATGATCCAGAAATGTGTATTCCCACATTATATTAGATTATTAAGTATGAAATATTTGCTTTCCTTAAGTTCTAAGTTTGAAAGTTGATATATCTGATATATTTTTATTGTGAACGTACATCCTCAGTCTTTTAAATGAACATTGTGGCTTTTGATCATCTTTCACATTTTTTAGAGCAATTTTTGTGAAACCATGGATAAGTAAAAAATTCATGCTATTTTTGTATAAGAGTTCCGTCATGGAACCAATGCAGTGCAGCCAGCTTGAATTATCAACGAAGTGTTTGGAAAAGATGTGGCTAATGAACACACGGTACATCGATGGTTTGAGAGTTGCATTCTGGTGATTTTAATCTTGAAAATGAGCCATATAGGTGACCTGAGACCAAGGTAGATAATGTTGAGGTGAAAGTTGTAGTGGAAGTGAATCCATCTCAACCTACGTATGAATTTGCAGCGAGTTTTGACGTTACTATTCAAACAACATTGGACCATTTGAAACAAATCAGCAAGGTAAAGGACCTGAATAGTTAGATTCCACAGGAATTAAATGAGCATCAGAAGAGAAATTGTCTCGAAGCTTACCTTTCTTTTCTGTCACAACATATAGGTGAACCATTTCTACACTGTATTGTTACACGAGATGAAAATGGATTCTTTTTGACAATAGCCAAGTGTTTGGCACAATGGTTGGATAAAGATGAAGTGCCAAAACACAGTCCAAAACCAAATATTCATCAAAAAAAAAAAAAAGCTAATGATGTCTGTTTGGTGATCCAGCGCTGGTATTATCTACTACAGCTTTATGAAACCTAGTCAGTCGATTACAGCGGATGTCTATTGCAACGAATTGAATGAGATGATGAGAATATTTGCAATTAAGTAGCCAAGGTTGGTCAATAGATACAGGCCAATCCCCTTGCAAGACAATGCTCAACCACAAACAACGCTGCTCAAACTGCAGCAGCTGGACTTGGAAACTCTCCACTATCCACTGCAGACCTTGCACCAACTGTCTACCACTTTTTTCATGCTTTGGACCACTTCTTGCAAGTAAAAATATTCAATTCTTAACAAGCTGTGAAAAATGTCTTTCATGATTTTGTCACCGCTGGATCTCCAGGCTTCTTTGCTTCTGGCATAAACAAGCTACTATTAAGATAGCAAAACTGTGTTTATACTTTAGGCACATACTTCGATTAATTGTATTACTTCTTGTTTGAGATATAATAAACCACACTTTTGATTCAAAATTGGACATTTCATTTTTAATGACTTAATAGCATCATTTTTAAATGCTCTACTCTGAAAACAAGAATTCTAAAATGACAGCTAAGATTTTTTTCCTCCAAATTCTTTTTGTAGAGTTATTTCATGGACTAAACTATTTTCAGACATTTAATGTAATACCATGAGGTTTTGTTTTCAAAATAGAGGTATTTTTAAAGAATATCAACAATTGGCATTATAAGTTGGAATGAAAAACTAAATTAATGGTTGTTGGTGAGGATAGATTTATGAGGATGAGAAAGAGAAGGTATGACAGAAGACATCTAGAGAAAGAAGAGGTTGAGGGAGATCAATAAGCATAATGGAGGTATGGTTAAGTGCTCCTTTGTGTTCTTGTGAATATAGTCATCGCACTCAATTTCCCATTAAACTTCTATAATGTCTATTGTACACACACACAGGCCCACATCATGGTATTATTGTCAAACAAATGGAAATTAGCAGTGTTCCACATTCACATGGTATAATGTTGTCTATGCATTGCATAATCTTTTCATATTTCTCTATACAATTCTTTTGAAAATAAACAAAATTCTAAATAAACATAACTTCTTTGGGGGACTCTGAACTGATGAAACTACTAACAGATTTTGAATGAAACATAAAAATATGTTCTACATATATATTGCCCACTGTCCAGAATACCGCCAACATCAGAAAACAGAGCAGAAGGGATTTTAGGTTACTGTTGATGTTATGATAAATAAAGCTCTACAGTAATGACTAAAAACAGGTAGTTATATGTGTGTCTACTTCCCATACCCAATCAACTACTCTGTTACTAAATACAATCAGAAAAGGTCAGAGCTCAGCTTAAGGTAGAAGGGGGTTAATAGTTGTGCATTCTACCCTCAGAAATTGTTAACAAATGGTGTCAGTGACATACACAGCTCTGGAAGAAGTATGCCCAAGAATGTAAGATGTTTCTGAAGTCATAATATCGAGATACAGAAAAAGAAAAACAAATGCTTTAGCATAATCAAAAACTGGGCTCTAAAGGGTAAAACGGGGCCAGATACATTACAGAAATGCAAACTAGATGGACATCCATCATATAGTAAATATTGGCTAAAAGCTATAATTTAGTGCTTTGGTAGCTTTTGACATATAAAAGAGGATTCCACCAGAAAATGTGAATGTAGAGAGGGACAATAACAGATTTTGCCTAAGTAAATGTCTTAGCTTATTTCCCTTAATTCAAAGATGAGTAAATAGGAAAACAAAAGTGCATGAAAAAACCTATAACACAAAAATCTGAGAAATGACTCTAAAGACTCTATGGCAAAGTAGATATCTGAAATAATTATTACAGAAAGTAGAAGAAAAGATTAAAATATATATTTGTTGTTCTTTCTTCAATACTTAAGTAAAATTCATTGAATGACTAGCAAGAGCAAGACATTGTAGGAACAGAGAGGAAGACAGCCTAAATGTCTGCCTTTGTGAGACTTACTATCTAGGATTTCAGGAAACTCTAGGAAGACAAGCTATATCAACAAGAAACCCAGGTCAATCCATGGTAAGGCTATGCCAAGGTAAAAAGGTGAAGATAAACTAATACCTGGCTTAGTCATGAAAAGAGAACAGTGAACCTCAAAGCAAATATAGTTAGAATTCATAACAGGTTGATATAGTAAAGAGTAATGATGGCAATTTGGAAATTTGAATCTTTGATGTAGAAAAAATTAATAACACAATTAAATACAATTTCATTTATATGATTAATTGTAAGAGGCAAGAATGGGAATATAGGGCTTATCTACCATAGGCCATTTTATCCTACAAATATGAAATCAGGTCATTTCTGAAAAAAAAGTAGAACAAATTAAACAAAAGCTATGATCAAAGATATAAGTATTATATTCTGAGATTAATTTTATTCTTATTTTGATACTAATATTGAAAGTTAATAATTAGTTATAAAATTTCTCTTATGTATTAAAATATTATAGATGTGTAATAATTACTGGTAAATATTTTAAAAATTACATCACAAATGTCAACCAGCATTTATATCCACACTAATTAATGTTCTTCCACAAGAACATTAGTATTTATTACTCAAGAACATGTTTATATTTTCTCAGATTCTTCACTCACTCTGAAAACCACCTCCAATTCCCTTCTGGATTGGATTTTCTAGACAATTTACAGAATTTTGAGAAGAGTTTTGACATGTCACAAATTCAAATGCTTTGTGATTTTATTTATTTTTTAAAAATTTTTAATTGACATAAAACTATATTATGTATTATCAACGTGATGTTTCAAAGTATATACACATTATAGAATGATAAAATCTAGTAATTAACATGTACATTACTTCACATAGTTATCATTTTGTGGTGAGAAAACTTAGCATTCGCTTTCTTTGCATTTTTCAAGAACACAATATATTGTATTAACTACAGTGGCCATGCTGTATCATAGATCTCTTGAACTTATTCATCCTATCTAACTATAAATATGTATCCTTTGACCAACCTTTCCATAAAGTTTCTATCCCTTAACTGCCCCAGCTTCTGGTAGTCACCATTCTATTCTCTACTTCTGTGAGGTCAACTTTTTTACATTCTACATGTGAGTGAGATTATGCGGTATTTTTTTTTTTCTGTGACAGGCTTATTTCACATAACATAGTATCCTCCAGGTTCATCCATGTTATTGCAAATAACAGAACTTCTTTCTTTTTTACAGATGAATAATATTCCATTGTGTATATAAACCACATTTGCTTTATCTATTCATCCATCAACCAACATTCGTTTTTACATCCTGGCTATTGTGAATAATGCTGCAAGGAACAAGAATGCAGTCATCTCTTCAACATACTGATTTCATTTCCTTTGGATATATACCCAGTAGGGTATATATGAAATATGAAGTAGGGGGATTAGTCAATCATATGGTAGTTCTATTTTTAATTTTTTGCGGAACCTCTGTACTGTTTTCCACAATGGCTGTACTCATTTGCATTCCCATAGTGTGTGAGGATTCTCTTTTCTCCACATCTTTACCAACACTTATCTTTTGTCTTTTTGAACATTACCATTCCAACAGAAATTTTGGCAAATCCTGTAACCTCTATGTGACCTTAACCCCATTATTGTATTATTAGTGTCAACATATGCATTTGTGGTAGTCTCTGTGTTATGGATGCCTTCCCCTCTTATTCTTAAACAGTTTCTCTATTTTTAACAGGCTATAATTTAATAAAATCATGATGCAAGTTTCCTCTGTATATTTTCAGTGATAACTATTAATTCTAATTTACTAAATGGAGCTGCTTGTGATTCTAGAAAGAAATTTTAGACCCCCAGAGTTATATTCTTTATAGAAAGATTAAACCATAATTTTTTCAATTTATTTCACTTTAATCAAATATCAAAAAATGTCTTCTAAAGTAATCACTTTAATCAGCTATTTTGTCTAATATTAGTCAGACCACTAATTTACAAGATGTCACTTGTTTTGACCGAATTCCCAATCACTTTATTAAAACAGTACACAGAATTGATTTTAAACCTGACTAAATAACTCAAATAATTATTTTTGCATTTTATAGACTTAGTGTTAATATCTTAGGAGCAGTTGTGAACATCACATCTGAGAAAGATATAAGTTCGACTGATTATATTTAGAAGGTTATTGAAATCAAGTAAATTTATTTATATTCAAATATTCTTCTTAAGTATTGCCATAGAAACACATACGTATACACTGAGATAAGTAGATATTAATCTCAGCCATTTAACAACTGCTATGTGTCGAGCACCCTATCTGTCCCAGGCACTATGTTAATTGATATAAATAAACCACATTTCCTAGGGTGATATACACATCTTCTCTAAGCCCATGATATTATATTGAAAGAGAGACATGAATATATCATTAACTACTGAATACCACTTGAATTGTATCATCAAAATTGTAAATAAAAATGACAATAATAAGAGTTACCAAAAACAATATTTAACAATTATGAGATACCAAATACTAAGAACTTATGTCGCTCATTCTCTGCTAAGTATATGGATTACCTCATTAAATCTTTTAAATAATGTTATCTAGGTGGTATGATTTATCCCATTTTATAGATGAGCAAAATCAGGCTTATAAAAGTGACATCAAGAAGGGAGAGGAAGGGTCGAGGAGGGAGAAGAAGGAGAGGGAAGGCTGAGGAGGGAGAGGAGGGAGAGGGAGGGAAGAGTAAGAAAAGGGAACAGAGGGAGGGCTTAAAAAATAAATAAATAAAAGTGACATTGCTAGGAAATGGTCATATACCTAAAGGGGAATGGCAAGGGGAGTTCAAGGTAAACATGAGATTTCAAATCCTTAACTTTCAACTTCAATGACATATAGCCTCAAATAACACTTGATCTACAATTGATGAGGATAGCAAAAAAAAAAAGAGTAAACAATTAATTCTAATTAGGAGGGTGTATTTGGGTTTTCTATGATGAGATAGATGGTTTGGAATTTGTCATTCAGGCAATGGGGAGTCATTGGAGTATTTAAAATAAGGAGCAGCCATAATCAAATGCTTTAATTAAGTAAAGATTATCTTATCATATCATGTCACATTGCATTTTGTCATATTATGGCATATCAGAGGGTATTAGCAGAATAAATCATAAAACAGAGGGAAAGAAAGGACAGCAGGCAAGTGTCAACAGTGGCAGCTGAGGCAGAGAAGGGAGATATGCGACACAGAGCCCTGGTACAGGAAGGGCAGAAGGAAGAATGGATGTCTGCTGCCCAGGAGACAAATTTTCTTTTCAGGTAAACAGTTGATAAAACGTGAGACTGTGTCAATAAATGATGAAGCCATTTTATCGTGACCTATGGTATAGTTGTCGTAAATCGCTATTCCTAAATTCAAAACTGAGATTTAAGTTAGAAAAAAATAGGTTTTTTTTTCTCTGAAATTATCTCTGGAATTTCTTATCTAAATCTTTTAAAAATCTATTCCCTAACTGATATTTTTGGTAACATTTTAAAGTTCTTAAATCCAAGGAGTTGGGGAAAGGAGCAATATATGTGTAAAATTTGTTTAAAATATGTTTAAAATTCCAGATTCAGTTCCCTGCTTGCACTCCCATTCAACCACTTATTGGCTACATTATCTTGAGAAGGTTATGGGATATTTCTAATTTCAGTAAAATTGCGAATGACTTTTGTGCAGATTAACTGAAGTCGTGTGGAACAAGCAATAAGCATATTGCTGGCACAGAGTCACAGCCTAAACATGTTAGTTTTTATTTCAGTACGCTATGTACACCAATCCATTGTTGTTGAAATTTACACTATATTAAGACCGCCGATTTATCAACAGCAAAAATAATGTATTGTTTCATTCAACAAGTATTTATTGAGTACACTTATATGTACCAGGCACTAGTCATGGAGGCAAATCAGTAAAAAAAAAGACAAAATGTCTTGCTCTCATGATATTATATTTTCAGCTGTTGAAGGTTTTAAAAGTTAGTGTTAAAGAAAAAAATTACATTTGTTAAAGCACCATAAGGAGGATTTTATTCAAGAAAGGTGAGGAAGGCTACTGAAATTGGTGTTGGGACCATTGAAATGGAATTTTGGAGTGGGGCAAAGAGCTTGAGCTCAATTCCATATACAGCATGGGCCACTGGGAATTCATAACCAAGGAACAAGGCTAGGAGACATGGATAGAAATTACTGAGGAAATATCAGGGATAAGGAGATTCTGGCTAAACCTACCTAAGAGGATTCTTGCTGAAGACTGGCAAGAGTGATCAGATGTCATCTGGGGGATGCTGGAGGATGAGGAATCTGATAAGCTATTGAGGATGATCATATATCAAGGCTGATGGGTTCTTGCTAAACTGACTTAGCAGGGGTCTTGCTAAAACTGGTCTTTGCAAGGAATTGCACAGATTGGACTAGCATAAGATTTAGGAGAATGAGTAAAAGTTTGCTCAAATAAAGAATCTTTGTCATTACTCACTCAGAAGTACTTCCAGACTGGCATCATAAGGAACTCCAAAATTCTACTCCTTCCTTAAAAGGAATGAAAGTTCTGGCAAAAATTGTCAAAATCAACTTTCAGAACTCTGACAATTAACCATGGGTTTACAGTAATCCGCGGAGCATTTTTTTTTTTTTTTT
>VBSM01000361.1:26904621-26930420 GCA_008086735.1 Cheirogaleus medius
CTTTTTTTTTAAAAAAAAAACAGGATCTTACTGTTTTTTTTAAAAAAATGCTCTCAGTGTGGACAGTTTTCTTTCCTAGGGCATTTCTTGAAAATAATCAGTGGCAATTGTGTAGATTCACAGCTGACCAAGAGGAGTGATAACAGAACAAACAAGAGGCCAAAAGAAAAACTTAAAGCTGGAAAATGAGATGTCTATATGAGACGTTGCAAAGCTGAAATATTAAATATATTCCTGAAAATCTAGAAGGCCATGCATATGCCTAGGAATGGCCTAAAAAAAAAAAACCTAGTTTTTAATGTTGTCTGGCTGACTTTGAGCCTCTGCCTAATCAGAAAATTAACACTAAGGCAAAGTTAGAAATTACCTGCCAGAATGTTGAAAATATACTTCAAAACACACAGAGTTCCTAAGAAAAAAACTAGAAGACATTGTTTTAAGGAATTTAAGAAAACCTCTGTCCAATCATTAGTTGACAACTAAGCTAACTGAGCAGAGACTTTAGTGGCTGTATGTGGCAAAGATTACAGACTTTACAGAATTTAGGAAAGTCACTAAATACACAAAAAGCAACAGCAACAAAAACAACAAATAGCGACCACAAACCTTGGGAAAGGAGGTAGAGAATCTGACTTCAAGAATTGCTAAATTATACTGTTTAAATGTCCAGTTTTTAACAAAAACGTTTAAGGCATGCTAAAAACAGAAAGATATGATCCATAGACTGGGAAAAAAGTCATAAAAACTGTCTCTGAGAAACCCAGTGGTTGGACTTACCAAATAAAGATGTTAAATGATCACTAATAAGCAAACGTGATATATCCATACAATGGAATATTATTCAGCAATGGAATGGAATGAAGTACTGATTCACGTCACAGGGAGAAACCTTAAAATCCTTATGCTAAGTGAAGGAAGCCAGTCACCAAAGGCCACATATTACATGATTCCACATATATGAATTATCTAGCATAGGCAAATTCATAGAGACAGAATGTAGATTAGTGACCTCTAGGTGCTCAGAGAAGGTGGGAATGTGGAATGACTGTTAATGTACATTAGTTTTCTTTTGGGGTGATGTAAATACACTAAAATTGGATAGTCGTGATGGTTGCACAATTCTGTGAATATACTGAAAAACACTGAACTGTAAACTTTAAAGGGCATATTTTATGATTTGTTAATTTAATTATATTTCAATAATGTTATTTTTAGAAGTCACTGCAATAGAAAGAACACTTCAGAGACCATTTTCCTGTGCAGTTATATTGTTTTTAGAGGATATAGATCTTTTAAAAACCAATTCCTACTGAATACAACTGAATGGAAAATACACAAACTATTTTTCCATTTTTTCCTCTGCTCTCACACAACAATGATCAACATAGATGACTTCTGTGACCAAATGTGTGGGTATTCTTCCCCACCAACAAGCAAGCAAGCATTGTCCATTCTGCAGTGGACACCAGCTGGGTGTCCTCTAATCCAATTCAATTCTGATGCTATCTACATGGAGACACAGTCATATCCTGCATGTTGAGGGCTCAGGTCCACAAGACTGCCCCTCCCCAATTCCAATTCCAATCACAAACCACAGGTAGTTTTACCTGTTCTTCTGACCAATCGGCTATAATTTGGGGTTCCCACACCCCACACCTTGGGTTCAATTAATTTGTTCCAGCAGCTCACAGAACTCAGAGAAACACATTTACTGTGTTTGTTGCTGCTGCTTTTTATGTTTATTACAAAGGATACAGATGAAGAGATGCATAGGGTGAGGTATGGAGCAAGCGACTCAGAGCTTCCGTGCCCTCCCTGGGCATGCCACCCTCCAGGAACCTCCATCTGCTCAGCTATCTGGCAACTCTCCATACCCTGTGCTCTTAAGCCTTTTATGGAAACTTCACTGGGTAGGCATGATTGAAGCATGGACAACTGTGTAGAAATGGGATTGGACAAAAAGGGTATGATCCAATACTAATAGACTGAATGGTGAAACACAGCAAGGCCTGTCTGTTCAGATTCTTTTTGGCCTCTTTCTGCAGCATTCCTTCCTCCCGGTATGGGCTAGGACTCCTTCTGAATGGGAGTCTTATAACCTACAGTCAGGTAAGGTAGATCAGAAAATTTCTTTACATCCAGCTCTAAGACAGAACTGGAAGGAAAAATTCCTGCCTTGGGGAGAAAAAGGAGTAGGCAAAAGGAGGGCAGGAGAAAGTCAGGAGGTCATAGAGAGAGATAGATTCTTTTTTCTGAGGCTGCTTTTGATGCCTAAAGCATACTAACATGATAACAAGGGCGATGGGAGTTATAAGCCAGGAACTATGGATGAAAAACATATATGTATATATATATATCTGTGCTTGTTTGTGTGTATATATGTGTATGTACATACACACACATATATACACACACACACCCCACAAATCACAAAATTGTATTATTTTCTACAGTTTCCAGTTTAATTTCACATATGTTCAGTTTGGATTATAAGGGCAGTTATGTGGGAATTTCAATCCCTATCAATGTTAAGTACTCTATACCCCCATGATAGGACCTTGGTCCACTGGTGGATGACTTACAAGTTAGTCAGCAAGCATATAAATTTCTAAATTCTTCATTATTGAATCTGGTCATTAAAGGTCATTTGGGTTTAAATAAGAGTAGTATTAATAATAGCCAGACTGCATGTTTAGCAACCTTTTGGCTGCTATAACAAAGTACAATAAACTGGGTAGCTTATTAACAAAAGGTATTTTTCTTACAGTTCTGAAGGCTGGGAAGTCCAAAATCGAGACACTAGCAGATGTGATATCTAGCGAGGGTCCACTTTCTTCTTGATGGTAGGTGCTTTCCAGCTGTGTCCTCACATGGCAGAAGAAACACATGAGCTCATCTGCCTTGGTAATTTTTATAAGGATGTTAATCCCACTTATAAGGCCTTTGCCATCATGGCCTAATTAGTTACCTCCTAAAAGGTCCAACCTCCTAATATCATCATGCTGATAATTTGGGCTCAACATATGAATTTTGGAGGGACACACACATTGAAATTCTAGAACTTCAGATTTATCCTTCTAGTATTTTAACATGTTTTTATAATTACCTGCTACACATTTGTACCATATAAAAACAAGTCAAGAGAAGAGTAACCCATTGAGGATTAAGGATCTCTATCTCAACAAGCAAAACCATTCCAAATGCTCAATCACAGCTGCAGTTATGTCCAAACACTTTTCATCACATAGGGAACATACAAATTTAGCAATTTGGAATTGTGAGAAGAGCAGGATAACATTGGATAGAATCTGGAAAAACTGATTGTAGAGAGCACAAGTCTCACTCTGTTTAGTTATACTGCCCTGTGGTTCACATGTTCATCTAGTGTTCCTGTCCTCTATAAGTCAGCATACCAGGGGCAAGTCCTGAATTTTGCATAGTAGAAACAAGCATGTAGACAAATTCTTCATGCTATACACTGTTCAGAGCCCAAGATCTATAGCAGACCCAATCTTCCTTACAGCTAGTTGTACTTTCAAACACAAATTCTCCCTTGGGTGGATCATTCCAAGGTCTAACTTGGGGGACCAAGGTATTAGGAAGGCAGGTTCAGTATCACTTGGAAAAGTTAACTAAGATGGAGGCTCATAGCAGTTTCCACAAGCTTTTCTGAGATATTATCTGCCCTGTGGTGATTGGCCAGGAAGCTATAGATGGGCCTGTAGCATTTAGAACTCATTAGTAGATGTAGTCACTGGACAAGTCAAGACAAAAACAAGGAAATTGATGAAGTGTCTGGAACATTTGTGTAATCTTCGCCTGGTCTACATATGTAGCCCTATAGCTTTGGGATGGTAGCAGTCATTAATCATCCACATTAAACCTTGTTGCAAAGTAGTCTGTACTGACATTGTTAAATAATTAACTCCCCTTTAATTTGGTTCTAATTGCAATATATCAGATGGTAGCTGGTGGCAAGTTTGTTTTCCTGTTAACCGCACTCCTGAGACACTGACATTGTCTTGACCATCACTAGTGACACAGTCACTATTTGTCACTGGTTTCTGTCCTGTTTCCCTAGTGAAGAAAACACTGCTCATACTCACAGACATAATTGGAACCCAGATAAGAAAAAGCCTTCAGAGGAAAGAAAGTCCAGATATAAAACAATAGAAAAGAGGTCAAAATCATACCCCAACAATTGTAGATACTATTAATAAATAGTGTAATATTTATGAGTCAAGCAGTGTCATATGCAATACAGACCCAGATTTATAAAGCCAAACCCTGTCTCTCCATATTTGTGTATGTGTGTGTGTGTGTGTGTGTGTGTTTGTCTTATATGTGTGTGGAAAGCTATTTCAGGGAACCAGCATGACAGTATAAGATACAACCCTAAAGGTTCTTTTCCTTTCTTTTTAAAAAAAACGTAGCTGGATTTGTTTTTATTCCCTTATACTAGAAAGACAACATTGTTTGGTTCCATACACTTTTTTTGGTAATTGTAAAATAGTTAAGGCTTCTCTAGTCATGAATTGAAATGTCTAACCCAACATACTAGTGAAAACTTTGAGTGGTGTAATTCATGGCTTCCACTCTACCCTCCTTAAACCACTCCTCCTCAGCTCACATGAATGAAGACTAGGAAGCCCACATTCAAGAAAGTGGTGTCACACATTTATCTTCTTTTCATTTTTTATCTTTCTATTTTTCTTTCACCCATTTTAATTCTGAACTCTGTTGGAACACAGTGACCATGGGAGCACAGTGACCATGAGGGGGCAAGTAGGCAGTAAAGTGCTTAGTTTGCAGGTATTGGAAGCCGGCATCATACTCTAAGGCCTTGGAAACTATGTAAATTAAATGCTCTTACATGGCTATTGTCATGTGTTCCTCAGAAAACCAGCTGACAATTGGGTATCTCTCACTTTCAATTTCCTTTCGTTGTCTCTCTGACTCATTGCCTGCTGATGTTATTTGCTCCTCTGAATCTGATAAAAACTCTAGCTTTTCTATGATGAAGTATGCTTACCTTTGCTCTTAGAAAGAATTCAAAAGAGTCCTATGCTGACTCTCTATCAGCTATAATTCACAACAGGTTCATAGGAAACATACACTTAATGTTTGATAAACAAACTCTGAAAGTACAGGACAGTGAATCCAGCCATCTCAAGTGTGGTTCACCCCAGCAGCTAGCTTTCCAACTCTCTTAACCTAAGACATGAAAGGTGAAGACACACATAGGTCTATGTAAAAGAATAAATTCGTGCTCTCTTAAGTGATCCTACTCAAGTACCTCTCACTTAGCTTATGGTGAAGAGTAGAAACACCAAACCATTTACCTCCCTTAGAGTGGTGGAGCTAACAGCTCAACAGAAAAATAATGCACTTCTCTCCATGCTTCTTTTCTTAGCCTTTTCAAGTTCCTTTGAAGTGTGGATGTTGGTTGATACATTTTCTGTCATAAAGTTTTTGCAATTCTAGCTGGGTGGACTTGTTTGGAATATAGCATCCATTGTTTTCAAGGCTCAGCTAAAACTAATGTTAAAATTTTCTAAATATATCTCACTCTCTCTCTTTTTCTGAGTATGTATGAGCAGTGTCTTCCCAAATATGAAATTCTCCCCTACTGAAATATTTATACCTAAATGTCCTTAATTACCTTGTTTACTGTCAGTCTCTTGATACAGACATATAAAAATAAATGATTAGAGTTTCCAGACAAGAAAGAGTAACAAGGATCAGATTTATTCTTAATTTTGAAACAACAACAAAATGGAAACAATATATGAAACAAGGGTTTCAGGCAATTGGACATCAGGCAACAAAAGATGATTCCTGAGAAAGGAGAAACAAGGGAGATGAAACTTAAAATTGTACTGGTCACCTGGAGAGAGTTTTCAGGGCTGAGAATAGGGAGAGTGAAGGTAGTCAGAGACTGGTGGGCTCTTAGTTGTGAGGGAATAGAGTTAGGATTCAAGACAGGCCTAGGTATCTTGAGTTCGCAGGGCAGAGTAACAGAGAGAAAAGAGCTGCAGGGAGAAAAAAACCCTGGATACCATCAGAGGTTTCCAACAACTTATTGAGTGCTAATTAACATGTATCAGGAGACTGCTTGAGTCCGTGGAAATAACTACCACCACCACTAACAACAAACAGCAGAGGAAATAACACAGAAGATTCTAAGAAGATGAGGAACTGTTCATGTTTCTACCAGCCAGAATGGAAAACTTCACAATGCACTGGATATTTGGTAGTGTACTTTAAAGGGTACATTGCCTTAGCAGTTAAGCAAAATTAGTCCCAAAGCTCTGAATGATCAAATATTTTGAGATATCTTAACTATGACTTATCTGAAAGCTCAAGAATGTCTATAGGAAAATTTAAGATCAGATTACATTAATCAAACAAATATATATTAATAGAGTGAAATAGAATGAGTAGAGTCAATAAGATTTACAAAAAACAATGGTGATCTAATACCTCTTTCATTATCCTGGATAGAGCTGGAGCTTATTCTACTAAGTGAAGTATCACAAGAATGGAAAAACAAGCACCACATGCACTCACCATGAAATTGGTATTAACTGATCAACTCTTAAGTGCACATATAGTAGTAACATTCATCAGATGTCGGGCAGATGGGAGGGGGAGGAGAGGATGGGTATATACACACCCAATGGGTGCAGTGTGCACTGTCTGGGGGATGGACACGCTTGAAGCTTTGACTTGGGTGGGGCAAAGGCAATATATGTAACCTAAACATTTGTACCTCCATGATATGCTGAAATAAAAAAAAAAAGAAAGAAAATAAATAAATAACAACAACAAAAAAACTATACATGAAAATATCTAGCTCAAGCCTGAATCTATGAGGATTTAAAATTCCTAATTCAATCTAGCTTGAGACAACCATGAATTAATATGTTAAATATGATAATATTTTTATAGCACTTTGTTGTAAACAAATTGAAATACTCAGAAATGGGGCCATAAAATATTTTTTGTATGTGAAATTAACATTGTGTGCTCTTATTTACAAACATTTTCTCTAATCATTGCCAGTGTTTTCTCTCTCTATCAGGTAATTAACTTGACTTACTTTGTAGCATTGTGTTTACTTCTCAGTTACTCTTCATTGAACACTTTTTAAATACGTTCCATTTTCCTTATTGGGATTTGGCAAATTATTCTGTTAAACATTCGTTCAAAATGACTTCTAAAGGCCTCTAGTATATCAATTTCTTCACTGTATTGATTTCATTATGCATTAGTTGAACCTACTATTGCAAACCCATCAAAAAGCTAGGGGTTTTTTTCCAAGTTTTGCAGCTTTAGTTTTGTTATAATTGACAGAATTATTTGTGCACTTTAGAGTTTATTCCAACTGTTAAGGTTTTCATAATAACAAACAATTGTTTTTTGGATCAATTATTAGTTTTCTGTTGAGTATTTTTTAAGTTAATAGTTTGGGTGACATCTTTTAAGTAGAGGAAAAACTAAAATTTGTGTTGGTTAAAATTGCATTTTCTTTGTTTTTGTCAAATGTTGATCTTCAACATGGAGCAAAATATTGGAATATAATTACTATAACTGAGTTATCATATAATAATAAGTAGAGATTATTTTTATTATATGAAAATGACCTTTACAAGCCTGAAAATGAAAGCATCTCAAAAGAGATAGTGGCTTTAACAATAAGTAGATTTTACCCTTTAAAGTATAAGTGATCAAGATAAGTTTGGAAAATGTTCAATATTTCAGATGATCCTTTGAAAGAAGGAAAATATATAAAAATGAAACACCTTTTATAATATCATCAATTTTTAAAAATAAAAATAAAAAGAATATGGTAGATTTTGATAGTGTGAAGAGACTTTATTGTTATCCACTAGAAAATAAAATTGATTGTATTAATATGTACCTATATATGTATACTCACAGATACAATACACATACATATACACCTCTATATGTGTATATGTGTGTATATATGAATGTATTCATATACACATAAACTGGTAGACATAAAATTTAAATTCATGTTAGTACTAAATATATGTGTCTGTGTGTATATATAAATATATATATATATAGTCACCCCTCTGCATCCCCAAATTAAACCAACAAACACTGAATCTAAAATACAGTATTTGGGGAAATTGGAACTCATTGATATGGAGAGGCTGGCATTTAGTATCCACCTTTCACAGAGTCTACTGTAGCACTTGAGCATCAGCAGATCTGGGTATTGAGTGGGGGTCCTGGAACCAGTCACCTGAGGATACTAAGGGATGACTCTATATGTGTGTATGCATTTAAATATAAATTGTCACAAATTATCTGACAAAAACCCAGTAAATATGGTGATTTATTTGGTCCCAGCCAGTTTCCTTTAAATAATTTGTCTTCACAGACTATGGAGACACCCACACAAAGATTTATTTCTGAGGCTGTTCAGTGTAGTTTTATTCATGGTAGAGACAAGTATAAACAATATTGATGTCCAATGACAAAGAATTGGTTAGGTAAGACAATCTATAACTATATTATGGACTTACACAAAAATATTAAGTATTATATTTTAAAAGGAATGTAATAGTAATAAGTAAAATATTAAAAAGTAAAATCCTAAAACTACAAAGTAACACATGCATGTAGTTTAATGCTAGTTAGTATACACTAACATAAATGTATCTGTATAAGTACACAATAAAATATATTACTCATGTATTAATATTTAATTTTAGCTAATAATTATGATTTTCTTTAGATAATTTTAAAATTTTTCTTTTCACTGCTTCTGCTTGACAATATATGATATTATTCATATAAAAATTTTGAAAGTCCTCAATTCACAAATACACCCATTAAAAATAGCAAGAGAGGGTATTTTGTTGTTCAGATAATCTTAATCTTAAAATTTATCTCTAGTTTGAGTGCCTAAATAAGAAAAATGATTGCTAGGATGGGAAGTTTCCTTGCTCTCTTTCTATAAGTAGAATCTACACTCTGTAGCTAAAAGATATCCCTTACTGTACATTGATATCATCAGTT
Organism: Cheirogaleus medius; assembly: GCA_008086735.1. Taxonomy (NCBI): domain Eukaryota; kingdom Metazoa; phylum Chordata; class Mammalia; order Primates; family Cheirogaleidae; genus Cheirogaleus; species Cheirogaleus medius. The sequence goes on from VBSM01000361.1 coordinate 26,913,679, forward strand.
TCTGAACCTCCATGGTTATTCCAGTTAAAGGAAAGCAGCAGCTAGAACTTTTAAGAGCGATAATTGTGTTGTTTTAAGGCTGAATATACTAAATAGGAATAACATATCTGTCTTCATTTTGCTGTTCAGTATAGCAGTTCTTTATTATAGTGAGAATTATGTCCTAGTGGGCTGGCTGAGTGGGAACCAGTGGGGTAAGAAAAGTGAGCCCTTTTGCTAAAAGACACCACAATGTATTACTCAGAGTTGGAGGGCTTCAGTGGAAAATTCATTAAAGCAAAAAACAATGAAACAATGACAGTTTTTTATAACAAGGTTGTGTCATGTGCCAATAGATGGAAATAAACTGTGTACAAATTCAGGGCAGTCAAATTAATGTAATACTCTGCCCTGTCTTATTGAGCAGCTTGCATACTCCTATGGAATTATTATTCTGCCTGTATGTGTTTCAGCATGCAAACATATATACATACATATAGATACATACATGCATAAATACATACACTAATACATATAAGTATACATATATACATACAAATGCATATACATGTATATGTATATTTCTTATATTCATAAAAAAATAAAATTTTTAATCCTAAAAATCTTAGAATTTTTATCATCAGGTAATTTAAGACTTTCTCTTGAAAATGGGAATTATCAGCGATTTGGAAATTCATATTTTCTTTTTGGTACTTTGTAAAATATCTATAATAAATATATTTTTCCTTATATTTTAGAAACATGATGCATATTAAAATAAAGACATCTAAGGATGAAATTGAAAAATTATCATTTCTATCTAAATGATCCATTTTGGAGCAAGAGGAGGTCAAAGAGTAGGATTTTAATTTCATAACCATATCAGTTTTTTCTACTTAAGTTCAGAGATGTTATGGAGAGGAGAGGTTTATATAATTTGGATGGCTTCACTCTCAGTTCTGATCATTCAAGTTTGTCCAAAACTAGTTTAAATCTCAAATGTGTTTTAGTAATTATAGGAAAGCAAGGAATATGTTCTCCTTGTATGGGAAAATACAGAATAACAAACCCAGATTAAGGACAAGATTTTTTTTTTAACAAAAAATGGCTAATAATCACTTTAAAGCACATACCATTAGTTTTTGATTTTCAAGTTTAAAATGTGTCTGTTCAACAAAATTTTTTCATTAGTTTATATAGCAATTTATATTTTATAAACTTTATTTTTTAACACTTTTATGTTTACAGAAAATTTATGAAGATAGTGCAGAGTGCCTGTGTAACCTGAACTTGGTTTCCCCTATTATTGATATCTAGATTAAAGTGATTTAATTGTGACAATTAATGAACCACTACTCACTAAAGTCAGTATTATTGTTGTTAATTAAAGACCATAGTTTATTCAGATTTTCTTAGTCTTCACCAACTATCCTTTCGCTATCCCAGGATCTCACCCTGGATACCTTCTTAGATTTAATCATCATGTCTCCTTTGGCTCCTCTTAGCTGTGTCAATTTCTTAAGCTCTCTTCATTTTTTGATGAATTTGACTGAGTAGTCCAGGTCAATTATTTTGTAGACTATCTTCAATAATAAATTATTTTAATTTATTTTGTTCAAAATACTTGTCTCTTCTCCCTGTTTATTTATTTATTCAATGATTTATCTATATTAGTATGATTTATGGATATTTATTTAATACATTGAGTTATAATCAAATAATAATGTATTTATTCAGTTGCTCAAATTGTTCTAGGTTAGGGCATTGGAGCTCTTTCAATTAGCTCCCATGTAAGTTTGACAGACTCTGATCATGTGTATTGTTATTTTTGTTTGAGTAATATTTTATTTTCTGGCACCACAAGATTTTATAGGCTAATTTGTATATACTTTACCCTAGTCCTAGAGTCAACCATTTCTTTAAAGAATTCTGTTTCCTTTGATTGGACAATTCTATCAGAAACTAAGATCTAGGCTCTAGGTGTGCTTATTGCTACTGGAGTGTCATTAAACCTCAGCCATCTCAGCTGACACAACAAGGAAATATATGTGTGTATACTGGCCTGTGTGTATATGCATATTTATAAATATCTCTATGTGTAACCACCTGTATCTATATTAAGTTAAACATGGGTTCATATTTATGTTTCCAACTCTACTCCGTTAGCATGTGGATGATTCTATATTCCTCCCCTTGCTAATCTGTAATCTCCCATTCCAACAGTAAGAAACCTGGCTCCTACTATCCATTATCCATTTAGTTAATTCTTTAGTTCCACTATACAGAAATGTAGTTTTAGAATTCTCCCATTTATCTCTGCAGGAAGAACTATGTCAACTGGAGTGCAGTGCTTTTGTGTCATTTAATACCACAGATTCTACTCATTTCCAAAGTGACTCAGTTCAGCACTTTTTTCCATATCACCTTTAGTGAAGTTGTTTCATACATTTGTGATACACTTAGATTATTTTGTCACAATCTACATTCTGTCCTGGAGTCACTGGACCTCCTAAATGATTTTCTAAAATTTGCATGCATTAAGTTTATTCTTTGGAATGTAAAGTTATATGAGTTTAGAAAGATGCAATGCCATATTTCTACCTTCACAGTATCATACAGAATAATTTCACTGCCTAAGAAAGATCCCATGTACATCACCTTCTCAAACTTCTTCTCTCAAACCCTAGGTCCCTAATAACCATGGATATGTTTACAGTCTGGATATTTTTGTATTTACAGAGTGCTATATAATTGAAATTACACAGTTTGTAGTAGTTTTAGACTGGTTTCTTTCACTTAGAAATATGCATTTAAGATTCATCCATATTTTACCATGGCTGGATAGCTAGTTTATTTTTATCACAGTATTAGAATTTCTTGTATGGATGTAATACAGTTTTTTACTCAATTTACATATTGAAAGACTCTTTTATAACTTCTATTCAAAATAGCATTCGAAGTCCTAGCCAGACAAATTAGGCAAAAGAAAGAAATAAAGTGAATTCAAATTTAAAAAGAAGTCAAAAAAAAAAAAAGAAGTCAAATTATCTTTGTTTTCAGGCAACATGATCTTATATTTAGAAAACCAAAAGACTCCATCATTCTAAACTCTTAGAATTGTTAAGTGAATTCAGGAAAGTTACAGGATACAAAGTCAACATACAAAAATCTGTAGTGATTTATATGTTAACAGCTACCAATATGAGAAGTAAATCAGGAAAGCAGTCCCATTTACAATATCTACAAATAATATATGACACTTAGGAATAAATTTAACCAAAGAAGTGAAAGATCTCTACAAGAAAAAATATAAAGCATTGATGAAAGAAATTGAAGAGGGCACACAAAAAAATGAAAATATATCCCATGCTCATGAATAGAAAGAGTTAATATTGTTAGACTATCTGGACTACTCAAAGCAATCTATACATTCAGGGAAATTCCTATCAAAATATCATTGAAATTCTTTACAGAAATAGAAACAAAGTTCTGAAATTTATATAGAATCACAAAAAACCCCAAATAGCTAAAGTTCTCCTTAGCAAAAAGAACAAAGCTGGAAGAAGGAAGCATCACACTACCCAATTTCAAATTATGCTACAAAGAAATAGGAATCAAAACAGTAAGATGTTCACATAAAAACGTACACATAGATCAATGGAACAGAATATAGAAGCTAGGCATAAATCCACACACAGTCAACTCATTTTTGACAGTCACCAAGAACATATAGTAGGGAAAGGACAGTCTCTTTAATAAATGATGCTGGAAGCAATGTATATCTATATGTAGAAGAATGAAGCTAGATCCCCATCTTTCATGCTCTACAATAATCAACTAAAAATTGATCAAAGACTTAAATGTAAGACCTGAAACTATTAAACTACCAAAATAAAGCTACCAAAATAAAACTTGGGAAATGCTACAGGAAATTGATCTGGGCAAAGATTTTTTGGCTAAGAGTTCAAAAGCACAGGCAAAAAATGCAAAAATACTTAAATGGGATTACATAAAATTAAAATGAAAATTACATAAAATTAAAATTTCCCTTGCACAGCAAGGGAAACAATCAACACAGTGAAAAGCCAACCCAAGGAATGGAAGAAAATATTTGCAAACTATTCATCTAACAAGGGATTAATAACCAGAACATATTAAGAATTCAAACATCTCAATATCAAAATAAATAAATAAATAATCTAATTAAAACATAGAACAAAGATTTAACTACACATTTTGCAAAAGAAGACATACCAATAGCCAACAGGTATATGAAAGCTATTAGTGGGAATATAAATTAGTATAAAATGGAAAACAGTATGGAACTTTGCAAAAAAACTAAAAATAGAACTATTATATAACCCAGCAATCCTACTTCTGAGTATATATCCAAAAGAAAGGAAATAAGTATATCAAAGAGATATTGGCACTCCCATCTGCATTGCAGAACTATTCCCAATAGCTAAGATATGGAATCAACCTAAGTGTCCATCAATGGATGAATGAGTAAAGAAAATGTGGTACATATATTCACAATAGAGTATTAGCCATAAAAATAATGAAATCCAGTCATTTGCAGCAGCATGAATGAAAATGGAGGCCATTATGTTAATTGAAATAAGCCAGGCACAGAAAAACAAATACTGCATGCACTCATTCATATGTGGGAGGTAAAACAGCTCACCTCATGGAGGTGGAGAATAGGATGGTGGTTACCAAAGGCTAGGAAGGGAAGAAGGTGGAGGGGGTATGAAGAGAAGTTTGTTAAATAAGTTCTAGTATTCAATAGTAATGTAGAGAGATTATAGTTAATAATAATTTATTGCATATTTCAAAATAGATAGAAGAATTATAATGTTTCTAACCACAAGAGATCAATGTTTGAGGTGATGGATACTCTGCTTACCCTGATTTGATCATTAAACATTGTATTGTATACAGCTATCAAAATCTTACATGTACCTTCAAAATATGTGTAACTATCAATTACATATATAATCAATTTTATATGTATATATTCTTTTATATGCATATTGGTTTCTTCTAATTTTTGGCAATTATGAATAAAGCTTCTATACATATTGGCACGCAGGTTTTTGTGTGGTAATAAGTTTTCAGATTAGTTTTATAGATGAATGTGATTGCTGAGTATATTTATAGTTTAATAAGAAGCTGTTAAAATATCTTCCAAAGTCATACCACTTTCAGGAATTAGTAATCAGTGATCCAATCTCTGCATACCTGTTTCTGTGATATAGTACAATGATTGAGTTTTTGAATATTGTCCAGCTTTTCTATACCTAATAAATTCCACCTGTAATGGTATATAATTATTTTTCTATATTTTTGTATCTTATTTAATACTTTTTGAGAACCTTTAATATATATGTTTCATAATCTAAATTACTGAAACATAGCTGAAAAATCCCCCAATATTTGGTGGTTACACAACATACTTCTAAATAATACATGGGTTAAAGAAAAAGTTTCAGAACAAATTTTAAAATATTTTAGACTAAATTAAAACTAAAACACAATTTATCAAAATGTGTGGGATGTAGCAAAATAGTGCTTTGAGTGAAATTTATAGTATAAATGTATACAATGGAAAAGATGAAAGATCTAAAATCAATCTAAAGTGAATAAAATAAGCTTCTATCTTAGATACATAGAAAATAAAAGAGAAAATTAAGCATACAGCAAGCATACAGAAAGATAAAGTAAATAAAGTATAAATATTAAAGCAAAATTTAGTGAAATTGAAGTTAGGAGTTCAATAGAAAAAATCAGCTAAACCAAAAACTGACTCCTTGAAAGATCAGTAAAATTAATTAACCTCTAATTAAGCTAACTAATAAAAAAGGCACCAATTACCAGAAATAAAACAGAGTCCAATAATACTATTCTCATGGCCATTACAATAGCAATAAAGGAAACTAAGAACAATTCTATGCTCATGAATTTTATGCCTTATATGTAATGAATCAATTTTCTGAAAGACACAGACTATTAAAACTCACAAAAGGAGAAATAGACAAATTAAAATAGATCTCTATCTGTTAAAGATAGTGAATTACTAATTAATACTCTTTCAAATACAAAAAAAAGAAACGAAAAACACCAGGCCCAGATGGTCTCACTGGTATATTCTACCAATCACTTAAGCACTTCTGACAATTCACTCCAATCTCTTCTAGAAAACAGAAATAGAGGGAACAGTTCCTAGCTAATTCTGTTAAGCCATTATTACCCTATCACCAAAACTAAATAAAGATATTTCAAGAAAGAAAAAATACAAGCCAACAATATCTCTTATCAGCAAAATCCTCAAGAAAACATTAGCAAACTCAACAACGTACAAAATAATTTTTAATATTAAGTTATTTTAGCGTTTTATAATTCCTTTTCTTTTATCTACCTGAATTTTCTCACAATGTTTCATTTCTTTCATTAAAAATGTGAATCTTTTCTGAACCCAATTTGGCTATGATTCTGATTTCATGCTACAGTATTAATCAGACTATTTTGCCCAAGGTTTAGCCTAATTTCCTGAAAGTTTGGTTTCCAACCGAAGTCCTCCTACAACCTGGGCAGAAAACTTAGAATTGTGAGACTACCACCATCAATTTATTATGTTTGCCACCTTTGGAAATCATTAGCAAAGTACGCCAAGTTTTAAAATTTGAGATTGGCTGCTCATTTCTAATACTTTTGCATTAGGCAAGACAAGAGACAGATTAGTTTATTTACCTTCAGTTTCTAAACTTCACTGCTTTTTCTATTTTTTCATGCCTACTACTAAGGTTTTGATATGCCTTGAAGCTAAGACCTTAAATACGATGTCACCCTTTTTTATTCCTTTTCTAATATTATACAAAATAGTAGTTTAATATTCTGTTCTAAAGTTTTTCTTTTCTCTTGGTTACTACTAGGCTTAGCAGTCAACTTTCCAAACCTATATTTACTCCATTGAAATGAAAGATATAGGCTGTCTTTAATTTTGTGACATTTATCCCTAGCTCTTGCAATGCCAAAGATTTCAGAGTCTTGATAATTACAACAGAAAGTCTGCTTTTGATGTATTGAGTTAACTGTTCTTATAAAATATTCTCTGGTTGTTACAGGTATTTTTTTCTTTACATATTGTTTACTTTGAAAATAAGTGTAATACTACTTTCTTAGATTAATATTATAGATATTCCTTAAAATTTTGAAAACTAATCTTTGAAGCTGTAAACCTATTTTCTAGGTTCAAAGTTTCTCTGGGACTCTACACAGAATTTACTCAATATTTCTTTCTTTTTATTTTTCCAAACTGGTGTATACAAAATCACTAACCTAATCTGTATGACTTTTTAAAGCTTCCAGTTGATAGCATATTTGAAGATATCTTTGTTCTTGTACAAGACACCTTGTATTCAGTCAGTCTCCTCATAATAATTTCCATTCTTTAAAAAGTTAATTGTTACCTATTTAATGAACCCAGTTTCTAGCACTTTGAGCACTAAAAGCCTCACTTTCTTTCCTGAATGCTAAAGGCCCAGCCTGGTCTTACAACACACTGCTGCCATGCCAACAGGCTAGCAAACGTCTATTTTCAACTGACAATTGGCACATCTCTCCTGCTGATTTTGCCCAAAGCTTTTTTGATTCATTTGACATTCACCCTACAAAGTATACAAATAGAAAGTAATATAACAATTAAGGATTATAGTGCTTCTTAATCTTTCCAAACTTATTCCAAAAGAAATGTGCAGAAAATTTTCTGTCTTAATATTTATAATTTCAAACTCTGTAGTGTTGTGTAATTATTCCTAGGAGGTAAAATGTGTGAGCTGTTTACATGAGATGAATGGAAACATGAATTTATAAGTACATGCTCCATTACACTCATAGTGTATTGCTTCTTAATTTATATGTTGCTTTGGGCCATGAAGATTACTCTGGCAATTTTTAAAGAGCTGTTCCAAAATCTGTAGATTCATCTCCCAAGGCTCCTTTTTATTCTGTGATTTGAAAACCATTTGGTGGGCAGAAATTTTACCATGCATTTGTCAGATAAATTTCCCACTTATCATATTTGGCTTTTGGCAATATGGTGGTCTTGGAAGAAGAAGAAAGCATGAATTTCATGACTTACTCTAATGGGACAGGAAAATTTAGAGCTAGAAGACAAAGAATATAATTACATTTTTATGAGCAATCATGTAAATATATTACTAAAAATGTTCACTTAAATAGCCTATTCAAATGGAGAAAGAAGAAAAAGTGTCAGAAGTTGGACTAAAAAATCCTTTTATCTGACTTCCAGTCTGCTCTAACCATTTGAAAGGATCAACTTTATTAATCTGCCTAAAATGTACCTAATCAAGAATATCATAAACCAGGATAATACTAGGAAAAAGTATTAGAATTTGTACAGCTTGGAAAATAAATATTTCTTCTAAGTAAAATAAATAACTTACTTCAGAAGAAAATAATATTTAATATATCCAAATTATCATATTTGTCACTAAATTTCTCTTTTTAGACAATCCAAGATTATTAATATTTTTGTGAGGGATATAAAAGGTTTAGGAGAACTCTGAGAGATAGATGGTAAAATCATTGACTTGATCAAAATATACAGCTGCATTCAAATGCGAAATATTGGAAACTAACACTAATTAAGTTGGCAGACATGAGTTTTTCACAACTAGTTGTATGTCTTTGGAAAAGCTCCTGAAGCTTTCTGTGTAAAACTAGATAGTTATAATATAAAAGGTCGGAAGACCATTCTTGGTACTTCAGGAATTTTTTTTCTAACATGCTAACAAACATAGATAAACAAAAAAAGCAATAGAATTTTCTTCCAAATTAACTGACTTTAGGTAAGTGCATTGTACAGAAAATAAGTGATTGAATACTTACACTTTTACAATTAAATTGATTAAATGAGTAGGTTGCCAGCCTGGAAAAAACTCTGTACGAATGTCCTATGGATTGTTTCTCAAATTGTGTGCTCCCTATCTTTTTCTTTGTTAATAGTGTTACCAGCTTCTGAGTGAAGGTTTTTCCAAGTTATTGGTGTTTGTTGGGAAAAGAATTTCAGGATGCACCACATAAGCAAGACAAGTGCCAGCTTTTTATTAAAAACCAAAGTACACTGTCAGGAAAGAGAGTAGGCAGGCTCCAAAGACAGCAGCTGCACTGGGAGGAAGTGGTTATAGATCTTTTGTAGTTTTACTAATTGAGGGGAGGAATATTCAATGCCAAGGGGTTGGCTTTTACTAAAAATTTGGGTGTTAAATCCTAGAATTGTGTTCCCTCCCATTTTCATACTTTATATGGTTGTCTTGGAACTGCCATTGTAATTTCAAGGGTCTGGAAATGTTAAGACTTCAATGTAAATTATATTCTAATTAGCCAAAGTTCATGTAAGGTGACAGAAATAGCTGTCAAGCTGGTTGAAGCTGGTTCTTAACTATGTTTATCAGCTCTTTTGTTTAAGGTTGTTTGCTTTAACACCTGCACCCAATCTTCAAGACCCTGAATCCAATCTCAGCCCAGTCTCCCAGTCTCCTACTTTAACATTTCCCCTCTTAAGAGTATCAGGCCCTTGGAATGCTATAAAGGAGGCTGAGGGAAGAAGATTCATCTTCTGAAGCTACTTCCTGTTGGTAAGGGGTGTTGACCTTGCCTAAGGGCACCAAACACTCTTACATCTTGTTTCTTATTTATTAATGGGACTGGTTTCAGGGCATGGGCTTTAAGGCACCTCACTATGGTGGGAGGGACTTTCAGGACCCTCAAGACATTCAGGTGGCTGTTGGTGGAAGGAAAAAGCCACTCAGTCAAGGGGATGTTGATAGTCTCTTTCTTCATCTCTCTGAAGAGGGGTGGGGTGAAACATTTGAAATGCCAAGAGACATTGAGTGGTAGTATAGAAAACCTAACAGACAAGAGATTTTAAAAGTTTAATAATGCAAGGAGAGAAAAGGAGAGCAAGAATTATGATAATACTGGAAACAATAAAGGGTCCTAGCCAGAACCACGTCTTTTGTCTAAAAGCAGGTCACCAGAAGTATAATTTGTTCTGTATGTTAGAATCCATGTCTGACTTATCAGTGTCACCCAGTATCTGATGAGAGTTTGAATCTGCATGGCCTGAGGAGTGACCCTCTGTCACCTAACCAGCGGGGAGCCATGGTCAGCCAGATGCAGCAAGTTTACACCTCTGTAATTCATGGAAAAATTGCAAAAGTGGTGAGACACAAGAATGTACTTACCTAAAGTATGATATAACTCTCAAGTCAAGACTTGCATGATGTCTCCTGGCTAGCTTACCACAAAGCTAGTGTTAAAGTGGAGCTTTTCCTAGTTCTTGCTGTTCCTTGGGAAAAGAATTTCAGGAAGCACCAAATGAGTCAAGGCAGTGGCAGCTTTTATTGAAAGCAAAAGTACATTCTCAGGACAGAGTGTACTAATTGAGGGGAGGAATACTCAAGGCCAAGGGGTTGGCTTTTACTAAAAATTTGGGTGTTAAATCCTGGAATTGGATTCCCTCCAATTTTCACACTTTATAAGGTTGCCTTGGAACTATCATGGTAATTTCAAGGGCAGAGAAATTCTAAAACAACAATCTGAATGATATTATAATTATCCGTTCATGCAAGGTGACAGACACAAGCAGGTTGAAACCGGTTCTTGCCTGTGGTTGTCATCTCCTTTTGTTTAAAGTTGTTCTCTTTAACACCTGCACCAATATTCAAGCCCCTGCATCTGGTCTTAGCACTATCTCCTAGTCTCCAACTCTAACAATACTCTTGGAGATTCTTCTGCATTGAGTAGGTTTGTAGGAAATGAAGCTGGAGAAACAGTTGATGGCCACATGTATTTTGAAAAGCTTATAACGTATTTAATATGACTTCTTCCTAACTCAGTTGATGAACACTGGTTTAGATTGAGTTAACATTTTTTGAGAGCATATGTAGCTTTGTGGACAGTATTTTCCCAACCTACCTCAGAGATATCAACTATATATAAAAATTCACACTTCTTTATTAACCTGTGCACTTTTTTAAAGGAATCATTGAAATCCAATCACCTTTAATTATGTCTTTAGTGAATTGCCATTCTTGAACTTAAAAAAAATATATTATTAAGGCTAACCTGAACTGTTTGCTCACCATAATTATGGATATATCATACCTTTACATTGTACCTAGTAATTGAATATAGTAACTCATTGGTTATTTAGTGGGAGTTTAATAATTTAAATATTCAACCACTTCAAGCTAATACTACTACGTAGCAACAATATCACTGTTTGCTTCCCAAACATAGCAGGACAGTACTCTTTAAGTACACATCAAAATGTCTGTTGGAAGGGATTGAATTTACATTAAATGTTTGTGTATGTATAGATAAATGTAGATATACAGATTTATAGACACATATATATAACACATATATATTTTTGTGATATAAGCAAAAAATATGTAAAGTTATCCAATATCTTTCAGATACTGGGGATATGCAAATAGACTTTGAATATACTATGTTCAAGAGAATTTCTTAAAGATAAATTAAGAAATTTCATCTAGCCAAGAAAAATAATCACACTTTTATAATTCCTAGTAGCCAAACACAAAACAAAATTGTGTTTTTAAGTCTGGAAATTTTTAGTATTAGATAACCTGGAATCTATTTCCCTGAGACATTGCTTAGATAAATGCTACAAATCTTTTTTATATTCTTAGACAAGGTCTATTTTGCTTTATATTCTGCATTCCTTTCATAGACAAATATTAATATATATACTTCCTTGACATCAAATATTAATATATTGATTATAATGATATACTGATAAACATCGCTATGTATTAATTATCTCAAACTTTATTTCACTTACCCCTTTAAAATCTTTTAGTCACTTTCAATTATTCATAGAATAATGATAAGCAATCATTATCATGTTCTACAAGGCCTTAAATAATATAGTCATTTTTAAAAGTTCTCCATTCTCATATTTCCTCATTCTTTCTCTTCAATTGTAATAGGCTTTTCACAGTTCTTTGAAAGTTCCTCATCTTTACTGCCCTTGGCCTTTGAACACACAGTACTGTTGCTGGAACACTTCCATTTCCACTTGGTTTTCTAGCTAAATCCTATTCATCTTTTAGTGCATAACCTATTACTTCTCCAGTGAAGCTAACCTCAAAGACAGTTAAAGTCTTATTTTATATTAACATCCAGTGCTTACTCTTTGTAAGAATGGATTTGTTTGATACCTACAATATGCTTTAAACAAAAAAATGAATGAATAAATGATTCTTCTGTGCCTTTGAGTTCCAAACTCATTTTAGAATACTATACTTAAGAAAATCTAATGGGCTAACATGGATTAGTTCTGAAAGTTATGTGTTTCTTTCAGGTGATTTTTTTATATTGATATGTTTTTTCTTTAGATACTGTTTTTAGTATTTTTTACCCCATTCATAAGTACTCCTCTCAGTAAATCTTCTCATATACATAAATATTGACATTTTTAACTCTTTAAGTTCTATGGCATATCTCTGATTTCTTCTAGCCCCCACAACATTTAGCATTGAAATCTTTCCTATCATTGTTGTCATAACTTCATCTTTATTGTTCACAGGGCTTATTGAATAGAGGGCTTACTTAATGTCAGATACAGTCATCACAACAATTTTGGAATAAGTACAGCTATTTTCCTCTTTTAAAAAACAAATAAACTAAGATAACACACAACTTGACTTCTTCAATTAGCAAATGTGAGGGGGAAAATTGAACCTAGAAGCCTATCTATGCAGTCTTTTCTATAACTGGTGTTCAAAGAATATATGTTTAATAGTGTAAGATTTATTCTTAATAATCTGTGTATTCATTATAAAAAATGGTATAAATGCACTCAAAAGCAGAAGATACATTTTGGAATGGAGACGTTGGATAGATCTTTAGGCAATGTGTGCTTTTAAATATGCCCATAGGAGAGGTTGCAAATAACAGCAAACATAGTTTCAATAACCAAACACATTATTATTTTCATAACCTTTTTCCTTTCTCTGAGTCTATATGCATTGTTTGTAGCAATGTCATCCTGTTTCTACTATCTTAGTAGCTTACTTTAATAAAGAACTAATGTGAAAATTAGTTATTGGTGTTGGCATCTTGACATTAGCAGTTCTCATGAAATTTAATATTTTTTCTGCTTTATGATCATAATTTGAGTGACTAATGATTTATATCTTTTATTGACTAGAAAGCAGTTACATTTTGTTAATTATTAAAGGAAATAATTGTCAACTATCTGAATTTTCTCAAATGTGAAAAAAAAATACAAAGAATATACTATAATAGCTAAATAGGATCTATTTTACAGGTATTAAGATGTTAGTCAAGAAATAATTTATGAATATTTTAGGAAAGATTTGATTATAAAAAGAAATTTTTAACTTTGTATATTATGATTTTTATATCGATTCAAATAAATAGCTTTTAATTTTCTTTTTCATAAAATAAATAAAAAATACTTTTATTTGATGACTATAGTTAACAAAATTAGATATATCTCCCTTGTGAGGTTTTCAATAAATATAAACATATGCATGCATGGACTTTTGTTTCCTTATTTAAAAGTGAACTAAGGGAAATTTTCACAGAAACCAAAGAACCATAAAAAATAGATATGTGTTTCAATTCTTTCGCAGTAATTTGAAACAAGAAATAGGAAAATTAGTGATTCAACTTTTGAATTGGACATTGAAGCAATATAGTTAAGTATTAATAGAACCAGTCTGAAGTAGGCAACATTGTATGCCAACCTCGAGCAAGCTAAATATGGGTAAACAGAAACCAAACACTGAGCAGAAGAATGGGTATACTTAGGAGAAAATAAAGTATAGATAGAGCGAGGAATAGAAAAGAAAGATCACGTAGACCCAGATATGGAGACAATATCACTGTCTAAAGACCTTTCAGTTTTGGGGAGATCCAACTGTGCTGCTTCGAATTGGGTGCTTGGAGAGTACTCTGCACATTCTCAATAAGCTACCTGTGTAACCTGGTCTTATCTGAAGATTCTTGGATCCTTGAAACCAAATGCTTCTTGAGTAAAACAATCTCATTCTAAATGGTCTACCTGAGAGTGTATTTTTATACAATAGAAGTTCTTTTTATTGTGTTATACAAAGATAACTGAAGCTGTCTAAATTTGGAACATGTAATTTGTAGCAAGGATAATCCTTCATAAGGTATATTCAAGAATTGGCTCCTTGCTTTAAAATTTTTACTCTAGTTTCAGATGGTCAGGAAAAATTTTACTTTTAGAACCTTCAATAAAGTAAAGGTTCCTTAAGTCAAAACTTCATAATTGCATTAAAATAATTTGTTGAGAATGACTGAAACACTGCATAATGAGAACTATTTGTATTTTTTTCTCTAACTCTATAAATACCTCTAATAAGTCATACAGATAGAAATTAAAGAAAGGGAGTCTAAGTTGTAGTTTATCTCACTGAAATTCCATCTTAACTCTACAAGTGCTGCTGATGGGAGCTGTGACAGGTCCCAACAGGTCAAAGTTAGCTTCGAGAGGGCCAACATCATCCTTAGACTCAATTAAAAGTAGTCACTTTTCTTGCTCCAGACTTGAAAGGGCTCCATCTTGTTCCTCCTCTGTATGTGGTCTTCTTTATGGGAAGAAGAGCTCTTAAACCCAAGGTTATATGGTCACTTGGATCTCATATCCCTTCTTCCAGACCGTTCTCCTAATACCCAGGACCTGAAAAACCCAGCCTAAATGTTTCAGAATCTATCTAGTTCCAGGACCTGCATGGGCATGAATGTCTTTCCCAGTGTGTGCTCTGCGGGGTGGACTATGCTGCTAATATCCTCAACTGTAAGCCTAGGGGTAGTGGGCAGAGGCAAAGAAATGGTTCTTGTCAGACACTGTGGACACAGCTCGAATAGGCAGGCTTATGTGTCCATGTGCATGTGCAAAAGTCCCCTCCTGGTGTGGGACTGAACCTGGCAAAAGTGAAGAATAATACCAAAACGTTTTAGTGCCATAGGAACCTAGCTTCTAAACAGACTGACACTTTTTTTCCTATTATAGTAATTCTGAGACCACAAATGGACAATGGATTAACCCTAGTCCAGTCTGTGCATATTTTGTGTCCCAAATTGTTTCTATTCCAGGTATCCTGTGAGATCTACTTTTGGCTTTAGGGCTCTTGCTTTCGAGATAGTTTTTGGTTTTTCATAATGTGCTAGCTCAATAGTTGGGTCTTTAAAGACCTTATGGCTGTCAGTGGATTTCTCTGAAAGACTATATTTCCCTCTAATATGTGACAAAATGTTAGCTGGCTGGAGTTGCCATCCTTTTTCCTTCTGTACTGCCATGGCTCACAAGCCCATCGATGGCTCACTGCATACCCTTTGAGGGATACTAAAGAAGTGTAAATCAAAGCATCAAGTCCTCAGTCGAATCACTGAATTCAACTCAGGACACAGACCTATTACTTAGTGTGTTTCCTAGAGTATGTCTTCTGTGGTTCAGTCAGCATGTTCTTTTATTAAGTAGCATTTTTTTCAATCCAAAGCAAAAGAGGGTTACTGTAATTCCTTTCTTGAGGAAAAAGTTATTTCTTGTCTTGAGTCTGAGCAGAAAATAGGTCCCCTAAAGTGTAGCCCTGTCACTTTATTCTTATAAAGATAAGACTTTATCCTTATAAAGACATTGACTTCCCTCCATGAATAATAGCTACAGGCAACATTAAGTTATGTAATGGACTAATTCACTTTAGATAGTGCTTGCATGGAATTATATACATCTCAGTTATAAAACAGAAGATGGACTGCTAAAATAATTTGGAAATTATACATTTTTCTAAATGCATTTATTTTATAAACGTGATTTTTGGTGGATTTTTAATTCCTTTCTGCTAATTTTTATGTTTACATTTTTTCCAAAACCTATTGAAAATGTTGTCTTGCGGGTACATTCAGGAAACATTTTTTTTAATCAAAATAGAACTTTCACTGTGTTAAAGCCTATTTTTTAAGGTTTATTAAAAAAATTCTTATAAAGACATTAACTTACTCAATAAATTAAAACATCAATTTATTGATATTGTTATTCCAAACGTATTGTACAGTGTCAACAACAGTAGATATTTTACTCCCCTTTTCTTCTTTAAGTTAATGTGAAATGGAATATCAAATAATATACAGCTCAATTGCAATAAATATTATAAATATAAGTATATTCAATACATTATAAATAATATAAAATATAAATATGTGTTCAAGTAATGTTAAAATATCATTTTTGAGGCAGTAGTTCTTCATTCCAAACCAAGATTTTATTGAACTTAGTGCACAGGCATAGAAATATTTTATATAATAGTTTCTCACATTTAGATATTGGGTCTATTGCATATGATTGTGTTGCATGTAATTGGTTCCTTTAAGAAATTCTGTTGAAATCACAATTAGACTTTGCTCACGTAGAAGTGGTTAAGTCTCAATTTCTGTAAATGATGACAGATATCACAGAACCATAGGCATACACAAATTTGGGTTACAAATCAATTTTTGGAACTCTTACTCTACCAACAGAAAGCCATATACAGTAATTTCGATGTGGAAAAAAATCCAAATTGATTTTGTCGTGGCCCGTTTGCAGAACGGGGGATGAACACATCACACAAAGAAACACACAAAGAAAGACACTGACATACATAAAGACGGTACAAGAC
>VBSM01000361.1:26930520-26989944 GCA_008086735.1 Cheirogaleus medius
CTCTCATGCCACTCTGGGCTGGGCACATATTCCTTCTCCTAAGATTAATTCTTATGCTGCACAATTATATGGCAAGTCCTCTACAGATTTCCCATTTTTTAGCTTAAAAAAAACTCTATATTTGATCCAAATTGTTTGCTTTTATAGTCAAGATGAAGGTTTTACTGCCTTTTCTATTGATAATTTAAAAAGGAGTAAAATTAATTTTTATAGGAAAAAATCTACCATATGAAATAAGGACATAATGATATTTTTATATTGAATTATACATATAGTTATGATTGTATATATTTATTTACATACATATATAGAGATAGTCAGGAATTATTTTTAGGGTTTTTATTTAATTGGTGTAAAGCTTTAAATAGAAAAATCTAATCTACGTCAATAATCTTTATCCTCTTATAGATAGTAGATCATTTAAAAAAAATAGGACTGCCATGAAAAGTTGTGAAATTAGTTATAAAAGTGCTTTATAGGCTTATGAAAGTAAATGACATAATTATTTATATTCAATTAATTACAATACTTATAATATGTATCACCTGGATTCCAGTCTCATCGCTACTTTCTTTTTCTCTTTGATCCACGGTGTCCTCATTTGTCTAAAGCAGGTCCTAACTTAGAGCTGCAGTGTCTTGTCTACCTTTCTCATTAACTGCCTATGTGACTAATGTAAGTCACTTTTCTTATTTATGAAAATGAACATTTTATAAATAAGCTATGATCCTGAAGTTAAAAATTTTAAACATTCAGTGGAGTCATATTCCTGAGAGAATCAAATTTAGGGATTAAGATGTGGTGTTGCTATTGTTCTCCTGAGATTATTTTAACACACCGTTGATGAATGCTTATAATTATTATTGTTAAAACCCTTTTTCAGGGAAAGTACGCAGTTCTTCACCACAAACAAATAAATTAAATAACCTACAAAATGACTCCCATCTTTAGTTTTTAAGAGATTTTTAAGTGAAAATAATGGATTATGCATGGGCACCTCCCATAAAGGATTTTTCTCATAATTTAGCTGACATGTTCACATGTCCTGCTGTATATTTTATTAAACATTGTTTTGTAGCCTACATGTCCACTAAAATTCCAGATATTTTTAAACATGAATTTAATGCCTGCTAGAATCCTAGGTGTTTTCATTTTGGTCTATTTTCATCCCATCATGACAATTATTTTGAGTTTATTATAAGTAGCTAGAGACTTTGAAATAAAAAAATCATTCATTTGTTTGTTCAGAGTAATGCTAGCATCCATGTGATATGTCCAGAGGCCTCACTAGGATTAACGGGGGCCTTGCCTAATCTTCTAGTACATATGCAGTAGATGTCACTCTAAATTGCTTAATTGATGAAGTAATATAAAAGATGCAATGAAATGCATTTGTCATTGGAAGTATATTTTATGTGATGCTTCTAAAGAAATCTAACATCATTTGCAAGACACTTTTTATTTACGTAAGCACTAGAGAAGACAAAACATCTTGATTTCAAATTCCCAATATATAGTCCTGAAGAAGGGTGGTGAGTTACCTTTTTGTCACTCATGCTGCTGTAAAGCTGTGCATGTCGTTGGTGACAGTGATATCATAAATAATGAAAGTGATAATGAAGCACAATTTTTGAATTGCCTTTGAGGACAGTGAGGCAGTCCTTTCATAATAGAGATTTTAAAAAATGTATCTCATCCATTATCTATTGCAAGTGCTGGTTTCCGCCTTTCTCCTTCCTTTTGATGTTTCCTATTAATGTATTATCCTCTTTATTCTTTTAGCTTCCTTTTATTTCACACAGTTTAAATACTTACTTAAAGGAACAGCTATTAGATTTTCAGAAACAAAGCCTTAGTCACTCCCTGATTGAAACTTCCTTTCCACTAAGGGAAATTATAGACAAATGTTCAATTACATAAATATCTAATGGATTCTTGCACTTGCTTTAATGATAGCAAAAGCTACTCATTTTTCCCCCATGTGGCTGCTTTTCTACAGAGACCAATTTGCAAAGATCAATAAAATATGGGTGTGAAACTTGGAAAAATTCTTGCATCAACTTGCATTACCCTTACCAGTGCATTAATTACAATTCCTGGCATTATTTTCCGTAATTCCTTATTTCTCATATGAAAATCAGCAATTCTGTATATACTTTTTATTCTTCCCCTATTGGGCTTAATCTAAATGTGCAATGAAGTCCTATTTACATAATAATAATTTTCTTGGTTTTGGTTTCATTATATTCTGGCCCAACCTCATTTCTTTTCCTCTTCTGGCTTTGGATTTGGTTTGCTCTTCTATTTTTCACTCTTTGAAACATGTCATTACATTGTTAATTTGTGATCTTTCTGTCTTTTTCTTGCAGGCATTAAAGGCTGTGCACTTTCTAATTAGGACTACTTTTGCTGAAACCCAAATATTTTGATAACTTGTATTCCCTTTGTCATTCAGTTCAAGGAATCTATTGATTGCTGTCTTAATTTCATCATTGATAAAATAATCATTCAGCAGCACTTTCTTTAATTTCCATGATTTTGTGTAAAACTGGGTATTTCTCTTGGAGTTGATTCTAGTTTTACTCCACTATAGTTTGAGAATATACATGGTATGATTTAAGTTTGTTTTTTTGTTGTTTTGTTTTTCAAATTTGTTGAGCTATGTTTTGTGGCCTAAAATAGGATCAATCTCAGAGGATGTTCCATGTGCTGGTGAGTAGAATGTACATTCAGTAGTTTGAGGATAAAATCTTTTGTAAATGTCTGTTAGGTCTAATTGTTCTATTGTCCCATTTAAGTCCAGTGTTTATTTATTTATTTCTTCTTGGATGATCTGTCCAGTCTGTCAGTCATGTGTTGAAGTTCCTGGCTATTGCAATGCTGCTGTTTATCACTTTGTATAGCTCTAGTAGGGTTTCCTTTATGAATCTGGGCATACCTGTGTTAGGTGCATACATTTTTAGGATCCTTATGTCTTCTCTTTGAATTGCTCTTCACCATCTGGGATGTCTATGATTCTTATGTTGGGGTGTTTTACATAATTTTATATTTTTCATAGGCTTTGGTTGTTCCTCTTAATTTTTTGTTCATTATTTTTGACTTACTAATTTAATTTTAAAGAGTGCTCTTCAAGCTTGAGATTCTTTCTTCTGCCTGGTCCAGTTTATTCCTAAAATTTTTCCACTGCTTTCTGTATTCCTTAAATAAATTTTTCAATTCCAGATGTTTCATTTGGTTTTTCTTTAATATGTTGATACCTTTAGTGAATTTTTAATTTACTTCCTGAATTGTTTTTCTGGTTTCTTTGAGTTAGTTTTCCATTTTCTCTTGGAATTTCTTGAACTTCTTATAATCCATATGTGGAATTCTTTATCTTTTGTTTCAATATTTTTCATTTTGGTTAGTTTCCATTACTAGAGACCTGGTGTTCCCTTTTGGGAGTGTCTTTTCTCCATGATTTTTCATACTTCCAGTGTTCTTTTCCTGATTTTGTCTCATCTGGAGCAGCTGTGGCTTCTTAATTTTGGATTTTCTTTTGTTTAGATGGGGCATCCCACACCCTTGCTCACTCATATGGGTATGTTTGTAGCATATGTTGGGTAAGAGTCTTTGGCTTTGTTTGTGAGAGCTTTTAGGTGATCTAGGTTCCCGATAGATGCCTTGGTTATGGATATCCTTAGTGTGATGGTTTTCTCAGTTGCTAGTTGTTTGTATGCTGTTGCAGTGGTGAGCTCTGTGTATAAGTAGATTTCCTGTCTCACCTTGATGATAAAAGATGGATGCCTTTGAAATCCTTCTCCTTTCCCAGTCCTGTGGTCTTCTTAGCAGAGTGAATTGTAATGACACGCCCAGTTTAATCTCTATGACAATAGGTGGTGCTTGTGGGAGAGACATGACCTCACCTTGTATGATTGAGCCACTAATTGCAGTAAAAGAGCTATACTAGTTGACCTCCCTGTCAGTAGGTGGCATTTGGCTGTAGTGCAGTTCCCTGAGGAAAAGCACTCAAATGCCCCAGATGGAGGGTGGGGCCCTGGAACTTCCAGGTAAGTCTTCATTCTCTGCTACATTGGATGTGAGTGGTGGAGGGAGCCTGGGTGGGCCTGGGTTGGGTGAGCTTTTCCTCAGGTTCCACACAATCCAGAAAGGTAACTGTTTTGGCAGAGTTCAAAGATCTGCTCCCAGCTTCTGGGAAAAGCCTCCAGGGAGAGGCTAAAGTGACCCCACCCAGCCAGAAAGTCTGCTTTTGGAGAAAGGGCTGTCTGAGATTCACAATATGCCTGACTAGCTATCACTTCTTCCAGCCTACATGTCTGACCCTCTAGCATGCATCTCAGTGAAATGCCAGGAGGCAGGGAGCTCCCAAATTGGGCACCCTGGGTTCACTGCTAGCTCACAGAGGAAGAGTCCTGGGCCCCACTCTCTGTGGAAGCCTCAGCCTGTAGCACGTGCCTACTGGAGAAAGGGAGCTGCTCTCCAAAGTCTCAGCACAAACTTCTCTCCTGGTTGGCATGCGTGGGAGAGGAGCCATACCGGGTTCTTATGGCACCCAGGGGTACGCTCTTCCTTGCCATAGAACCTACCCTAATCAAAAGGGCAGTTTTCCTGTGGGGAGGATGGGCACTCTTCCAACTCCCACATCTCAGAACCCCACAGTACTCTAATATTGTATCTGTCCATGTGGTGTTCCTTGCCACCTGACTTCAGCTCCCAGACCTCACCCCTATGTCCCTAGTGATCTGCCTGAGTCCGGGGCACGGGGTACATTCTGATTGTCTGATCAACTGGTGTGCAACTCCACAAAATTTCACTGGGCTGGGAGATCCTGATTCAGACACCTTGGATCCACTGCAGGCACCATAAGGGAAAGGCGTGGGTCCCACTTTCAGTGGAAGCTTCAGCCTGTAGCACGCACTCACTGGGGAGTGGCTGCCACTTGCCGAATTAGCCCAGACTGCTTTCCCAGTCACAGTGGGAGGGGGAGGGGTGTGGAACGAAGAATCTGAGTGGAAGAAAGCAGGTTCTCTGGCCTCTTGTGATACTCTCTTTGGAGGGGAGCCCCACGTGGAATGTCCAAGCCCCAGGATCATTAAAGTTCTCCCCACTGTACCATGTTTACCAGCATGCCTGGGCTCATAAGGGTGGAAAAGCCTCCAAAAAACTTGGCAGCCTGCTGGCCATCAAATGCTTGTGGAGAAGTGAGGAAGATCCTCCCTTACCCTTTCACTGGGCTTGGAGCTTCTCTGGGTTTGATCCTTACCATCATCTTTTTTCCTTTATCTTCTTCCTTCTCTGCTTTGCAATTTTCCTCCATGAGATCCCCGGTAGGCTCTGGCTCCTCTCTCTATGATCTACACATGTTCTGTATCTCTTTTCCTCTCTATTAGAATTTCTATCTTCCCTCTGGGACAGTCCAACAAGTGATGTCTCTAGTCAGCCATCTTTGCTGAGGAGATGAGGAGGAAATTTTAAGTACATGGAGAAGAAAACCCTACATTTTAGAACATTATACATTTTTTTTAATAGCTATGTAGACTTACCACTATCCTCATTGCAATCAAAGTGCAGGGCTCTATTTATTTTGTTCACAATCACATCCTTTGTACTAAGGGAGTAGGACATTGCAAGTGCTAATGAAGCCGCTCTTTATAAAATTAATAAAACGCCATAAGATGAGAACTATGGTAGAGGCATGAACTCTGCAAATATGTAGTTAAATACATAGTTAACTATGCATAGTTAACTGCATAGTTAAATACACACACACACATACACACACACACACACACACACACATATATATATACACATATAATCAGCCATTGTTCCCTAGCTTGCTTTCCTATAATTGCTTACTAATCAAGAGTCATATAGCTTATGGTCATAAAGATTCTTAGCTTTATTAATTGCTCCCATAAATAACATGACACTTGGGAAACCTTAGACTTGTTTTTGATATATCTTCCAGACTCTGCATTCCACTGGAGCAATTGACCTTCCCAGACCAGTTGTACCAAGGAACTGACTCATCTGGTCTCATGACTCTCTACCTGGGAACTGACTCAGTATAAGAAGATAAATTCAGCTTCTCAACCCTGTGAGTTCAATCCCAGCCAATCAGCAGACCCAATTCCATAGCCCTTTGTCAGCAAAATTATCTTTAAAAAACATGGCACAAAAATTCTTGGGGAGATGAATTTGAGAAATTTCTCCTGTCTCCTTGCTCGGTACCTTGTGATATTAAATTCTTTCTCTGCTGTAACTCCTGCCATCTCAGTGTATTTGCTTCCCTTGAGTAGTGGGCAATGAATCTGGTTGGGTTGTAACAGTAATAATTGTTGAAGGAATTGATATTAAACCAGGTTAAGCCATCATAGTGCAGTTCCATGACACCTATAATCATTATTTGGAGTTTTCTAAGGGAAAGTTAAATTTTATTGAAGTTATTCTATTTCAAACTTTATCTTCAATCAGTTTCTGTATTAATGGAATACATTCCCAAATTCTCGAGAAAGTAGATTTCAATCTACTGCTCATTTAAGGACCAAAATTCCATTTGATGATATTTTAGAGCCACAAAGTCAGGCTCCTTTACCTGATGCACAGCTAAAGCCAAACACTGTGAAAACGGTGCTTGAAGATAGAGAAGGGCTTCTTTGATTTGGCCACAGAGAGAAAACAGCAGAGAAAAATCTCTCAGGTTCACCTTGTCACAGAACTGAGGCGGCAAGCTTTTATGGGAAGTGGGGAATAAATTATGGGGAAGTCTGTGTTGCTTTTAGTCTCAGATAACACCTTAAATAAATAACCAGACTTCTGGGCATCAGCAGCTAGTCATAACTTTTTCAGGGGCATTCATTTTTTCTGCAAAACCAACTCATAGATTCTCCTAGTGGTACCCTGGAGTTATCTTCTACTTAACAAAACAAAACAAACAAACAAACAAACCAAAAAAACCCCAAACCCCAGTGTATTAGTGGTTAATAATTTCTTTGAGAACAAGAAGTTCTGGGCAGGAAGCAAGTAGTTAACATATGTAAACAACCAAAGGCCCCTGGTCCAATTTTACGTTATTTCAGTCACAAAAATTGCCAGGGTACTAAAATCTCAACGGGACCCACTACAATGACACAACTACTACTGTTAAGTATTGGATGTGAACAGCAATATCTGAAAAATAAATGTGAATACCTCCATCAGACAATGAAATGCACAGGAATGAAATTTACTGAAGATATGAAATATACCAGACCCACTGCTAGTCACATTTAAATAAATGATTTAATAATTTTTTTCCTTATAGTCATAGAATGAGATGCAAGTTATTACTCCAGTTTTACCCATGAAAAAATTGTGCCTTGGAAAAGTGAAAGGTAATACTACTAATAAGTAATAGGGATGGATTTAAGCTCCTAAATGACTTCAAGCCCAGGAATTGTGCAATTTCACCACTTTGCATTTGGTTATACTATATATTTGTTTCCAATACTTAAAAAAAAAATCCTGTTTAGATCTTCTATATCATTAATTTCTTCTTCCAACATCTGTTAGAAAATTCAGCTTCAACAACAGATTTTCTTGTATCTTTATATGATATTTTAAAGCAAACACTACCTATTTTATTCCTCAATGTACATTTGTTATCCCTCTTGTACTATAATTTTTTAGTACTTCATATATTTCTCTATCCAATTTTGTTGCCCTATGTTATAATTAAATAATATTATGTTCTTTCCTTCTATTTCTTTCTTTCTTTATTTACAGTTGTAATAACAAAAACAGGCATGCAATAAAATTTAAGTTTGTTTGCTGGTTTTTCATTTTATCTGTAACTTTATGTACTATTTGAAAGCAATTAAATTTGACAATATTAGGTTAAATGTCATGTGTTTTTATTTTTTTGTTAATAGTTAAAAGACACTATTTAGTTCACATTTATTTGCATTTATAGTATATATACATATATATATAACTATCCAGATTTATACTATTTATAATAGAATTTACAACTACTTAAATATCAATAAAAATCAAACTAAATCATCAATTAAGCCTTCCTATTTTGGCATGCACTTATTAATCTCTGTGCCATTACTAAAACTAGAAAAGAGAATTGATTGCTTTCAGTGTTCACAGAAAACCAGCTAAAGTAGATTTTTACTTCTGATTTCACTCATGAAAACTTTTTAAATTCCCCAGTTATTTTCATGTTTGCTAGTTACTCTGAAAGATAACCAAGGAGAATACATTTGAAACCCTTGTTGTGATGATTACTTCTCTTCCTGTGTTGTCAGGTGGTCCCTGTAGATATAGAAGATGCAGAATGATTCCATGCTTTGTATGAAAGCCATTATCCACACCCAAGTGAACATATTTTTTTAAACTTTTTTATTCTGAGAAACACATTAGGGGGAAACTAACATATTGGATGTCCTCAAGAATTCCTTGTACTGTGTTAATAGCTGTGGTAACATGAGAGAAAGATGAATCTTCTAACCTTGAGGGGATAACATTTTATTAATCATGCATTATTTTCTTTTTTGTTTTTTTATTTGTAATTATCTAGTTTTCTTCTTGGCTAAAACAAGTGCCAGCAGTAATTTTCTCTAGTAGCAATTAGGGACACCAAGAGGAATAAAAACATACGGATAAACTGCCTGAAGTGCTCCCTTAGCCTCTTTTCCACCTGGAAATCCAGATCCTGAGTGATCTTGCTCCAGATGCCTTGCCTTGTCTCTTGGACTGCAGCATTTCTAGCATGAGACCAATTGAAACCTTTCGTGCCTAATCAAAACAGCCTCAACTGACTATTTAGTGAGATTTGCACAATATATTTAGAAGAGTTGATGCTGGTAATGTTACTGAAAGTTTGGCACTAGTCCCTGAGGCCCCATCAGAAGAACGAGGACAAGTGATTTGAGGAGAAGGAAAGAGAAGTTTATTAATTTGCCAGCAAATGAGGCAAATTAAGATGGGAGATTGACAGACTCCTGTCTCAAAGTACCAACGTCCTATTTCTGAGCAGAGGTGCAGAGTTTTTAAAGGTTCTGATCAATCCCATCTTCCCTTAAGGTGATCTCATGACCTCCACCTGGATTAATCCTACCTTCAGGTAAGATGTGACTTCTGACTAGACAATTCCTTAGAGTCATCTCCTGTGACACAAAGAACAAAAGACATTCCCCTGCCCCTCCTACCCACAGGCCTGAGGCAGGGATGCAGGTCCTAGTTCTCCAAAAGGAATGGGGATGTGTTAAAGAGACATAAAACATTCTGCAATTTTTTGAGCCATTTATTCTGTTACAATAACCAAAATAATACATCCTTTTGTTGCATGCAAATAGGTAAGCCAGGACACAGTTTATTCGACAGTGCATATTGTCCATATAACTGACCTTTAATTTTTATGTGTAAATTGTTCAGGCTCTAAAACTGACACTGATACCACAAATAGGAGAGAAGTGAAATGATTATGGAAGTATACAATCAATAAGTAATGAACAGTAATTATTTATTGGACAGTAAATCAATAGAAGTAGCTTGTGCCCATTTTCATATTGTCACACACATAACAGATAACTAGGCATAATCAATAGAAAGCTAAATTTTATACCTCTAGAGAAATGACTGATTTCATAAATATTTATGTGATCAATATATCAACTTGACATAAACTCCTTCTGAACTGTTAGAAATATTAGAAATGTCCTAAATTGTCCATTCCTAATAACATCCTATAGTCTATTTGTGAAGATTAAAAAAAAATACACTATTTATTTTGTACTGAATATAAGCATGTTGGCATTGCTGTGAACATTTCTTTTTTACTTATATATGCCAAATTATTTACATATATAAGAAAAAATTCAGTTGTCAGCAGACTTGCATGATAAGACATACTAAAGGAAGTCCTTCAGACTGGAAGAAATTAATTTCAGATGAAAATTTAGATCTGTAAGAAGATCTGAAGAATGGCAAAAATAATACATGATTAAATGTAAAAGCTATTTTTGTCTTTTCTTGATTTATTTAAATTAAGAAATTGAGTTATTTAATGAGAAGATAATATAAATGTACTTTGAGGTTTATAATAAATATAGAAGTACATAGCAGTGATAGAACAAGGACCAATAGATATCAACAGAAGTAAACTCTTATTTCTTATATGATAAGTGAAGTGATATGCATATAATAGGTAAAGTGAGATAATATTCATTCAGATTAGGTTGTGACAAATTAATTTATATTGTGATCCCTAGAGAAGCAACTGGTGGTAGGGGGCAGAGAGATACTGTTGAATGCTCATAAAAAGGATAAAAATAAATACTAAAATTGATTAATTGATTGTTGGACATTAAAAACCTAATTATCCAAAAGAAGCAGGAAAAAAAGGAAGAATAAAAATAAGAGAGGTAAGTATCATTATCCTCATTTTACAGATAAGGATGCTGATACAAAGTAAAGGTAAAAAATTTGATCAAGATTAAATAATTATTTAGTGTAAGCTCTGTGATTCACAGATCTCATTTATTCCAATTATGCTCAATACTTATACAATACTGAATACACATTTTAATTACAATCACAACTGAAGGACAGCACAGATTTTGATTGTATGTTATTAGATTTCTGCCAAAAAGATATTTTTTGATAAAATTTTGAAATAAAGTTTATTTAGGTAACTTCTTATTTTGCTTTTCTTTTTACTCCTATCTTTTCCTTCCTATTTTAAAATTTTAATCTAGAAAGCAGTCATTTTAAAAGTAAAAGTAAAATAAAGTCATATAACTCAAAAACAGTAACAAAAAATAAACATGTAATCTAAAAGTAATAGGAAAGGAATGACAAGGAAACAAATAATACAGAAAACAAGTAGAAAATAAATAACAGAAGTGTAAACATATCCACTCATATCAATAATTTCATTAAATTTAAATTTACTAAATGCTCACAATTAGAGGGACAGATTACCATGATGGATTAAAATATTGTAAGATCCAACTCTGTGATATGTTCATCCACTGCAATTTAAATATAAAGACACTGATACTCTAAAAATAAAAAAATAACAAAAATAAATGTAGTAGAAATACAAGTTATGAGAAAGAAAATCTAGCTATATTCATATCAGGAGAAGCATACTTAAAGATAAATAGTATCACTAGAGATAACGAGGGACATTTTACAGTTATTAAAGTGTCAATTTCTCAAAAAGACATAATAATTCTAGAAGTAGAATTGCCTAATAGAATTTTAAAAACATAAAACAAAACCTGAAAAAAAGAAACAACAGGATTAACTAGACAAAATTTGTAATTATCCTCCAAGTTTTTAGCCTGAGTTTTTAGCAAATAATAGAATAAAGGTAGAGAAAATGTAAGGGGTATTTGTTTTCAGACATGGCAGAATAATTATTACAATAGCCTTTCTAGCAGCAGCTACTACAAAAATGAGCAAAATATATGAGGCAAAGTTGTTAGTCATGGAAAAGAGGCACCATAAGACAGTAATTGCTGTGACAAAGTAAACTTGACAGATGAACCCTATGGCCACTCTGGTC
The DNA here is from genome assembly GCA_008086735.1 of Cheirogaleus medius. NCBI lineage: Eukaryota > Metazoa > Chordata > Mammalia > Primates > Cheirogaleidae > Cheirogaleus > Cheirogaleus medius. The sequence continues at coordinate 26,942,081 of VBSM01000361.1, forward strand.
CTTTGCCTGTGAACAAGTTCCCAAAACAAAACACTGCCAGTCTATTAAACTAAGATGGCAGAGATAAGAAGTTGAGGCTGCTGGAGCATTTGGAATCTAGGAGATATGGCACTTCGAAAAACAGTAGAATAAGACACAAGAAGCCAGTACAGGGATTTCCTGCAAGTTCTTGGCTGAGGATTAGGACCTGTGTAAGCGCAGGGCAAAACAATACCATGTTTATAATAGCAACTTCTGTGAGGTTGTGGAAAACAATACTTCAGAACAAACATTCTGAAAAATCCTTTAGTACTAACTAGAATAAAGAAAATGTTTTTATGCCCAGGTTATTCACCTGAAATACCAGAAATACCATACTTGAGAATAATGAAATGCCCTAAGAGAAGTATTACTGTAGCCAAAGTCTTGCACGACTTAAAATGAAGCTTCAGTAAGACCTACAGGGGAAGCAGCATTTTCAGGTTGTGAACCACCAAGTTAAATGACACAGGGAACTCATGGAACTTTCCATATATCTGCCCTAAGCATTAAACCAAATCTACATGACTTCAAGGTGATTAGTCGATAATTAAACTACCCGCTAAAACAAACATCAACACTTTTCACTGCAAGAAAATAGAATGTAGAGCCTTTAAAATGTATCACCCAGCATGTTAAATATTCAATAAAAAATTTGCTAGACATGCAAAGCAATAGTAAAATGTTACACAAAGTTAAGGCAGAAAGCAGTCAATATAAATTGATCCCAAAAGATCCAAGAAATTGGATTAAGTACTCAAACACTTTAACATGGATATTGTAAATATGCTAAAAGGCAAAGAGATATCATCTTAATGAGTAAAAAGATAAGTATTGTCAGCAGAAAAAAATAAGAATTGTAAAAAACAAGTAGAAATTCAGAAATTATAAAATGAAATAACTGAAATGAAAAAGTTCTTTCATATGTAGAGGTAAAATATATGTCAATAGTAACACAAGCAGTTAAGGATGTTAAATGAAATTACGCTGTATGTTTATTACATTTATGAAGTATGAAATAGGAAGGAGGAAGAGAAGGATGGGAAAAGGGAAGTGGACATTATGAAATGTGAAGTGAGTAGTGAGAAGTGGAGAGTGGGAATTTTTAGTTTTGAAATCAAATGTGGTGAATGACAATTAGGCTGTGTGGAGAGTTAAGTATGAAGTAAGTACTAATGCTACATATACTTTAATGAGTTAGGAATGTCTATATTAAAAGAGGTGAGACTTACTTGTCAATAGAGAAAATATATAATATCGAAAAATAAAAAAAAAGAAGGTAGAAAAAACTAGTAGAAAATGCTTCTTAGAAAGATACTAAAAGAGCAAGAAAAATGTATAAGAGAGCCTGGAAAGAGAAAACAAGAAGATAGACTAAAATCAAACTATCATTAATTACATTAAATCTAAAAGGAATAAACACTCTAAAGAGAATAGATTGTCAGACTGGATAAGAAAGGGAAGACCCAAATATATGCTGTCTATAGAAACAAATAAATTGAAAGTAAAATTAGAGAATGGAAAAATAGGCATTCCACAACCATAGCACAAGCAAACTGGTGTGGCTGTATCAATATCAGTCATAGTAGAACTCTCACCAAGGAATGTTACAATGTATAAAGAAGGATATCCTATATGCTAACAGGTAATTTATCAAGAAGAATGCTAGCTTAGTATGCACATAATGATAGTGTTTCAATAGGCATAAAGAAAACCCTTTCAGAACCAAAAGGAAGATTAGGCAAATCCACAATCATCGGAGGCACTATTCTCTCGGTAATAAGAAGAAAAATCATTTTTCACTGTGTTCAAATTTGCATTTGTTTCTTATTGCTACTGTAAGAAATTACCACAGCTTAGTGGTTTAAAATAACACAAATGTATTATCTTTTAATTCTGAAGGTCATAAACCTAAATAGGTCACATTGGGCTGAAATTCAGATGTCAGTAAAGAGTCTCTAAGGGTCAATACTCTTTTCTTGACTTTTCCAGCTTCCAGTAGTTGCCTCCTCTTCTTGTCTCGGCCTCCTTCCACCTTCACAGGCAGCAATGGCCAGTTGAGTTTTGTCACAGCTTATCACTCTGATACTGGCTTTTCTGCCTCTCTATTCCACATTTAAGAACTTTTGTGACTACAGTGGGCCTACCTGGATAAACCAGGATAATCTTCCTATTTTAAAGCCAACTGACCAACAACCTAAATTCCATCTGCAACTTTAATTCTCCCTTATCATAAAAGTAGAGTATTCATAGGTTCCAGGGATTATCATCGGGACATTTCTGGGGTTTTTGGTTTTGTTTTGTTTTGAGACACTCTGTTTTTGAGACACTCTGTTGCCCTGACTAGAGTGCCGTGGCATCAGCCTAGCTCACAGCAACCTCAAACTCCTGAGTTTAAGCAATTCTCCTGCCTCAGCCTCCAGAGTAACTGAGACTACAGGCATGCTCCACCATGCCTGGCTAATTTTTTCTATATATTTTTAGTTGTGCAGCTAATTTCTTTCCATTTTTTTTTTTTCTGTAGAGACAGGGTCTTACTCTTGCTCAGGCTGGTTTCGAATTCCTGAGCTAAAATGATCCGCCAGCCTCAGCCTCCCAGAGTGCAGGGATTACAGACATAAGCCACCGCGCAGGGCCCACGGGGACATTTTTGGATGACTACTATTCTACATACCATAAAATTATACCTAAACAAAAAATAATTAAAATGGAAAATTAATATTGAAAGTACTAACATAAAAACATTCCTATGTGTTTAAACTAGAAATATAAATACTAAAAATGTTAAACATGAAAATATCTTGAATATACATTTTCATGGTTTGTCTGATTTCATAGTCTCCTATTTGATAGCTTTCTGTATCTTTATCTCCTAGTCTCTTCTTATTCAAGTCTTAGCCTGACATGAGACAGGGTCTGACCCCCAGCATCACTTAGGTTTAACAGGTGCCTGAGATTTTACCAGAAATAGCTCATATTGACTTCATGTGGTAACCTGAATTGTTGTATGTTTCATACCTGAGTTCTTGCACTGGTATCTTCTATGAGGTTAGTCTGACTGAAATAGCTTGGACTGAAACTCATGTTTTTTGTCAAAGCATCATGAATCAAATATGGTTTCCTTTCACTGCCGAATGTCTATGTTCCTTGGCAGTGAAGTTTCTAAGTCAGAAACTTCAAACCAATGTCACCTATTTAAGAGAAGCATATTAATTTTGCCCTCTTATTTGTGTTTGATAAAATTTCTGATTTGATATTTTCTGTTACAAGACACATCTGGTGGTCACTAAGGTACTGCTTTTGTATGACTCTCTCTTGTGACATTTTTAGTAATAATCAGACCATACTGATTTCCTGTATACTGACTAGACCATTGATTTAATTATCTTTCTTACTATTTCATGTTGTTCACTATTGACTTCAACTGCAATTTTATTACTGTTCACTTTCACCATTAATCCAAATATTACTAGTCAGAACCTAATCTGTCACAAGAAAAGAAACTAATCAACTCCCGCCACCGAGGAAAATCAATCAAAGTAAGTAGGTTGATTCTCAGATACCCACCTCTTTCTACATGCCTTATTCCAGTTCAATTAGTTGGGAGAAGCTCAGCCCCATCATAAAATACTGGTTAAATATTGTCTAAAGCATACAGTTTTTGCTCTTACAATGAACCACGCAATATTAAAAAAGAACACTAGATTTATTCTTAGAATTGGGTATTGTTCTTTGAGTACATTGATGTCTAATTTTCCCTAGTCTTCCTCTTTGCTAAAATGTAATAGAAATCACTAGATGATCCCTCAAGTATCTTCCATTTGCAAGGCTAACTGATTGGAATCTAGCTAGTTTCAAGATTATATACATATGTATTATATATATATATACACATATATATATATACGCACCCATATATATGTATACACACACACCCCCATAAATTGGAGGTATATAAATTATAAATAATTGAACATTTAAATTGAAATTGGGGATAATTTGGTTATATCTCTAGTCATGTGCAGTGGAGATTCTATAGTCTTCCTCTATAATAATTACCTTCCATATGATAGAATAAAGAAAATTTTAACTGCATAGATCATAGATTTAACAATAAAGCCATTTATTATAATATAGCCTTAAATCCTATAAAATACTACTACTTAAGACCCAAACACTAGAAAATGATTAGTTTCTTTGCCAGCTTTTCTTAAATAACAAAGATCAGCATTTCCTTGGGAATAAAATCCATTAATGACACAGGTGCCTTTTTCCAAACCTTGGTGTCACTTGCCATCATCAGAGACAGTTGTCTTTTCTTTTCAATGCATACAGTGTGTTCAGGGACCGAACAACTCCACTGAACTTTGGTTTAAAAGGACAGTTAAATAAAGTTGTGGAGGCACTTGAGATCTCCATCTGCTGGGGATGTCAAGATTAATTCTTCTTAAAACATCAATGCTTTACATTACTGAGGTCTTGATTACCACGTAAAATGTAAGATTCTCTTGATCACTCACAGTCTCTTATATGCTCTTTACCACACCAACTTGGCTTCTCTCTTGTCCCCCATCCTCCCACTTCACCTCTAAGAAAATGAACATACAGACCAAACTCCCCTCTTTACCTTCTGGGAAAATCAATCCTCTGGTAAATGAATGCTGTGATACGTCGTTGATCTCATTACTGCGCACTTCATGTAATAAGCCAAATTAAACCTTCTTTCTCTTGAGCGTATTATTTACTCTGTGGCTTCTCAGGACTACTCATCCACAGCCCACATACATGCATATCAGGTTGTGAGTTTCGTCATTCTCACTTCACTATACCCCTTTCTAATCATTACTCTCTTTACACTTATGCAAATTTCTCTTATTCTTGATGTATATATTGTCATCTATCTAATATCACTTCCTGTCCAACTTCAGGTCTTTGCCTTTTTACAACCTGATTGTTTCCATTAATTTATTGAAAATGTTGAGATCTGACTCCTTCACACCAAGTCCTCCCATCGTGACCAGGAATTTCAAATGGTAATGTGGATGAACCCACTAATAATAACTCAGCATCTCTACTTCCTTAATTTATTCATGTTTGCCAGACATCCTATTTCTATACTCAGAGCTTGGAACTTACATGCAACTGTGTGTCATAACGGTTTAACAACCAGTTTTCAGAAAGCAAACAAAAAAAATTCTAATTTAGAGCATTTGGAGATTTCCATGTGGTAAATTCTCCCATGGAACACAAGTTGGCAGGAGGTACAAATAATCAGCTTCAGCACCCCACTGTTTATAGCCCAAAGCTGATATACTTTAAAATTTTCACATACCAACTCATTACATTCAACTTGCTGTCAACTCAGTCATTTGCAATTATCCAACATTCTTTATATATCTAATGTAGACTTCAAAATAAATCACCAGAACATTTTCCTTGCTGAAATTGTTACCCTCTTGGCCCATTATCCTATTTCTCAAAGCCTGGCAAATCTAGTCTAGATCAGTTCACTTGCCTTTTCATACCTACTCTGAGCTACAAAATACAAATGAAAAAATATCTTATAACTTTAATAATCGTTATCAAAGTTATCTAATCTCAGCTCAGTCTTCAACATTTCCCACTTCTTCTAAAGTTTTCCTATAGAATTCAGAATCTATTACTAGTTTTAGAGATGAGTTCTCACTATGTTGCCCAGGCTGGAGTGCAGTGGCTATTCACAGGCGTGATAATAGTGCACTACAGCTTCGAACTCCTGGGCTCAAGTGATACTCCTGCCTCAGTCTCCCAAGTAGCTGGGACTAGCGGAGCACACCACCATGCCTGGCTTTAGAAGCTCCTTCAGTTAACATTAATATCAAACTCTACTATTAATATTATGCCTTTCACCTTTTGGAAACCTTCACATAGGAACCTTTTTTATATATATACAATCATAAATGTAATCCGAACAATGAAATAGAATAGAGAACCCAGAAATAAAACCAGATAGCTATGACCAACTGATCTTTGACAAAGCAGAAAAAACCACACACTGGGGAAAGGACTCCCTGTTGAATAAATGGTGCTGGGAAAACTGGATAGCCACAGGTAGAAGGACAGAACAGGATCCCTGGCTCTCATCATATTTTATATTTCTTTATCCTTCACTCTCTTTTCCTTAAGTGACCGTTTTTTGCTTCAACCTCAAGAATCCTATGTGTTTTCCTTCTTATTCAATAATATTAATACTATAGTTATTTTTATAATAACTATAGTTATTTTCATAATAACTATTTTATTAATACCATAGTTATTTTTATATTCCTATGTACAATTAACATCATGGCCTTTCAAATATGTGTTGTTATCATAAAAAGTTCAGAAAGCCCAAAATGATTTGAAATGCAGAAAAGTCTCCACTATGTCCTTCTCACCAGCCACCTAGTTCTTTTTTTCCCCAAGACAAGTGCTGATACATGTTTCCTATACATTCTTCTCAAGCGTCTATACATACACAAGCAATCTATACAAATTACAAATGTATGATCCTTCCCTCTACTTTGGCAATTTTGTGTTTTCACTTGCATAGTCATTTTAGGTGTTAAAAGATATGTGTGAAGTCATTATTTAAAAGAGGATTGTCAAGATTTGTCAAGCATTGATGTTTTCAAGGCACTTCATTTTGGTCTCATTATTAATTCTTGGCCATAGTACATCGCAATTATGAATCTCATAATTAAACATAATATTTTTATATGCTTTCTCAATTCCTATATGTTTGTCTAGGAAGAAGAGTATCATTAGAAATGGATACTTGCAGTGTAATTGGTTACAGAGAATATTATTTCATACTTAAACTGTGATGAAAAATGTGGAATTTTGTAGCCTTCAAGTAATCTTTCTTATTTTAGCCATTGATCTCTTATCTGTAATTTCAAAAAAAATCTGTTTCTGATCTTTTTAGGGTTCTTTGGTGCAAATCACATATTTTTCCATCTTTTGCCCACTTTTAGTTTAGGCTTCAGCTATCTCAGCTGTTTCTAGTTACTTCTTGTTTATCTGCTTTCCAGCTGATAAAGTTTTGTTGCTCTTGTCATTTATCTTATATAATCTCTATCATTGTAGTTTTAAGTCTTAAAAATAATTTTCTTACAATAGCTAGAATGAGATTTCATGAGGACACAAAGTTCAATGTAAGTCTTTAATCTATCTTCCTAAACTAGAACCCCAAATTAGGTTTTTAAAATCCTTTTTTCTCTCTAGTATTTAGGTGATATAGGATAATAAAGTCCTTTTTCACATAACATTTTCTTCAATTTTACCATATTATGGTGCTTGGAATTGTTTCCTATGGATGATAATTAAAAAGACATAACCTAGCATCTTGATTATAGACATAGATCTTTCCTTACATGGATTATAGCCCTAGCTGTAAATATGTAAGCAAATAATAAACTAAAATGCAGATATCCTTTGGCTTGATTTTAATTGATCATAGCAAAATTAAAAAAAACAAACAGCCAAAAATAAATGAATAAAATTACATTTTTATGCATCCAACAAAATGAAGAAGGAAGGAAAATAAATTGGAAAATGTAAACTCTTTGTTTTGAATAAAGGATTAAGCTAATCTATCTGGAACTTTATCAAAATCTAGATTTGCCTGAGCAAAAAATACTTGCTCATTATATTGTTAAAATAGAAAATCATACAATTGGGGAGCATCTAATGAAGCAAGATATTCAGCTGGTTTGTGGATATGAAACACAGGGGAAATCAAACAAACAAACAAAGCCATGTGCCTGTCAAATGACTTCAACTACATTAAAATTCTGTTTTCTATAGTGAAATGCTATTTTCTCATTTGGATATTGATTATTATAGAAATGATCAAGCTATAACTCTTTAATATAAACTTAAATGACACTAATTAATATCTATCAAGATAGCTAACTTATTTTATCCTCCTTAAGGAAATGAAAATACTGATTATTTGAAATTGTGGGTGGCTTTTAGGTCAAAGAAAAGTTCAACTAGAAGAAAATTCTTGATATTCCATTCACTTATGAGACTACTTTGATTCTTCACAACTGATGAGTTTTTAAGGATTTTTTGAAAAGAGAAATACCATACATTGTGAAGGCTCATTTGTTCTTGCTTAGCATGCATCAGTTTCCAACACTATTATGTGATTTTGAATTTTTTCTGCTGCCATGAAATCTTGTCTCCATGAAGTAAAATTTGAAGCCTTTTCAAGTGGACTTGTAAAAATTAAAGTAAAAAACACAAAGTTTCTCAACTATGTAATGTTTACTGGTTTAATAGAGCACGTTATGAAATAATTTATTCAAAATCCAGCAGAAGTTTCATTTCTTTAAATATAAAAAAAGGCCAGTTTTAGAACAATTTGAAAATAAAGAGTAAATCCATAATGCAGTTTGTTTGGCAGAATTTTACAAATGTATGAGTGAATAAAAGCCTTGAGAAATCAAAGTCCTCCGAGTCATCATTATAAATACTGCTTTTGGCCAAGCTGGCACTCTATATTAAAGTTACCTGAGAAAGACAACTATGCAAATTCTCCCATTTAATTTATCTGCAGGCAGAAATCTACAGAAACTTGGAAACCCTAAAGAAAATTGTTGAAGGTTACTCTTGCTCAGATGACCTTAAAATTGAAACATGGATTTGTAATCCTTTTTTTGTTGACATGGACAGCAAATCAATGATGTAGACCTTGCCAATAATGACCTCACTGACTTAAGGACAAAGGGAAGGATGCTTCATGAATTTCACTCAACAAGCCTTAGAGAATTCTGTTGTTTCTTGACACAGACTTGTCCTCATTTCTCAGAGTAAGCTATGTGGGTTTTGATTATTTTTTCTATATGTTCTTTTCGTTGAGAGTTTTCACACTTATTTCCATAAAAATAGGAACTGAAAAATTGATTGGAGATCAAATACAGCCTTTGCCTTACAAAAGACCTTTCAATAATTAAAACTCTTCATTAAAACAATCAAACTTATTGTAATTGAAATATATAAGCAGAAATCATCTTGACTTTTTGATTTATGTTCACAATTTTCCTTTTTCTTGGAAGTGGAAGGTAATTAATGGGCGGCCTCAACATCCTCAGAAACATCCATCAACGTTCCCTATAAAACTTAGTTATAAAGTTGATACTTCATAAGACTCTGCTTTCTTGAACCTCTCTCAAGTGAAATTTGGTCATTTTATCAAAATCCATGCATAGTAATATAAGTGGACAGATTACTTTCCTCTTTACTTTTCTAAGCAGTGTCTTTTTGAGAACACGGTTCCTTTGAAGTTTTAATTTAAAAATAAATAACTAAAAATAAATAAACTAGTCCTTTCTCCTCAAGTTTCATATAATTTGTTTATATGTCCTGTACTTTTGTTCATTTCTCATATAACATTCTGGTCATTTTCCTGTACTCCTTAGTGACTTGGCTCAATTGCGTCACAGCCCAGATTTTGACTCATATTTTGTCTTTGTGAGTGATTCATCCAAAATTCTGACTTCTTGTTTTCTTGACCTCCTGTTTCCAATGATCTTCCTCTCTATTTTTCCAACCCTTTTCTTTTTTCCGTATCATGGACTTTATAATGAACTCCAAATCTTCTATCCCAATTTATCATAAATTCCAATTTCTGATCATTACTTTATCTTCAACTTTTTATTTTGTATCGTGTGATATATATGTAATTAATATAATTTTGTTGAATTGAATTACATTAAATTAAATACCAAGTGAGGGAAGCATACTTCATCATAAAATATAAAATAAGATAGCTTAGCTTCAGAAGATTAATTTTCAAAACAAAAACTAAATTTTGCATATGAGTTAAATGTAATTTTCAAATAATTGAGATCCAGAAGTGTATAAGACTTACATTTACGATCATGTGCATTTGTGTGTATACTTCTGTGTATGCATATACATATATGTGTACATTTGCCTACACATATACAGACACAAACACATATTCATTGTTTATGAATTTGTGGATATTTCACTAAGTTGAAATTAAGAAGGATATTAGATATTTAATAAAGGTTTTCTTTCTTCTAAATTTTTAATGCCCAAAATATTAGGAGTGAGGATGTATATTTCCTTATATATAAAACACACCTATATTCATAAGAAATTCTATGTGTGACATGTGCTCAATAATAGCATATTTAAATTTAAACTAATATATATCTCTTGAGGTCCTGCTTAGAAATATGACATGATAACTAATATCACAATAAAGACATTTAGTGAGTACACAGTTATTCTAAGCAAAAGCAGCCTGACTGGAAATAATTGATGGCAAACAAACAAGAAAAACAAAGAATTCTTAGTAGGGAGAATGAAAATAAAGACAAGAGCAGAAAAGTGAGAAAATATACAATTGTCACAGCTAAAACTGAAGAGAAAAAACAATTCTCAGTAAACTTCATGAAAAGTGTAAGTGCATCTGAAAAGAAAAAAGTTAGCAAGCTAATATTCATTTATAGAGTTTCTTACTCTCTAGGCAATTGTCATATTGGGATGGATGATTCTCTGTTGCAGGTGTGATTTGTGCATCACGGGATGCTTAGCAGCTTCTCTGTCCTCTACCCTCTATGCACTAGATGCCAGTGACAACTCCTCCAAAAGCCATACAAACAAAAGTGTCTCTAGACATTCCAAAATACCCCTTGGGGGTGGGAAGAAAAATCACCTCTGTTTGACACCATTGATTTCAGTAAAGGCACATAAAATATCTTGTATTCCTTGGTGGAAACTGACTTCTGCTTTTTGCTTCTGCTCTTGGCTTTAACATACTATTGGGTATCAGTAACACTTATGGAGACTAAGCCAGGGGATTTAGGGGAAAGATATAACATTGGCAAGAAAGAAAATAACAAACAATAAACAATGTAAGAAGAAAAACATATTTTGCATAAAATGGAGTAGAAAATTTGTTAAAAGAAAAATAAAAATCCACTATATACCAGTGGTACCCCGTGCCTCCCAAACACTAGAGGTACATTTATTTTCACTTTTTTCTTTCCTCTCTCAAGTTAGTGTATACAATTTTAGTTGCTCTTCTTTTCAAGAGAAAAAAAATTCCTTCCATTTTCTACAAGTTTGAAATGTAAAGATTTATGGAAAGCAAGCATTACACAGTAAGCCCCACAATTTGTATTAAAATGTATGATTGAGGATCGCTGTATAACTCCATTCCTGCTGTTCTGTATTGATCGTACACTGTGTGTTTCATTAGACTACCTTCAAAACTTTATTCCAAATGCATTATAGATTTGCTAATTTCAATAATTGCCCTGTGACTGACTATATCTCTACGTGACTAAAAATATGTGCTGCAAGAAGGCAATGCTCGTCAGTCATTTGGCCATTTTAATAGCTAAAATTTTAAGACTCAATATGGCTTTAATGATTTATATGGATTAGGACTACTCTCCGAGTTGAACAATCGAGATGAATTTTTGGTTTAAATTTATGTTGGTTTACATAGGTTTTCTCCCCAGGATGCAAATATGTATTCCATAAAATTTGTAAATTTGCTTTCACTTTTCATCTTCATCCATGACAACTGCAACATAGCTAGAATCCTGTGAGTACATGTGGAAAATTCAGGTTCCTGAGTGTATAACAGAACAGAACAGGGCAGATTCTGTTTAGACTCTGTCCTAGCATTAAAGCTGACATTACTCCATTGTACATTATTCTTTCCTGTTAAAGAAGACCCAAAATATAAACCTGAGTATCAGCCTTGTAACACGGCACCATTTTTTTGCACATATTTGAAGCAGAGATATAAATGTTTTGCTTCAAATATCAGGTTATTTTTTATCATGTTCAACTCACTACTCGTTCTGTCTTATATTTATAGACAGTCAACTCTCATGTGAAAACACATGTATTAATTATGATCTTATCACTTTATAAGGAAATATCACTTTCATGTGGTGACACAGCTCTGTGAACTGACAGTTTTTGGTCTAAATATTATACCTTTTGTGATTTACATTCTTTAATCATTTGTTTGACCTATTTAAAGCTGTAAATAGATCAAATATGTTTATTATCCGCTGTCCTTTAGAAATTGCAAAATGACATATTTCATTTCTGCTAATAAGGAAAGGGCAATTTTCTGACTGACAAATAATGAATACGGTGTATAAATTCAGTTAAACAAACCAGATATTTTTAAAAGAAGAAATAGTAAATTTACATTAATATTAATAAAATTTATTAACTGAATAGTAATAAAATATCTAATGTAGCTCACACTATAATTCCACAATTATTTTCCTAGGTAAGTATACTCAAAGCTAAAATATTAAAATTACGCTCACATTAGAAAATATTTTTTCGATTTAGCAATGATATTTAATTTGGGTCTATATAATTTAGACATTTAATGAAGCTATGAGTTCATTTAAGTATCATAGACAACACATGAAATAAAATATTTGCTAATAAGTCAAGACTTTTGCTCAATTGTTTTTCATATTGGTCCCTTATGACTGGCATAAAATATGTATTAACAATGACAAGAACTCTACCATATGAAACAATAGATTTCAAAATTTGCTATTTTCCTGAGTATTAATATACCTCGCTGCTAGACATTATTTCTTTAACATTGGTTATGTTCTCAAATAAGTTTAATAGAGAAGATAGGAGACTATGGGGATTACTCTTCTAATAACTTTAGTGGGTTAAGATGCCTTGATTGAACAGTCTCATTTCTTTCACATGATGATATGATGGTAGAACAAGGTAGATCAATCATCTTCTTTTATGAAATTGATATTGTACAGAGGTTACAGTTTTACTGAAGCTTCTGGTGCTATCACTTAAAAGCTAAAATTAGCTATAAGAATAAGAATGTTGTGGATGATTGTAAACCATAGCTAGTAACCTCAATGCTGTGTTCCTCCATGATAATACTTGCAAAAGTAAGGTAGACACAGCTTCCTGAGACTTTATTGTAGTTTTAATTGTCTTACAATTCACATATGCATTTTGAAAGTGCATTAGTTAAAATACATGTTAAATTATGGTCAAGCCCGTCTCTAAATTGTTAACTGTTAAATATGCCTATTTAAGGACTTTTCTGTCTTTCCTACTGTTTAATCATATAAGAGGTCATAATTCTTTGTTTATGATTTCACACTCTGTCAATTAAAATGCCTACAGTTCAAAAGCAAGACTATATGAAGGGCTTTTCAGAATAAGCAAATGGTAAGAGAAAAAGAAATGGAAAAAATAAAACAAGATAGAACCTAGCTAATATAGGCACATGTATTTTATAATAATAAGTAGCATTTATTAATATAGAACTGTTATTAATATAAAAAACCAAGTTAATATTCACACATTCAACAAATATGCATTGTTAATTTAAATTTTCATAAAAGTTTGGTTATATATAGCTATAGCTATATGGACATAAACACTGAAGGAGATTGAGTGAAGAATGTATGGAAACTACCTAAGCTTGTTTGCAACTATTCTATAAATCTAAAAGTAGATCAAAATAAAGAAAAATAAAAAGACAAGCATCTATGAGATTAAAACTCTAGGCATATCAATGGAATAATTATTTTCCTAAACAATTCTCTCAAATATTTCTAATAATCACCCACAGAATTACATAAGCAATCAGTGACTAGACTATCCTAGTGGAATATTATTTCATGATATGGGTTATAGAATAAAAAATTGATGTCTGATTATATATGCAATTAAATGAATAATTTTTAATAAATATCTGTATATGAGCATGTATATACATACAAACACACCTTAGGCATCTTGGGCTGCCACAACAAAATACTACTTCAAACTGAGTGGCTAAAATTACAAAAATTATTATCATTGTCTAATGACAATATACATGTATTGTCATTTATTTATTTTTTATTAAAGTCTGGCCTTCTCTGTGTGACCTCACACATAACCTTTCTTCTGTGTGTGCTTGGTGACAATGAGAGAGCTCTCTGGTGTCTTTTCTTACAAGGACATCAGTCCCACGGGTTAGGGCCCTATTCGTATAACCTAATTCAACATTAATTACCTCTATAAAGGCTCTATCTCCAAATACAGTCATATTAAAGTTTCGAACTTAAACCGGAGTTTTGGAGAGAAACAATTTAGTTAATAACTCTCTCTGTGTGTACACACACACACACATTGAACGTAACTTTGAATTGGATCGACAAACTGGTGAATAATCCAGTCTCAGACAGTTTTGGAGCTGGTTCAAATAGTTGGAACTTACACCATAGAAATTCTTTAAGCGGTACTGAGCGCCTATTCATTTTCGATATATTGAGTTGGCCATTAACCATACATCCCTCTCTGTTCAAGAAGATGAGTTCATACTAGGCCACATCTGGGACATGGGAATCTAAGAGAGAGATGTGTGTTTTTTATTGTTTGTTTGCTTTTTATTTATTTATTTATTTATTTTTTTATCTCTTTCTGGAGCTCAGGCTTTAGGATGTTAGAATGGAAAGTTTGTTATATGTATATTCTGGTTTTTGCCCAGAACCAGGAAGAAATCATGGAAAGGAGTTCAGCAGCCTCCTTGGACCACCCTTGACAAAAGATAGTCAAATAAGAAAACAGAAGGACCCAGAATTCCGAATAACTCCATCCTGGATTTCCATTTTTTTATGTATAAGAATGAATGAAACTTTCACTTTGAGCTGTTGTTATTTTGGTTTGTCTGTTAGATGTAGTAGAATTTAATCTTATGTAGTAAAAAAGGCAATAATAAAAGGTTAAAAAGTGTGCAAAACTGTGATAAGACATTCTCTTTTTAAAAGCTTTTGTATTTATACATTAATAAGCGCTGTATATATTTGTTCACAAATACATTTTTAAAGAAAACCTAAACAAACATGTTTCCTTGACCACCTAAAATTTGTTAGTGGCTTTTCATAATAATGCAGTAAAGGCTAATCCTTCTGTTATAACATTGTACCAATTTAAGAAATCTAGTGGGAAAAAATACGCATTTACACATATCACGATTAATAATAACAATAATTTTAAGGTCTTTGTCACCAAACTTTACATTTTATAAAGGCCAAGAGATTTCTTACTTTGGAGGGATATAATTTTGACAAAGTTACACTTAATCTTCTCTAATGAATAAAAGTATTAGCATGTCATACTGAAACATCTAGGTTTAGATTAATTGCATCTCTATTGTTTTATCCACAATGAACAAAATAATTTTTGAGCAATTAAAAAGTTCTATTTATTCTAATTTTCCATCTCACATATTTTCAAAAGTATGCTTCAATAGTGAATGAATATATCTGAAAGAAACACAAAGGATAAAGGAAAGGAAAGGAGAGGAGAGGAGAGGAGAGGAGAGGAGAGGAGAGGAGAGGAAAGGAAAGGAAAGGAAAGGAAAGGAAAGGAAAGGAAAGGAAAGGAAAGGAAAGGGGAAAGGAAAACAAATTCGAATTATAGTTCCTTGGGTTTTTCTCACCTAACACCTTAGTTATGTATCTATGGTACAAATTCTGTATGTCTTTATTTTCTCATTATGTTATGTTTCATGATAGATATGGTGTGTTAAATCAAATATATCTGTGTACTTTGCACCTTTCACATCTCACAAAAATCAACTCATGGTGGATAACAGACTTAAACCTAAGGCATGAAGCTATAAGAATTCCAGAAGAAAATGTTAGAAAAACTCTTATAGTCATTAGCCTAGGCAAAGAATTTATGGAGAATACCCCAAAGACAATCACAGAAACAAGAAAAATAAATAAATGGGACCTGATCAAATTGAAAAGCTTCTGCACAGCCAAGGAAACTATCATGAGAGCAAACAGACAACCTACAGAATGGGAGAAAATTTTCGCATCCTACACATCCGATAAAGGGCTGATAACTAGAATTTATATAGAATTCAGGAAAATCAGCAAGAAAAAAATTAAACAACCCTATCAAAAAGTGGGCAAAGGATATGAACAGAAACTTTTCAAAAGAAGATAGACTAATGGCGAACAAACATATGAAAAAATACTCAACATCTCTAATCATCAGTGAAATGCAAATCAAAACCACAATGAGATATCATATAACTCCAGTGAGAATGGCCTTTATCAAAAAGTCCCCAAACAATAAATGTTGGTATAGATGCAGAGAGATAGGAACACTCATATGCTGCTCCTGGGACTGCAAACTAGTACAACCTTAGTGGAAAGTGATATGGAGCTACCTCAAAGAGCTACAAGTAGAACTACCATCTGATCCAGCAATCCCATTACTGAACATCTACCCAAAGGAAAAAAAGACATTCTATAAAAAAGATATCTGTACTAGAGTGTTTATAGCAGCACAATTCATAACTACAAAGATGTGGAAACAACCCAACTGCACATCAATACATGAGTGGATTAATAAAATGTGGTGTATGTATACCATGGAGTTCTACTCAGCCACAAAAAACAATGGGGGTCTAGCAGCTCTTGTAATGCTCTAGATAGAGCTGGAGCCCATTCTACTAAGTGAAGTATCACAAGAATGGAAAAACAAGCACCACATGTACTCACCAGCAAACTGGTATTAACTGATCAACACTTAAGTGTACATATAGTAGTAACATTCATCGGGAGTCGGGCAGGTGGGGGGGAGAGAAGGGGATGGGTATATTTACACCTAATGGGTGCATTGTGCACCCTCTGGGAGATGGATACGCTTGAAGCTCTGACTTGGGTGAGGCAAAGGCAATATATGTAACCTAAACATTTATACCCCCGTAATATGCTGAAATAAAATAATTAAATAAATTTTAAAAACCCAAATATATCTGTGCACTTTGTATATATCTCTGAATTTCTAACAATGCTTAATATACTTTAATGCTGTGTTATTTGGCTCACAAAATTTTATGACTATGATATTTTTATTGTACATAGTCTCTTGTACCAATATAATATGATGTTTTCTGTCCCCTTGAATGCTTTTTGCCTTAATTATATTCTGTCTTAAATTAATGATCCAATCTTTAATTTTGCTTGTTTCCTTTTTACATCTTTCCCATTCTTATGCCTTGAAATTTCTTTTTCAATTTGTTTTAGATACGCTTGAAAGAGTAGAAAATAGTTATTATTTGATTATATTAATAATTTCAATGCTACCTAATTTTTTTGTTTCTTAATTGGGAGTAAAAGGTGACATGTATTGCTATAACCAATGTGGATGGTATTATTTATTTTGTATTACATGATTTTTATTCTGTTTGACTTCTGTGTATTTGTGTTTTTTTTTCTTGTAATGGAATTATTTCTACACTAGCTACATAGAAAGAGGACGTTCTGTTTTAATTTCATAAGATTTCTTTTTGTTAGTATTCATCCTATTTTTTTTCTCATACATTTACTATTAATCTTTCCATGCCTTGTCATATTTCGGAAACTTCATACATTTATATTTTCAACCAAATTTCACACCTTCAACTGTTTAATTTGAAATAATAGTTCATATGCATTGCTTGTAACTATCAATATATTTGATCTTATTTCTACCATTATTATTTGTACTTTTAATTTACACTGCTTTTTTCTATGCTTCATTTGTTCTATTAATACTTTACTGTCTTCTTTGTGATCATTACCAATATTCAATTTTTTCTTATTAGCTTAAAAATTATTCTTTTAAAAAACTTCTACTGAATAATCTTTAACTTATGTTAAAAAATTTAATGTCAAAAAATTTTAATACTAAGAAATATCTCTTCTCCCTAACAGCAGAAAATTCTTAGAAAACCTGAAATCTGGCCATTTCATATGAGCTTATACTAATTGTGGGTTAGTTTTTAGAACTTACTTATTTGCTAAATTCAAAATGATTATTATAAACTTAAACAATCTTTTGTACATAAAGCCATATGTTTACCACTTATTTCTGTCACTATTTCTTCTGAAATAATTTTTCTTTTTACTAGTGTTAAGGTCTTCTTTCTGAGTGATGAACACTATGCTTTTACTTGTCTAAAAAGCATATTAAAATTACCCTTATTGTCAAATCATATTTTAGTTTTATATAAAGTTATAGCTTCACAATTATTTATTTTCATATTCCTTTAAGATATTATAACACTGTCTTCTCCTTATTGTGAGAAAATATTTCATTTTTACTGTAATTACTATCTAATAAACTGTATCTACCCATAACTGCTTATTTTTCATACTTAAGTACCCCAGTTTTTAAAAGAAAATTTCAACGTTATTGCTCATAGATCAAAAACAAATTACTTACTATATTTTAGCTGTCTAATTGAGTTTTGGCAATTATTAACACATTGTAATCACTACACCCAAAACTATAGAAAAGAGTTCTATCACAACTTCACCAATATTATGAGTAAAAGAAGATGCAATAAAAATAGTATACTATATTACTTTATTTATATAAAATTCTAGAACAATATAAGTTAATTTATGATTATAGAAATAAAAATGTGGCTGCCTTTGTGCACATATTAATGGACTAGAAAAGGATATAACAGACATTTTGGGATGATAGCAACAGTATCTTGTTCTATGTGTTGATTATACAATGTATGCAATTCTTAGAAGTGTTTGAACTGAACACATAAGACCTGTGTATTTTACTGTATTTGGATGATACTTTCTTATGTTTTTATATTATACTCCTAAACAAATAAAACATATTACAAAAATGATAAGCAGATTACAGACTAGGAGAAAATATTTTTAATACATGTATGACAAACTAGTATTCAGATTATATAAGAAATACATACAAATTAATAATAAAATGAGAAATTTTACAAAATATAGGCAAAAGATTTAAAGGGATACTTCATAAAAGAAAATTATACAAAAGACATTTGATGCTCAAAATCATTAGTCATCTGAGAAAGGCAAATTTACTACAAGGAGGTACCATTAACTACAAAGAGATACCATTTCACACATATAGCATAGCCAAAATTGAGTAGTCTGACAACAGTATAGGAGTCAGAGTAGCTGAATTACCTTCATTGCTGGTGGGAGTATAAAATTGTATGTGCAAACACTTTGAAATATCAGTTGGCACATTTTTAAAAGGAAAATAAGCATTTATGTTCCAGCAATTACACTTCTATATATTTACCAAGGAAAATAAAAATTTACATCTATCAATTAGATTGGTAAATTCTTAATTATTTGCCCTATACTGGAAACCATCCAAATATCCATACAAATAGTGTATTATTTATGGCAAACTGTATTGAATAGTAAATGAAAGTTGTTTTGTAAGTAAAATATTACTTTCTCTGGTGAAATTATTTTGATTAAAAACAGCAGAAATATTTGTGGTAAAACAGTACACACTAAAGAGTATAATTGTTTGCTGTTAGTTTTTTCATAGGAACAACTTAACAACCTTAATCTATTTAAATATATCTGTATACATTTGTATGAAATAGCTAAATTTATCAATTTACTTTAGAGATTTTTAATGAAAAAATTTACTCAGAAGATGTAATTTTGAATGAGAATTTTTAAAGTTAATTATGTTAGTCCACTGGTCTAAATAATGTATTTCTTACTTCATTAATTTAAGTAAAATCTATTTATTTATTTATTTATTTATTTATTTCAGGATATTATGAGGGTACAATATTTTGGTTACATTTTATGTCTTTGCCTCACCCAAGTGAGGATTAGAGGCATGCCCTTCCCCTCAACAATGCTCACCGTGTCCATTAGATCACTGTCATTTCTTATAATTGAGTAATATTCCATTGTATACATATGCCTAATTTTAATAAAGTAAAATATATTTAAAAATCAATATTTTACTGTTCATATTTCAATAATTATTTATGTTGTCTTATAATAAGTTGTTTTCAAAATTACATAAAATAGAAATACCAAATAGAAAACTATTGTCTCAAAAATAAAACAATATAATACATTGAGAGTTTAACATAATTGGATATAAAAGCCTCAAAGAAGGATGCATTGTTTAGCCAAATTAAAGCAAACATAGTTTCCTGGGATGTAATGATTGCTGTCATCAAGATATTTATACTAAGGTTAGTTCTCTTTTAAGTCATCCTAATTGTTAGATTGGTACATTTTGGTGGCATTTACAGAGTTGTGAGTTTGATTTTATATTGTACCTAGCCGTGTTGTAGCCATCTGCTAAATCTATGTTTCACCGACTCCAAGAGGACTTTAGGATATGCCTGAGTGAGTTGTCAGACAAAAACCCATTCTCATGGATCTATTCTATTAATAGATAGGTAAAATTTTCAAATTATATTCCAAATCAGCACTTTGTAGTTGGATGATTTAAAGTGTGACACCTGTAGGTGATTTTTCTTCTTCCAAAATTTAATAAAAGAACATTCAGAACAAATCATTTTATTTGCTATAATTTCTAGTAATCCTTCAACTAAGTTAAATAATAGTTTTGTTCTGAATGTTTTATTATAACTCTGTATAATACAAATGATTGAGTTCACTTTTAATTAATGAGTACAGTACTAAGGAATATAAACATTGCTGATTAACTTACACATACATAATATATTGTCCAATACATTAAATTACCCACATGAATGAGGAAATAATAAATCTTAGCACTTAACAACATTATAAAAATATTACTCAATATTAATTTCAAGATATGTTAATAAATAGGACTAGGTAATAAAGTAAAGTCTATTGTTTGTCATTCTTTAACAAAGAAGTAGATTGATTATAGATTACATGCTCAGCCCTTAGAGAGGATTATATGTCATGTTTCAACTATGGAAAAAATAATGGCTATATCATTAGCATTCTTGGCACAGTGTTTGGTGCAACATTAAAGAAAACTCATAAAAGGAGATTTTAAAATTCTTCAAAATTGAGTTGAAAATATTTTTAGCATGAGCGAAAGCCAAGGGTCAATATATAATTGGGTAAGTGTAGTGTGCTGGAAACTAAAAGCAAAAGTAGATTAAAATTAGAGTGTCGGCTAGTTGTGAATTTGTATGTGCATATGTATGTGTGTATCTGTGCGCATGAGTCTTGGCATTTGTTTCTGTATATACACCGAAAGTGGTATTGCATTTCCTACCCAAAGCTACAGAAAATGTTATCATCTTTTACACTGCTTCAACAATATAAAATTTGTTATAATGGCAGTGTGCCATTGCTTTAACAAAATATTTATTAAAGTAACTTTTATAAGTGTTACTAAATTATTTGTATAAAGTATATTTGCTAATTAGGATGATTTGGGATGACTGAAAGATTTGAAGCATACCCATCCATGGTAAATTTGACAGTAGGTCAAATTCGGCCAGCTCCCCATGAATCATGCATTTAGAAGTTTAATTGCTGTGGATTGCTGTTTCACATGAACCCAGTCTCTGTTCTATACATTTATTTTCAAAGTGAACAGGGAAAGTATGTGTCATGACTGCATTATTTTATACTGGTTAACATAAAAATACTGTAATAAATAAATTTTTAAATATTATAGGCTTAAAGAATAAGCAGTCCCACCATCTGTGTGTATATCTGATGAAAAACAGTGCTTTTTATTCTATGGCGATTTATGTCTCCAGACAAAGGTTTTCAGACCAAAGATTTGTCAAATAATAAAGCCTCCCGATTTGATGAAATTTGGGATGAGCAGGATTCCCATACACAAAAGCTAATATAAAGAGGAAAATGAAATCTTAGTGTCTAAAAAATACTTAGGGATCTTTTTTTAGGTAGAGATAAAATGATTAATTTATTTGTAAAACTCTTTTTAGCACTGACATTTTTTCCTTACGCGTCAACTATTAAATCAAAGAGAAGATTTCTTAGTCTTTTAAAAATATCCTAACAGTGGGAGAAAGGGTCAGATTTTTAGAAGACTTACCTTTAAACTTGTTCCTTTTGTTTTGTTTTAGAGATATAAATGGTACAAGTGTATAATCAAGATATATTTTTTCTTTTCAAATTATCCAGACATATCTTTGGCATCTCATTATTTTTACCAGAACAACTCCCAATGCCAAAATATGAAATGAAGCAAAAAATGATACCAATTGAAATGTTTGTATTTTTGAGTAGCTTTCAGTTGATGACAGTGTCCTCTTCCTCCTTGCACTTGGTCCCCAAGGAAGCAAGAAGTGCTGGTGAATATTTTTCTGAAGTACGGAAGAGTGTACAAAGTGCTGACCATAGTGGATGAAGGAAAGAGAGTAAATCTGCACTTAAAAATAAACCTTAAAATATGATAAGGGAAAATGCTGAGTAAAATACATCAATGATTTAGCATTTATGCTATGCAATGATGTAAGAAATCCTGCATTCAAACAGGAAAAGTAAGGTAGTTTTGAATAGTCTTGATAGCAAGATATTATAAATTAAAACCTAGCCACAACCTTTTGTTGTTTCACATAATAGTTATTCTAGTTTTCTAAATTATAAGATACTACTATGTTCAAGATCCATAAAAATCCTAGAGATATTCAATCACACTTCATATATATTTTTTAAATGATGGCAGAATAAAATGATTTGAATTTTTAGCATTTGATTTATTTCAGTAGCAAGATATTAATACATTTAAGAGAAGAGCATTTAAGTTGATCTTAGATTTCATTCTACATTAGTTAATTAAAATTTGCTCTATGATGCCATTCAATCTATTGCCAGATGAAAGGTATCCATATTTTAAAAGTTGTCTACTAGCATTTACATTATTATTCTTTCATTTATCATCAACTATGTGGATTTTTTCAAATAGTATGCATGACCTCTATAATCTTTTAACTACTAATAAATTTATCTAATATATGTATTTGTAGATAAAAGTGTTCAGTTAATATGGATGATGATCTCCCAGACTAATGACTCTAGTCCATTAGTCATTCAGGATGCCTTTTCAGTAATCCCAACTATTTGGGAGGCTGAGGTGTGAGACTCACTTGAGCCCAGCAGTTCAAGACTGGCGTGGGCAGCATGGTGAGACCCCATCTCAAAAATAAATAAATAAAGAAATGTGTGTGTATGTGAGAGAGAGAGAAGGAGAGAGTGTGTGTGTGTGTGTGTGTGTGTATAATTTTATTGGTTATATCATTGCCTGCTGCTTGGTCATCAAATCATTGCTCTAAAATTGATTTAAAATAGGAGGAGTATCAATTATTTATGTAGGATTTCCTGTATATAATTTAGTCACCAAATGTACTGAGGAGGAAAATTTTTACTTTATAAAATAATTATATCAAATAGATGTAGAAAAAATATGAAATTCAAATATCACCATTCTCCATACCTTAAATAAATAATGAATCTAGGAAACAAAATTGACATATGTACAAAAATAATTAGGTACAAAATTGATGGGGAATTTTATAATGAAGGAGTTTCACAAATAACCTGAGAAGCCACTGTTAAGTCTATTAAGATTAGGACAAGTAGGCATTATTCGTCTCTATATAGGGTGTTTTACAAAGTACAAAATAGCATCTAATTCAACCTAAATTGAATTAAACCTCTGGATCTAATGATTACTTTACAGGAAATACATAAGATAATGGAACAATTAAGCAGTACAAGGATGCAATGAATTCAAATAAAAAAATGGAAAATTTTAAAGGGTTTCTTTTTCATCATATAAATAACAAAGAAAAAAGGGAGTAGTGGAATAACAGCTACAGATTAAAGAGACTTAAGAAACATATCAGTCAAATGCTATGTGAAGACATTGTTGGAATATTGATTCTTACTAAACAATTCTAAAAATAACATTTTTACCATAATCAAGGAAATCTAAAAACAATAGATGATATTAGGGAAGTATTGCTTACTTTGTCATTGCACTAACTAAATGATACTACTATAAACATTAAAATTTCTTGGTTGGAGTCATATTACCTTAAGATACTCTAGCTAATAACAACCAAAAGACAGATAAGGAGAGAGAGAGAGAAAGAGAGAGAGAGAGAGAGAGAATGTGTAAAATGGTTAAGACAAAATTAGCAAAATAATGATGACTACTGAGACTTGCTGAAGTGTGTGTAAGAGTTCATTATACTCCTGTCCAATTTGTGCATGTTTATATACTAAAAATGCACTACTCAAGAAAATCATTCAGTGTAATATTAGTACTTTAAAAAATTTCAGAAAAAATCAGAAATGAAGTTAATCTCAAACTTAAAATTTTCCATACTATACATAATGGAGGAGCATTTACATTAAGATGCCTATTTGTAGCATATTTCTTACAGTCATATTTTATAGGCAACATAGTTTTAACATGTTCATTATAAACTTTGATGAATACCTTTCTAAATATGATCACATGATTTCTAATTTATTATTTAATACTCCCACACTCCAGTTTGATGAAAGTAGGTTTAGAATTGGGATCAGGAGCACTTGAAGTTTAAGTCAGATTCAGAATCTCATTTCAACCTACAAATTCCAATTTTTCTATGGAATTCTGCTTTCAAATTGGAATGGACTCCAGCTCCAACTTTACATGGAATCCAAGTGTTTAAGCAGAAATTGAGATTCAGGCATCCACATTGAGCTAATGTCCCATAGAATAAAATTGCTACTGATTTTTTTTTCAGGGATCAGTGTATACGAGACAGTGGAGGAAGTAAATACTTTTCTAGAAGAGAATAACTGCCCTCTCTTCATGCCATATTAACATGTGGACAGACATAAAACTTGAATAAATCTGACCAGTTCAAAGTGTACTTTAGAAGATATAAACAAGGCAGACATTGTGGTAACTTAGGATAATTTTATGTAATATCTCTAGAAATGCAAAAGAGAGGTAAGTGAAACAGTTGAAATACTTATCAAGATGCCTCAATAACAATTTTATCATATTTTTTATTAACTTGGATTATGATATATAAGAAAAATAGCTCTACTGGCTGTTTTTTTCCCCCCACTAAATTAAATAGCTTTCTTTGTTTGAATTTCTTGTATGTGGACTCTTTTTCCATCAACCTAGTTATAAACTCCAGCATTGATGGCCCATCTTTTTAGGGAAGTCATCTAGAAGCTGATCAACCTGCACACTGCACCTGTAAACAAAGTTGCATCCTTTCCCCAGACTTGGTTTGACTGTGGGGCTGCTTCCAAGCAGTGAAGTTGAACAACAGTGTAAATATATGGCTACTGGAAATCCTGTACTAACCACTGTGATCTGATCACAGTGAGGGAAGCCACAGGTCACAATTCACAGGCTCAGAGCACCCAACTTATTCTTTTGTCAAATTCTGCACACTCAAATCCTCGTTCACAATCTATAGTACAAACAACTTCAAAATCTCTCTCATAAAAAGTTATATTTATTTTTAGATAACATAGCTGTATAGTAATATTTTCTATTTCTGTTTGTGCTAGTAAATCACTTTGTCTCAACCTTTTTATGACAAACTTTTTTATTGATATATCATAGGTGTACCTATTTTGGGGGGTACTTGTGAAATTTTGATGCATGTATACAATGTGTAGTCATCAAATCAAGGGAATCTCATGTATCCACCAACGCCTTTTCCTAGTGTTTGAACCAGGACAATCTAGATTATGCTATGGTAATTAATAACCTCAAAATCTCAATGACTTTATATGACAGAAACCTGTCTATTCCCTGATCAACCCACAGACCAATAAGACAGTGTTCATGGCAGCTACCAAGGGACACAAGCTGATGGAGTAGTCACCCTCTCTATTACTGCCTGTCACAATCCCAGAGAGATAAGGGAGGTCTTATGTCTTGGAGGGTTTCACACTGACCACTAAATTGTTTGGCTGAAAGTGACACATCATATCTCTTTGGTCAGAACTTTTCAGGAAGTACAATCTTATCGAGTGTTCCAAAGTTAAGAGTCTGACTTTTTGATAATAATCACTTAATAATTAATGATCACCACAACTGTATCTCCCCAGCACACTCAAAAACACGCATGCACATACCCATATATGTATAGACTCTTTCATTCCGGACCATCTAAAAATGTCAATATTTACATTGCTTTTGCATTTTCTGAGAATTGTCTTGTTAAGTAAGAATATCTCATGAAACTTCATTGACAACAAAAGGTAATATTATCTTATTTCAAATTCATACAACCATATTAATTTTTCATTAGAGTTAGCTAACACCATATAAAATAAAATCATTTTATAAGAAATTAGTAGCTATAAAGATATTGATCATTAAAGATTTTCATTCACTTAAAAATGACTTGATGACTATAGGGCAATATATTTTTAAAAGATTATCATTATATGCCCTGAAATGAATGTGGAGGTCAAATTGTGTAAACTATTCCATTTTTCAAATACCCTATGTATTATTTCAGATCCTATGTAACAAGCAATTTGATTAGTATGGGTGATTATATAATAACAATTTGAGTTAGTTATTATCTGTCATTCATACTGCACAAAAAGCCGTATCTCCACTGACAGCTTGGATAGCCTGAAATCAGCTTCAAAGTTTCTCTTGTTCTGGCTGCTTTAAATTTAAGGCTCTTGTATGAGAGTTAATATAACTGACTTTTCTGTGGTTAATATAACTGACTTTTCTGTGATTGTTTCAATGTGGATAGCCACATCATGATAAAATCTCTTCTAAGTCTATGGATTTTTTAGTAACTCCAGAATCAAAGAGATTTATTGTCTCCTTTAACAAAACCAATTGGACTATGTGCAAACCCCAGAAAATAAAAAGAAAACGACAGATATATTTTTAATTTAAAACTGAGAAACTAAGACATATGGAATGTCTCTAAGCAAAGCCAGAAGATGAACCTACTTTGCATTACTACAGGTAATCTTTTGGGCTTGGACCTGTCTCCATCATGAATAAGTTACCATGCATAGCACTAGGAGAGACTGAGAAAGGTCAGAACAGCCATTTATGCTAGATTCTACTGTTTCATATCTGTGTGACTTTATTCAGGTTATTCCTCTCAGTTTTTCTTCTGTGTCACAGGCAAAAGAAACTTTTCCTGCACAGAGACAGGCCATGAAAAACACACTTTGAGGAGGAGCACATTGCCTTAACTACTGGGCTTACAGTTGACAAAAGGCCTTCAGGTGGCCTTCAGAGAGTGCCTCAAATTCAGGGAGATGCTTTGTGTGTGGACATGAGCCATACCCAGGAGTGGCTCATGGCCATACACAGACAGAAGCAAGAGGATAGGGGCCTCATGTTTTTAATTGCAACCCATTTGGAATGCTTCTAATGGGACGTTTTAGCTCTTGAGCTTTCCACAGGGTCAGATGGGGCTGTCATCAGGGCCTGCACAACAGCTAGATCTCTCTCTCAGGCCAATCTCACTCTTTCATGCTGATGCTGGAAGTACTCCTTAATAAACCTCATCATAAAGGCACCAATCTTTTCTTGGAGATTTCTTTGCAGTGAATTCAACCTTCAACAACTGTGAAAATCCAAAAAGATAACTTGGTTTAGAGCTTTAATAGAGTAAGCACAATAGAAAGGTAAGAAACATTCTGATAAATCGCCTCTCAATATGCTTTTTTGCTTTTACCTGAGTGTACATAAATAAATCATTTAAACTTCCTCATGTTATTTTAATGGTATTTGTAAAAGCTGGAGGTCTATTGCATTTTGGAAAAACAGTTATTTAATCTTCCCTGGTCATTTTGAAATATATATTTTTTATTTTAAAATACAATAATCCTATTTATCAGAAAAGACAGTGTAAGTTAAGTTGTATTAAGTTGTAGGGATAGATTCATGCCTATTACTATTGCTATTATTATCACTGTGCTTCTTACCACATACATACCATAATGAGTATACCGCACAAATACTTCACTGCACATGTTCTTTTGAAACCATTTCATATTTTATGATTAAGAGAAATGTAATTATGATTATGATAAAATATAATATAATAATTATTTTAATATTTTTTATGATTAAAAGAAAAATAATCAATGATGGACCCTAGAACTGATCCCTGGTGAAATACTACCTGATAGTAACTTCTAAAGTACAGCATTAATAACTACTGAGTTAAGTTTGAGGCATAAAGAGACAATCAACAATAACTAGAGGCAACCCAACTTTACTACCTCAAGAATAACATCAGAGGCTTTGCCTACATACAATTTTGTATTACCACTAGCTTCTACCCTCTGTGTATGAAGTCCTATGGGAACTATATTTCTGAAAGTACAGAAGGTTCCAGGTTTGTCATCCTTAAGTTACTTTTCCCTAAGGTTACCTCTCTATGTTGACAGGGAGGAGATATTTTTTCTAGGAGGTTCAATTTTCTTACTGACACAGAATTCCCATAGACTCAGTGATGTCTCAGGCAAGCTGCTGCCTGAATGTTAATATTTTGGTAAAGTGAAATAGTCAAAACTTTATAGTCAAACATACTTGGACTAGAAAACTGGCTTTGCCACTTCTACAAACCTTCATTATCTTATCTATAATGGGGAAATTTAATGTCTCTTTCTCAGGGTTGTTATCTTGATTAATAACAAGTTATATAAAGGATCAACATTTAGAATGTACTAGAAAAATATTTACTCTCTCCCTCACTGGTCATTTTTTTTCTCATCTTTTATTACCAGTCTTGAAGTACTGAGTGAATTTTGCTATAAGTCCTTTATATCCACATGGCCTTTTAAAATCTATTTTCCATTCCCCTTCCCTCTTCCTCTATGAAAAGGGAAGAAATCTGAAAATAGGATAGAAGATATATGAATGCCTTTTAATGCTTGCTTCATAGCATACATGCTGATAATTTAGTGCCATATAACACAAATTATTTTATTGTATGCATGAATTCAGGGGTTCAAAATTCAGAGAATGCATAGTAGGGATGTTCATTTTGATTTAGTTACTTAAATACGATTTCCTGAGACCCAGGAAGAAAAGAGGCAAATTATCTGTCCCATACACATTGAACACACAATGATGGTCTGGGTATAGGATAACTGTAATGGACACACCAAAATTTGGAGGGGAGCAGCAAGCATTCAGCCACTAGTCCTCAGCTATTCTGAAATAGTTGGGCATGTGTTTCCAGTTTCTTGATTAGGGACCTCTCCCTGGTAATGGTTCTTCTTGGCTCTAAATTTCCTATTTATTGGATTATATTCCACTCCATTAGATAAACTACATACCCACAAATATCTTGGAGATGAGCCTTCCTCACCTTGGAACCCTGTAAGGAAGTGGTGGGACAATACTTTCAAGAATTTAGAAGCACTGTTGTCTAGCCAAGAAGATCAATGGAGCATGCTCTTAGATTCTTAGCAACTTTTTTGTTGAACTGAGAAGGCATTTAAGATACTGCTTTAAATCTTTCTGAGGTCTTAAGAAAGCACTTCTACCCCAAATCCTGGATTCCCAGAGGCTGTGTTTTACTGGCAATACTCTAGATTTCTTTGATCTTTGCCCTGAGGCCATCTATTGTTTTGAAAATGTTTCCCTAGCTGGAAAGTCTGCTCTAGCCCTATATATCTCAACAAAATTCTAACTGAAAATGAAAAATTTGTTCTTTAAGTCATCTATCTCTCCCCAAATTTTATCATGAGCAGCAAGCACAAACCAGGAAATCTTGTTAGCTATACCATTGAATTTACAGGTACATTTTCTATTTTTGATGTTACCACTGATGATAGCATTGTCAAACTTTCTGCTACGGCATAGCAAGAGTCACTCTGATCCCAGTTTCCAATAACATTATTTTCCTTCAAAACTTCTCCTTGTTAAGCCTCATCAAGTTTCTGGCCACTCCATGATCTCAAAACCAGAATCACATATTTAAGTTTTTGTTTCTGCATTTCACTTATCATACCAAATTCTGTTTCACTTTTCTATTGTTGAAAAACAAAACAAATCAGAATGTTTACTCTTTCTCTGTGGAGTCAGAAATGAATCAGTAGAGGAGAAAGCTATTAACATTCAGCAGATGCTGATGGTGACAAAAATTTTAAATCAAAAGTAGTCAAGAGACTGAGATTCTAGTTCTCTTTAATGGGGTCTCAGCTTCCTAGGGAAGGAGTAGGGGGTGCAACTCCCAGGAGATAGCATTATTACAGAAAGGGGACTAGGGGAAGAGAGTGAAGAGAGGAAAACTTCCAAAACAATGTAAAATAAACATGAAATGCCCTCATAAGCCTTAGGTCTCTTCTTTTGTGTGACACACAACATTCACTTCTCCTGTTTCTTGTGTTCATTTCTATGTTGATATTTATGCAAAATGTTAAGCTGTCTAAAATAGTGTGCAATTAATTTTTTCTTTATATGTGATTCCTTAACACATACAAATGAATTCATTTTTATTACAGCACTATTATATTAGCTCCCAGGAAAAGAAAACTATAAATCTCTTTAAATCTTAAGTCTCTCTGAGAGATAATATTCTAAAGCTGGGAGAATAAAAGAAACAAAAAAAAATTACTGATAGAAAAGAAAATAGCAAGAAACAATAAGAAAAAAATAGTAAAGAATAAGAGAGTTTTGAAAAAAAGTATAGTTATTTTCATCACATCCAACAGAGATATGGAATAAAATGCAATTAGACAGACGCAATTGAATTTTGATATCACAGATTATTAAAGACTTAAAGGACCAGGTTAAATACACAATTGAACTGCAGAAATGAGAATTCAATGGGTTAAGGACTGAATATTTTCAGACAAAGTAGAATAGTAAGTGAAGAAGTAGAGCATAGGATGAAAAGTAATGTGCACTAGTACGCCAGAGAAACAGTAATAAGTGAAGAATTTTGTATTTTTTTTTATTTTTGTTGAGGATCAACATGAAAGACTAAAGATCAAAGCAAACAAGGTCGGGGATACCAAAATGATGTAAATATGTTCAGCTTCTCCCTGCTTAGTGATATTCAAATCAGGATACTATAATGTTAAGGAATAATTTACCCTTTATATTCTTTCAAAGTATCAAACATATTTAATGAATTCAAAATGGTTTCAGACCAATTGGAATGTGAGCCTATTTTATCTCATTTAAAATCAGAATATTACCTCTTAAGAGATCCTTCCTATCTTTTTTGAGTCTAGTAAAGGATTTGAAATATCATAATATATGGCATATATGTAGAGATCACAAACAAGTTTCATAAATCACTACAGTTACAGGAGAGAGTCCGCATAGCAAAGATTTAGATGTCCTTGTTTGCTAATCACAGTAATGTTCAATGAGCTTTAACTAAACCTTGTTTGATTCTCATGCAATAAAATACTCCTCTACAAGTTGCCAGTAGGATACCCAGCTGGTAGTACCCAACAGGGAATTGGAAATGCAGGATTAGTGAGGGAGTGGTTCAGAGTAGAGATGTAGATTTGAAAGATACTTTCATAAAGTTTAAAGCTGACATACTGGGAGCAGATGTTATTGCCACAGAAAAAAAGAAGAGCTTGGCAAAAGAAATGAGAAATGCTTATATTTGAGGCATGAGGGTAGGAAGAGGGTTTGGACTGTGGATATTAAGCAGAGAACATGATTGAAATAAAAACATGTTTTTTTAAAAACTTAAAATATTTAGAATTCCCAGTGGAATGTCAAAAATTATATCCAACATAAATGGTCATACCACATGACTTATTATAATTCACTTATTTGTGCATATTATACTATCAATATATACTAATATTGCTAAAAATAGAAATATTTTATACCCTTTTAATTTCATACAAAGATATTCTGTTCTCTGTATTTGTTACTATGTATGTCCATATGTATTTATTTAGATATCCATTATGTTGCCAGATTCATCTGGGTTGATAAATGTAGCTAACATTTACTTATTTTCATATGTAAATGTAACTAACATTTACTTATGTTGTGAGGTTTATCCAGGTTGATAAATGTAGCTAACATTTACTTATTTTCAATGCTGGGTAGTATTCCACTGTCCAAAATAAATCATTATCCCCTCATCAACAGACTTTTGGAATTCTTCCTATATTTTTGCTAATATAAACAATGTTTTATCCACATTCTATTGTAGGTGTTACTCAAGGCTTGTGAATAGAAACCTTTATTTTTATATGGTATGTGCATCTTCATTTTCAACCTCACCTCACAGTGCCAAATAGCACTCCAGAGTGATTGTACCAATATTCATCTCAGGGAGCAGTGTTTAAGAGCTCCTATTGTTCTTCATCCTCTCTGAAAGAGTTGCTAGAAATTTTATATATATATAATCAATATGGGTTTAATTTTCTCATATGATTGTACATTTAAAAATTTTTATGAGCATCTGTTTTTGTTTTGTGAAAAATCTATTGGGTTTGTTCATTTCTATATGTTTCTTTACAAAAATATTTCAAAGAATTTTATATAGCTTACATAATAGCATTTTTATTCATTATTCTGTGGCCAAAGATAGTTTCATTTTAAGAGAAGAGATCATAATTTTAATGTAATCAAAGACACCAATCTTTTTATGCTTTCATACTTGTGTCTTTATGGTTTATTTAAGAAAGCTATCCCTAACCTGAGAATACAAATATATTCTTCTGTATTTTGCTTTTCTAAAATATTTAAAGTTTTGCTTTCTGCATCTCAGTTTTTAGCTTATCTCAAACTACTTTTTGTGTATGGCTGTGAGTTAAGTATTATGTGTTTTTTTTCCATATGAATGACCAATTTCTATATCTGTATCTGATATCCATCTATTAACAATTCATCAGTGTTTTTCATAAGATGTCACCTCATATGTGTGTCTTTGACTGAGTTCTTAATTTCCTTTTATTAACCATCTGTTTATCCCTTCCTAATCCTTCACGTTATTATCTACTATAGCTTACAGCAATAAGATCTGCTGTCTGGTAGAATCAGCTTAACCATTTTAAAAATATTTTTATAGGTCTATGGACTAAGACCCAAAAGAAAATGCAACAAAAACAAAAATAAATAAATGGGACTTAATTAACTTAAAAATCATTGCACATCAGAAGAAATAATTAACAGAGTATATAGATGACCTACAGAATGGGAGAAAATATTTGTAAACTATTCATCAACTTAACAGACATTTACTGAACATTCTCCCCCAAAACTACTGAATATGTATTTTCCCATCAGCACATGGAACATTTTTCAAGATTGATTATCACTTAGACCATAAAACAAGTCTCAGCAAATTCAAAAAAAAATTGAATTATACCATGTATCTTCTCAGACCACAGTGGAATAAAACTAGAAATCAATTCTGAAAGAAACACTCAAATCTATACAAAGTCATAGTAATTAAACAACTTGATGCTGAATGATCCTTGAGTCAAGATGAAATTAAAATGGAACTCAAAAGATTCCTCAAACTGGAGGACAAAGGGGACATAAGCTTTGAACATCTATAGGATACAGTAATAGCAGCCCTGAGGGGAAAGGTCACAGCCTTAAATGACTACATCAAAAACAGCAAGATCACAAATTAACAACCTAGTATCACATCTCAAGGAATTACAAAAAGGACAAATGAAATCTAAAGCCAGCAGTAGAAAAGAAATAACAAAGATCAGAGCACAACTAAATGAAATGAAAACTTCCCCTCCAAAAAATACAAAGATTCAATGAAACAAAAAGTTGGTTCTTTGAAAAGATAAACAAAGTTGATAGACCACTAATCAAATTAACCATAAATAGAAGAGAAAGAACACAAATAACCTAATCACAAATGTAAAAGGAGACATTACAACTGATACCACAAAAATACAAAATATCATCCATGACTACTATAAAAATATTTAAACAAACTAGAAAACCTAGAAAAAATTGATAAATTCTTGGAAACACACAACCTCTCAGGCCTAAATCAGGAAGAAATAAAAATCCTGAACAGACCAGTAATGAAGACAGTATCACCTTGTTACCAAAGTCAGGAAAGGACTCATTGAGAAAAGAAAACTACAGACTAATATCCCTTATAAACGTAGGTGCAAAAATCCTAAGCATAATACTAGCAAACCTAAATCAACAACAGCATGTCAAAAAGATAATCCATCATGATTAAGTTGGTTTTATCCCAGGGATGCAAGGATGGTTTAACATATGGAAATCAATAAACATTATTCAACATATAAACAGAAACAAAAACAAAGACCAATAAATGCAGAAAAAACATTCAATAAAATCCAACATCATTTATGGATAAAAACCCTCAACAAACTAGGCAGTGAAGAAATATACCTCAAAGTTATAAAAGCCACATAAAATAATCCCACACCCAACATCATACTGAATAGGGAAAAGTTGAAAGCATCCCCCCTAAGAAATGAAGAAGGCATGGGTGCCTACTGTCACCACTTCTATTCAACATAGTTCTGGAAGTCCTAGCCAGAGCAATCAGGCAAGAGAAGGAAATAAAGGGCATAGCAAATGGGAAAGAGGAGGTCAAACTATTGCTTTTCACTGACAATATCATTTTGTATCTAGAAAACCCCAAATATATATATATATATATATATATATATATATATATATATAATGGAGTACTATTCAGCCATAAAAAGGAATAAAATAATATCATTTGTAGCAATGTGGAGTGAACTGGAGACTATTATCCTAAGTGACATGTCTCAGAAATTGACAAACAAACACCATATGTTCTCACTAATAAGTGGAACTAATAGATTGGTACACATGGGCACAAATCAACATAAAGGACATGAGAAATCAAGCAAGGGAGAGAGCAGAAGGCTGGTTGTGGGACAAACACTTACTGGGTACAATGAACACTATTCTGGTGACAGGCCAAAAGCCCTGACTTAAGTATTGTATGAGATATCTATGTAACAGAACAGTTTTTCCTTCCTAATTAATATTTTGAAATAAAAAAATTATAAAATCATTCAATAAAGTTTTAGAATTTTCTGCATTAAATTTCTTACACATTCTCTCTCCCCCTCTCCCTCTCTCTCCTCCTCTCTCTCCTTTTCTTCTTCCTTTCTTTTTTCCTTCCTTATGACTTTTTTGGCTAGTATAAATCTTATCACTTACACCATTTTTCTCTCCTTTGCTTCAGAAAAGTTTTGAGTTAGAGACAACTCTTTCATTAGTCTGGATAAAAGTCATTCACATCAACAAGAGGAAGATAATGAGGATAATAGATCAAAAGTTAATATAAGAAATTTGGAAGTTCTGAAATCTCCTGAACCAAATATTTACATACAAGCACCATTACAATTTTCCTCCCTCCTCTCTTATTCTTTCTGCCTCATCTTTCCTTCCTTTCTTCCTTCTTTCCTTTCAACTAATTACCAGGTTATCAGACAATTTTACAGGCAAGTAGAAACATACACATTCACTCCAAAACAAAGATTCTCCTTACTAGATTCATTATTTAATAAATTTTATAGTTCTGTCTGACTTCTCTTAGCATATTGGAAAGTTGATAATAATCTTTTGTAAAGTTTCCATATTTATTTGAGATATTTTAAAAATCAAGATGCTCAATGATGATAAGCCTTCTAATTTTTTTAAACATTTTACCCCTTCAAAGTAAATAAATTGTTACCTTTAAAGATCCATGTCTTTGTAGAGCAAAGTGAGTTCACTTTTAAAATCATTGGCCAACATGTAAAACCATTATTAGAATGAAGCTTTATTCTAAAGCAGAAGTTGGTGGACTATAGTCCATTCTGGACTTGGAGTTCTTTTCTCTTGTCATA
The DNA here is from genome assembly GCA_008086735.1 of Cheirogaleus medius. Lineage (NCBI taxonomy): Eukaryota > Metazoa > Chordata > Mammalia > Primates > Cheirogaleidae > Cheirogaleus > Cheirogaleus medius. The sequence goes on from VBSM01000361.1 coordinate 26,977,786, forward strand.
GTGATATCATTCCACTGCCATGTTGCTAAGAAGTCTACTGTTAGTCCTAGTGACATTTTAAAAAATGTATTTTTGCTACTTCTTCCTTTTGAGATTTTTTTTTTCTTTAGTGGTCTACAGTTTCACTAGGATATTTGTAGGTAAGTTTCATTTTACTAATCCTAATTAAGAGAGGTTGTGCTTTCCAAATCTAAACATTCATGTCATCCACCAATTATGTAAAATCCCAATTCACTACATTCATTCATTCCTTTATTCATATTCTCCACTCTTTGCAAAGGGCAGAAAACTGAAATAGCCATATAGTTCAAAATTCATTATTCTTTTTGGTCCAGCTAAGATCTCTTTCTTTCTTTTTTTTTTTTTCTTGTTTTATTTATCCCTATTTATCTACATTTTCTACTCTACTTCCCCTCCCTGTATTAAAAAAAGCCCCTTCTAATATGTATATTATTTTTGTATATGTTCTTGCCACAGTTATCTTGGAAATTTCTGTGCATAAAATTTTCATTTATATAAATGGTATTATATTATACATGATTGTTCTATTTTTTTTTTACTTCTTCTCTCAGCATTCTATTTTTTTGTTATCCTTCCATGTGATATAGCTAGTTTATTTATTTCAGCTGCATTATAGTATTCCAGGATATGCATATACCACATTGTGCTTATAAAATCATCTTCTGATTGCCTTCAATGAATAATTACTGTAAAATATTGCTCCACTGAATATCCATTTTCTTTTTCTTTTATGCATATCTGAAAGAACTTTTTATTAATAATGTACACCCAGAGTGCCAGATTGTACTTTTGAATGTTATTTCAGGTAGCACTGCCACCAACAGTGCATAAAGCTTTCTCTAACCCTGTGTCCCCACAAAAATTTGGCATTATCAGCTTTTTGAACGTTTTCCAGGGCAAAAGATGTAGAGTTGTTATTTTATTGTTGTTTCAATTTGCATTTTTAGATTAATAATGAGTCTGAGAACATCCTATCTTTATAAGTCTTTGGGGTTTACTTTCCTGTTAATTTTTAGATCTCATAATATAATGTGCCTTTTGAGATTGTTGCCTTTTTATTGTCAATAAGCTAAAACTTTTGTTATTTCTATATATCATCAGGAAAATTTATGACTAAGATATAAAACTTGTGTCTGTGGTTTAAGCATTGGAATTTAGATAGTGGCCTAGGCAAACTCAAATGCTATTTCAAATACCTAGATATTTTGACTTAGAACTCTCAGGTCAAAAGCAAGATTAAAACATTCTTTCTTTTCCAAACAAATACGGTTATAAAATATTTGGATGATAACTAGAATGTATTAGTAGATTTATTTAATTTTTGCTTTACTTGGACTTTAATTTTTCTTATTTTTATATAGCTATTATTAGTCTCATAATGTGGGGAAGAGGAACTATAATTTGTGAGGAAATATCATCATAGTAATTGTCCTTAGTAAATGTTATGATGGTAATTCTCATTTTATAAGCTTATGAAAATATATCCACTCATAAAAAATCACACACACACACACACACAGACAAGCAGACACACACAGAGAATTTTTACTCATCTCTTTTCTTCTTTTTTAATATTTTGAAGTTTAGATGGTCTCTTTAAATTAAACAGTGAACATTGTACTGAATAGGGAAAAGTCTAAAATATTTTCCCTAAGAACTAGAACGGAAAAAAAGATACCCACTCACTATTCCTATTCAACATGTTAGTGGAAGTCCTAGACAGAGAAATCAGGCAAGAGAAAGAAATACAGGGTATTCAAATTGGAAAAGAAGAAGTTGCATTATCTCTCTTACTGATAATGTGATCATATACCTAGAAAACCCTAAAGACTTCCCACAAGGCTCCTAGGTTTGATAAATAAATTCAGTAAAGTCTCAGGTTACAAAATCAACATACAAAAATCAGTACAAATTCTATACAGCAATAATGACCACGCTAAGAACCAAACTAAGAACTTAATGTCATTTGGAATAGCTGCAAACAAAATGAAATAAATACTAAAGATTAAGTTTAACCTAGAAGGCAAAAGATCTCTACACAGAAAACTACAAAACAATGATAAAAGAAATTGTAGATGACACAGACAAATGGAAAAATATCCCACGCTCATGGATTACAAGAATCAACGTTGTTAACATGACCATACTTCCCAAAGCAAACTACAAATTCAGTGCAATCTCTATTAAACTACCAATGTCATTTTCACAGAATTAGGGAAAAAGTCTTAAGATTCATATGGAACCTAAAAGGAGCCCAAGTAGCCAAAATAATCCTAAGCAAATTGAACAAAGCTGGAGGCATCACATTACTTAATTGAAATTGTACTACAAGGATATAGTAAAAAGAACAGCATGATACTGGTATAAAAATAGACACATAAATCAATGAAGTAGAATAAAGAATCCATAAATAAATCCACATACCTGCAATCATTTGCTTTTCAACTAAGCAGACAAAAACATACACTGGAGAAAGGACACACTATTCAGTAAATAGTGCTAGATGCTGCAAAAAGTGGAGTCATATGTAGAAGAATGAAAATGGACCCTTACCTCTCACCATATACAAAAATTAGCTCAAGGTGGATTAAAGACTTAAATATAAGGCCTGGAACTATAAAATTTCTAGACCAAACCTAGGAAAAACTCTTCTGGACATTGGCCTAGGCAAAGAATTTATGACTAAGACCCTCCTCAAAAAATGCAATAAAAATAATCAAATGGGACTCAATTAAACTAAAAAGGAAATGCATAGCAATAATAATAATAATAATGAACAATAACCAGCATCTTACAGAAGGGAAGAAAATGTTTGCAAACTACGCATCCAACAAGGGACTAATATCTAGAATCTACAAGGAACCTAAACAACTGGACAAAAATAAAATAAATAATCCTATTAAAAAGTGGGCAAAGGACATGAACAAACATTTCTCAAAATAAGACATAAACGTGACCAAAAAATATGTGAAAAAAAACCTCAACATCACTAATCATCATGGAAGTGCAAATTATAAAACCCTAATGATATACCGTCATACTCCAGGCAGAGTAGTCATTATTAAAAAGTCAAAATACAATAGATTTTGGTGAAGATGTAGAAAAAAGGGAATGCTTATATACTGTTGATGGGAATTTAAATTAGTACAATATCTATGGAAAACCATACAGAGATTTTTTTATTATTTCAGCATATTCTGGGGGTACAAATGTTAAGCTCACGTATATTGCCCTTGCCCCTCCTCCCCTCTGGACTCAGAGCTTCAAACCTGACCATCCCCCAGACAGTGTGCCTCGCATTCATTATGTATGTATATACCTATCCCCTCCTCCCCCCTCCCATCTGCCCGACGCCTGATAAATGTTATTCCTAAATGTCCACTTAGGTGTTGATCAGTGAAACCAATTTAGTGGTGAGTACATGTGGTGCTTCTTTTTCCATTCTTGGGATACTTCATTTAATAGAATGGGTTCCAGCTCTATCCAGGAATATACAAGAGGTGCTATATCACCATTGTTTCTTCTAGTTCAATAGTACTCCATGGTATATGTATACCACATTTTATTAATCCGCTCATGTATGAATGGGCACTTGGGTTGTTTCCACAACTTTGCAATTGTGAATTGTGCTGCTATAAACATTTGAGTGCAGATGTCTTTTTTATAGAGTGTCTTTTGTTCTTTTGGGTAGATGCCCAGTAGTGGGGTTGCTGGATCAAATGGTAGATCTACTTGAATTGCTTTAAGATATCTCCATATTGCTTTCCACAGAGATTGAACTAGTTTGTCGTCCCACCAGCAGTGTAGTAGTGTTCCTATCTCTCCGCATCCATGCCAACATTTATTGTTTTGGGACTTTTTGATAAAAGCCATTCTTACTGGAGATAAGTGGTATCTCATTGGATTTTTTAAATAACTAAAAGTTAATCTACCACTTGATCCAGCAATCCCACTACTGAGTATCTATGCAAAGCAAAAGAAATCATTATATCAATATATGCCTGCACTTGCATGTTCATTGAAGTACTATTCACAATAGCAAAGATATGGGATCAGCTTAAGTTTATCAACTGATGATTGAATAACGAAAATGTGGTATATATGTATACCAAGGAATACTAAGCCATAAACAAGAATGAAATAAATGTCTTTCATATCAACTTGGATGGAACTGGAGACCATTATCCTAAATGAAGTAACTCAGGAATGCAAAATCAAATGCTGCATGATCTCATTCATAAATGGGATCTTAACTATACCTATATGTGGTCATGCAGAGTGGAATAATAGATAGAAGGCTCCAAAAGCTGGTGAGGGGGAGAGAACTGAGGGATGAAAAATTACCCTTTGGGTACAAAGTATACTTTCTGGGTGATGAATACACTAAGATCCAAGACTTCATATCAGTACAATTTATTTATACAAAAAAACTGCAGTTGTACCCCCTAAGTTTATATAAATAAAAAAATTAAAAAACAAATTAATTACAATAAATTGAGCTATCGTAGTCGGTAATAATTTGGAGATTAGCATATGATAAAAAATTCAGAGAATAGTCGTACTAAAACGTCTAAAGTTCAGAGCAATACAATATTTTATATGATTTAGATATAGCATAAATATATTTCAAAATCAATTTATGGCTTTGTTTTTATTTTGAAATATTTTAACACATCTCACAACTATCTTCAAAGTACATTTTATCTTTTCGATAAAATTTTTTAATCCCTTGCAATTCTGTGGAAAATCTCCTACATAAGAGTATAGGATGAGCAAGTATCCCTCTGAGAATTATGTTGTGAAGCTGCACATAAAAAAGGATTTATTATTAAAGATAATGATTCCCTAATTACTATTCCTAGGAGAAAGTAACATCTTGGGATAACTTGCACTGTTAGACATTACAAAATGAGTAAAATACATAAAGTTGGCATGCTGTAAGAGCCATTATTTTTAAGATATTTATCTACTGGGAAACTCAATGGGAAACTCAATGCTCTACTTGGTCTTCATAGTTTCAGTAATTACTGTGAAAACAATTATGAGACAATTATTCTATAGTATTTTCCACATATCATGTGTCTATAACCAAATCATAAAAATGTGTTTCTTTTTACTCAGAAGATTTTGCATAAACTTGCTCTCTTTAGCTTGAAGAAAACTTGAGAGAAAATAACTGGATCATTTATCCAAGATTAAGCCTTTAATGCCAACATAGAAATAGTAACAGAAAAATTTAGGCTAAGGTTTAGATGGGAAATCTGGTAATACCAAACATCTCATAAGGTAAATAATTGGTGTCCATTATGTTTTTTCGGCATTGAATTTTCCAGTTATCAGGATTTTTTATAGTAAAATGACATCCTCAGGTTTATTCAAAAAGGAAATATAAATATTTAAAAATAACTTAATTAGAATTATTTATAGTCTTACTCTTTTGTATTCGTGATCATTTTTGAGAGCTGGCCACATTTGAAATGAATTACCAGAAATATCTAAATTATTTGTAATATATACTAAAAAACAGAAAAGCTATTTTACTTTTAAATGCTTTAAATATTTTATTGCTTCAAACACAGCACAGGCATGGCCATTTAAAGAATATAATTTGACTTTTTCAGAGTGGTTTGAATTTAAATTATGAATGAATAGTAAAATATGTTTTAGAAAAGCAAAAAAAAATTTTTCTTAAATGAAAGATGTAAAATATGTTCTTATTTCATAACATATTAACCTTCATAAAGTAAAACTCACTTATGTATATATCAACTAAAACATTCTGCTAATGTACATCTTCATGAACCTATAGTACAATGGAATTCATCTGTATAATCACGAGCTTAAAGAAGAAAACCAAGTCTGATTTCACATCCTTCCAATTCCTTGTTATAATAATTTGGGCAATTCGATTGACATCTCTATGTCTCCAAAGTTTTGAATAAAGAACATATAATTAGCAAGCATCTTACATCTTAGTAAAAACTCAAGACTAATTCCTAACTCAATATGTATCCTGGAACCTGTCTGTCTGGTCAGGGAAAGAGGGAAAAATGGAAAGAGGGAGAGGGAGAGGTAGGAGGGAGGAGGAGGGGGAGAGGGAGGGGGAGAGGGAGGAGAGGAGAGAGAGAGAGAGAGAGAAAGAAAGAAAGAAAGAAAGAAAGAAAGAAAGAAAGAAAGAAAGAATATTAGTGAGAATGAAGAGAGAGCTGAAAAGTTGATAAATATGGGCAATATAGAGAGAGTTCAATTACTCAAAACAGCTGATAGATGAAAAAAGGAGGCTAGCCTCACTGTGTCTATTATAGGCTCAAAAAGAAGGAGGCTGATCAGAACACTTGTTCATCCCCAGGACTAGCTAAAAAGTGACCTAGTGCATTTAGTTAATTGATTAGTATCATAACAAAATCCTCATATGGGCTGTCACCTTGTGCTGCATCTTTAAGCTAGCTCAGAAAGACTTTGGCTTTCTTCCTAAATCAGTACTACGAGTCAGAATAGAAGAGATTGTGTGTTTCTCTCTTGCTACCATCTAACAGATTCTACCACATAATAAAAGGTCCCCTGACGCATATCAGGCTCTCAATATTTGATTGTCAAATCCTTGGATAAGAGAGAGTATGAAGGAGTAAAATTATTACATCCAAGTCTCTCTTGAAGACTAAAAGGAAACTTTACTTGAAGTTTTCTTCTTAGTATTCTCTTGGTGGATATTTAGGTTGTTTCCAATTTTGGCTATTAAAGTAAGGCAGTTAATGAAGATGCATGTACAAGTCTTTGTAGGAACATATGCTTCTATTTATCTTGGGTAAATACCTCTCAGTAGAATAGATGAATCATGTGGTAGATATGTTTAAAACATTAAGAAACTGATGATTTCCAAAAAGATGGTACTATTTCACATTCTCACCAGGAATGTAGGAGTTCCATTGGTTACTCATTTTTGTCAATGGTCTGTCTTTTTAATTTTAAACATTGTAAGACAGATATATTTGTTATTTATGTGGTTTTAATTTATATTATCTAATAGATAATGATATGGAGCATCTTTTCCTGCATTTATTTGTACATTTGTGCATTGTCTTAGAAAAATATCTGCTCAAATCAGTCCATTTTCATGGTTTTGTTTTCTTATTATTGAGTTTTGAGGGTTTATTAGATTTTTTGGATAGAAGTCATTTATTAGATATTTATAAACCTCCCAATCTGTGACTTGTATTTTCATTCTCTTAACAGTATTGTTAGAAGAGCCAAAGTTTTAGTTTTGATCATCTACTTAATTTTTTTATTTGATAAATCATGCTTTTGAGGTTATATCTAAATATTTGCCAAGGTCACAAATACTTTTTTCCTGTGTTTTCTTATAAAATTTTTCTAATCTTAAACTTTACATTTAGGTCTATGATTCATTTTCAGATAATTTTTGTGATATATGAGTTGAAAATCTTTTTAAACATACAGATATCTATTTATTCGAGCCCCATTTGTTGAAAGGTTATTCTTTATCCAATGAAATCCTCTTGTACCTTTTTCAAAAATCAATTGCTTATATATGCATGAGTGTGTTTCTGGACTATCTAAGCTGTTCCATGGATTTATTTGTTCATCTTAATGCCAATGTCACACTATTGATTACTATAACTTCATAATAATGTTCAAAACAAAGTAGTATAAGTCTTCCAACTTAGTTCTTTTTTATTAAAGCCATTTGAATAGTCTAGACTTTTTGCATTTTCATGGAAATTTTTAAATCAACTGGCTATATATAAAAGTCTGTTGAGATTTTTGGCATTTTGTTGAATCTATAGGTTGATTTTGGAAGAACTGACATTAATTGTATTATGAACATTATGTTTATGTATATTTACTTAGGTCGGATGAGCTTTGCCTTCTCAATTAGTTATTTAAACTACTTAAATTTACTGTGATTTTTATATTAATGGATTTATATCATGCATTTTGGCATTTGTTTTCAACTTGTCTCTTTCATTTTTTGTCCCTTCTTCCTCTTTTACTGACTATTTTTTAATTAATTGAATATTTTTATTTCATATCATCTCCTTTGTTGACTAATAAGCTACAAAACTTTGTTATTTATGTAGTTGTTTTAAGATTTAGCACATACAGCTTTAATTTATCAGTCTGCTTGCAAGTGATATTATGCCGCTTCAACTATAGTTCAAGATACTTACAATACTATGCTTCATCTTCATTTCTCTTGGTATTGTGGTATGAGTATCATGCATTTTACTTCTAATATGTCATAAACTCCACAAGACACTATTGTTATTATTGCTTTAAAAGTCAATTATCTTTTAAAGAGATTCAAACAGGAAGACAAAAAAATCTTTATTTTTTACCCTGTGCTATCATTTCTAGTATGTAGGAACATTTTCTTACTCTTCAAAAGCACAAAGTTTATTCTCTAAATCCTTCTGCTGTTGTTCACCTTTGACTCCAGAACAGGTGCATCTTTACATTGCATGTTTCACTTGACCTTGCTCAGGTTTCAGTTAATTTTTCTTGTTTTATTTGATTGTGGAGGTAATCCCTTTAATTTTTCTAACTCCAGTAACATCCTTGAAACCATGTGTTGTGTTTGATTTGTTTTGTATTTTTATTGGTTGTTCTTTTTTTTAAAGAGCAAATTTGTTTGTTTCTGTTTGCTTTTATAATTAGTTTATTCAAGATCTAGTTGAATTATACCAGAAAAGCCCATAATGTTTTTTAAAAAGCACACATAGCAGAATTTACAATTGTAAGATTTATCTTTCCCTTTGTACTTAAACTTTATAATATAAATATTATACATTTTGCTTTATTTTTGTATAAATTTCACTGGTTTGTCTTAGCATGCACTTGTATTTTCAATTGTTCTGAGTTGTACTATTTCAGATGTTTGTCAATTATGTAGCACTTCATTTTTTCTTTGCATTATCCCCAAAGCTAATTTGGTTATTTTAATTTTAAACTACATATTTCTTTTAACAGGTGAGTTTGTAAAAATATAATCCTCTAAGATAAATATCTAATTTTAATTTCGTTTTCTTGTTCTGGATTTTGATACTTCCATCCTTCTTTTTTGCTGCACTTATAGCCTATGTTTCATTTTCATTTTTTTATCCTTAAACGATTAGAAAGTAACTCAGGTATTACTGATTTAAGCTATCATAGGACATACCTAGTCTCTTCAAATGACTTTTATTTTTTTTTTTTCTGTTTTTTTTTTTTGAAATTTATTTTTTTTTTATTTTTATTTTTTTAATTTTTATTTTTTTTTTTATTTCAGCATATTATGGGGGTACAAATATCACGGTTATGTATATTCCCCATGCCCCCCTCCCCTTTTAAAATGTCTAATATATTTTAAATTCTCATAAATATTAATTGTCTAATATCATTATTATTATTAATTAGTTTCAGTGTTAAGGCACTTTCTTACTTTATCTGCCAGACTACTGTGTCTATCATACAAGACCCATACATTTTCAAATGAGTTTCAGAAGCATTAAATAAGCCTAGTCAATCACAGACACTTGTCTGTATAATGCTTTTTAATATCATGGAAGGAACATGTTATGTGACTATAAAAGGAAAATTATTAATGGACATATTGAGTGTCTATTTTATATATATAATATTTATATGACATAGTAGACCATATAAGGAATTTTTAAATATACTCTTACCTCAATATTCTACTATATTTCTCTAAGAGAGATGGGGTGAGTTTGACACATTTGGGATTTTTTATAGATGATTACTCTTTCTGCCCTTGCAAAAATGTTCACTTTCATTTTACTGTGAATCAAGAAATGGTAAAGATTCAAAATATAAAGCTCTTAAAACTCATCTACATGAAATAAAAATTGAACAAAGAAGAAAAATAGAAATATAAATTACTGTTATATGCAAATGTTACAGGGTACATGAGTTTATTAATCTAAATTTGTTTTTTTTAAAAGAGAAAAATATACTTCCACAGATCACAAATGGTGATAAAATTGACAATATGAATTAAAGGTAAGAATATTAGAGAGTTTATTAAACATGGATATCTAATATTTTTGCTCTAGCAAATCTATAATCTTTTACTAGCTTAATATCATGTTTGTCTTTGTACAGTTAAAGAAGATACAACCCAGTAAAATCATATGTAAATGAAACTACTGTTATGACATATTATAACATGTCACAAAAAGTATATTTGCTCCAAATAACTTTATATTAGTGTGCTGTGATATAGAAATCTCTCAGCTTTATCTTTGTGTGGATAGCTCCAGGCAGTTTGCAAGCTTCATTGCATTGAAGAATGGATAATTGAATCTCCCAATTTTAAAGCCTTAGTGGAATTCATATGAATAAGCAGAGTATTATTATTTGGAATGTTAAACTCATCATTTCTGTAAGAGAAGTGAACAATGTAATTCCTGATATAAATTATTTGATATTTCCTTATGCATTCCCCAATTCATTAGTCATATAGCCTTTACATCCAAAAATCTAGATATATGTGGATATAAAATAAAACAATTTCTAAAAATACCAGATGCCATAATTTAAAAGTAGTCTTCATAACTCTTATTGTAATAATCTTTAAGTATTTATGTTGATCGCTGCTTTTACCATTCTTTGCAAATATTTGTTACTTTATCCCCAGATTGTTCTATGAGAATAATTTTAACCTTATTATTATTTTTTTAATGAATCTGGAAGTTTGCCGAGCAAAGCAAATGGACAAGCAACAGGAGAATGTTGTTAACATGGTGTCCTGACAGAGAGACTAATACTTTTGAGCCTATGCCAACTGTGCTGCCATGAAAACAGTTGGTTTTATGATAGATGAAAATAAATGAAAGTTACTGATAGATCTGTTGTAAAGGTCACTTTGGATCTTCAACATGCATTTATATCTTAGATCATTTAAATATATCTGATGCTACTAATTTGTGTGCATTAATTTTGTATCCTGGGACTGTACTGAATTTGTTTATCAATTCCAGGAGTCTGTTGGCTGAATCCTTGGGATTTTCTAGGTATAATATCATCTAATCAGCAAAGAGTGAGACTTTGACCTCTTCTGCCCCCATTCGGACACCCTTAATTCCTTTCTCTTGTCTGATTGCTCTGGCCAGGACTTCCAGAATAGAAGTGAAGAATAGAAGTGGAGATAGTGGGCAACCTTGTCTGGTTCCATTTCTAAGTGGGAATGCTTTCAATTTTTCCCTATTCAATATGATATTGGTTGTGGATTTGTCATAAATGGCCTCAATAATTTTAAGGAGTGTCCCATCTGTGCCTCTTTTGTTGAGGGTTTTTATCATAAAAGTGTGCTGGATTTTAACAAATGCTTTTTCTGCAACTATTGGGAGAATCTTATGGTCTTTGTTCTTGCTTTTAATTATGTGGTAAATTACATTTATCGATTTGTGTATATTGAGCCAGCCTTGCTTCCCTGGGATAAAGCCCACCTGGTTATGGTGAATTATTTTTTTGATGTGCTGTTGGATTCTGTTTGCTAAAATTTTGTTGAGAATTTTAACATCTATATTCATGAGGGATACTGGTCTGTAGATTTCTTTTTTTGCTACATTATTTCCTGGTTTGGGTATCAAGCTGGTATTGGCTTTGTAGAATGAGTAGGGGAGGATACCATCCTTCTCAGTGTTTTGGAATAATTTCTGCAGTATAGGTATGAGTTCTTTGTATGTTTGGTAAAATTCGGACGTGAACACATCTGGTCCAGGACTTTATTTTTTTTTTTGGAAGATTTTATATTGCTGCTCCAATTTCTGCACTTGATATTGGTCTGTTCAGAAGTTCTATTTATTCCTGATTGAGCTTAGAGAGGTGTGTGTTTCCAAGAATTTGTCCATTTCCTTCACATTTTGTAGCTTGTGAGCATATAGATTTTTATAGTATTCAAAGACAATGTTTTGTATTTCCATGATGTCTGTAGTGACCTATCCTTTTTCATTTCTGACTGAATTTATTAAAGTTCTTTCCTTTCTAGTTCTTGTCAATCTAGAAAGAGGACTATCAATTTTGTTTATCTTTTCAAAAAACCTGCTTTTGATTTTATTGATGTTCTGTATAGTTCTTTTGTTCTCAATTTCATTTAGTTCTGCTCTAATCTTAGTT
>VBSM01000361.1:26990044-27001941 GCA_008086735.1 Cheirogaleus medius
TACATGGTACAATTTCTATTTTTTAAAATTTGTTGAGGTCTGATTTGTGGCCTAAGATGTGGTCAATTTTGGAGAAAGATCCATGAACTGGTGAGAAAAATGTATATTTGGCTTTATTTGGGTGGCATGTTCTATAGATGTCTATTAGACCCATTTGTTCTAGAGCTCTGTTTAAGTCCATTATTTCTTTGCTTATTTATTGTTTGGAGGATCTGTCCATTTCAGACAGTGGAGTGTTGAAATCTCTGCTACTATGGCATTACTGTTTATTTTGCTATCTGTTTATTTTGCTACTGTTTATTTTGTGTCTGTCTATTGTGCTGTTCAGTGTATAATACAGGTCTGAGAATTTCCTGCAGAGCAGTTCTGGTCTTTGCAAATTCCATCAGTGATTGCTTATCTGGGACAGTCTTTATTTCTCCCTCATAAATGAAGCTCATTTTGCTGAGTTAAAAAATTCTAGGTTAGCCATCATTCTGTTTAAGATTGAGGATGGGTCCCCAGTCCCTTCTGGCTTGTAGGGCTTCATTTGAGAAGTGTGCAGTTAGTCTGATAGGTTTTCCTTTGTAGGTTATCGGTTGTTTTCGTCTTACTGTGCGAGGAATTTCCTCTTTTGTGTTTACTTTGGCCAGTCTGATAATTATGTGACATGGTGTTTGCCTCTTCATGGTGAGTCTCCCAGGAGTTCTGTGTGCTTCTTGTATCTGGATATCTAGTTTTCTGGCCAAGCCAGGCATATTTTCCTCCAGTATTCAAAGATATAGATTTTCCAGCCCTTGTGTATTTTCTTCTTCTCTCTCCCAGATGCCTATAATTCTTACATTTTTTTTTTTTACATAATTCTGCATTTCTTGTATGTTTTGCTCTTGTCTCTTGCTTTTATGTGCTTTTTCTTCATCTGATTTGTTTAGCACATGGGCATTATCCTCAAGCTCTGATATTCTCACCTCTGCATGATCCATTCTGTTTTAAGGCTTTCCACTGTGTTTTGAAGTTCCTTGAATATCTCCTTCAGTTCCAAGATTTCTGTTTGTTTTTTTCATAATATTTCAATTTCTTCTGAGAATTTTTAAATTATTTCCTGTTGTTCTTGTGGTTTCTTTGTGTTGGGTTTCTACTTTATCTTCAATTCCATTGAGTTTCCTTACAATCCATATTCAGAATTCTTCCTCCATCAATTTAATCATTTCATTTAAATTAGTATCCAATTTTGCAGGTCTCATGATTTCTTTTGGGGGTGCCTTTTCTCTCTGCTCTTTCATATCCCCGTGTTCTTTCTCTGGTTCTTTCTCATCAGGATCATTTATTGAGAACTGAGAGTGCTAGGACTGGTTTCTGCCCTTAACTTCAAGCCCCCAAGGGATGTTCCTTAACAATGTTGGGAGGAGGTATGCTGGTCTTGTATTGCCTTGGAGGTATTTTGGCAAGTTGGGTTACCTCTGAACTGCTGTCTTCGCCTCTTGTCAGTGGAGATTAGTGAGTTTGGTCCCCCAGCTTAAGCTTCCATGTGGTAAATCACATCTGTGTGTATAACTCCACTGCCCTCTAATAGTTTGAGATGGAGGGCAATGTGTTGAGCTGTGGAGTTACCCTCTCTGTCATTGGTTGTAGCTTGTGTGGAGGAGCCATTTTTCCTCCCTCTTCAGAGCTTACTATTGTTAAAACCAATGATGACTTAGCCTCTATGTGCCTTATGTAGCACCTACCTTATAAAGTAGAAATACTTGAGTTAATTCAGATAAAGCCCTTAGAATTGTGCCGGACATTTAGTAAGTACTCAGTATTACCCATTATTATGAACAGCTATTTCCTAATATTTTCTTAGGCAGTCATGTGGAAGAGGAAATAGATGTTTTATTGGGGTTGGGAAAAAGAATAATATCAAAAAAGCACTGTGTAAGAACTGTACAACATCACTAATATCTAAAAATTTAGAACAGCTCCAAACTAGAATTTGCTGCCTCAATATCTTCATGTAAAGGTATTAAGACTTTTCAGAGATTTTTGTAGCATATTTGCTTCAGGTCATTTTTAGGCTTGATAAATTCTGAGATTCCTTGTGAATTTTGGATTATTTTTATAGCTATCATTCTCCAGTGTATTGCCTTCTATTCTATAGATGTTTGGTTAAAGACTTTGTCATTCTAAACTGATGTGATTTTAGAGAATTGTGTCTCCTAGCTTGACAAATGGAGTAAGAGTAGGAAATTTTACCCATTATACATATTCATAATATGTAAGATATTTCTGCTATGTTATAAAATATTTAATAGTAATTCATCTGTTACACCTGTAAAAGGTTTTCTTCTGGGAGTGGGTGTGCAGTTTAAACTCGATTCTTATTAAGTTTTTAAAAAATCCATTAAGTCTTAGTTCATCAGTTTTAAAATAAGGGGGTCAATAAAGAGTCAAGATTTTAAATTCAAATTAAATTAACTGTGCTCTGTAAAAAGATTTCTATTCTAAACCTCCTACAAGATGTGACAAGGCTTAACCTTTCTTGAATTATTCCCCTACTGCTGATACCTGTTTAAGGAAATTCATTTTTGTTTAAATTCCTGATTACTTTCTGATTACTACTACAGTCTAGAAAGAAGACATATTTAGGAGACTTTATATGTACCAGCTTGATGGTAATTAGTGTACTAAGGGACTACAACTCAAACTTATATTTGAGTCAAATGAAATTGCTATTAAATAAGTGCTGCTATTTACTTTCTTAATTTTAAGAAATTTTAAGAAATATGTATATATGTACATACATACACTCCATATATACACTCACACACATCTATTCTATTTACATACTGTTGACCCTTGAACAATGTTGGGGTTAGGATGGCTGGCCTCCTGTGCAGTCAAAAATCCGTGTATAGCTTTTGACTCCCTGGAAACTTAACTACTAATAGTCTACTGTTGCCAAGAAACCTTACTGATAATATAAGCAGTAAATTAACACATATTTTGTATATGTATTACATACTGTATTCTTACATTAAAGTAGGCTAGAGAAAAAAATTACAAAGAAAAATCATAAGGAAAATACATTTACTACATATTTAATGTATATAGTATACAATATAATTTATATAATAATATATTTACATTAAGTGAAAGTGGATCATCATTAAAATCTTCATTCTCATCTTCATGTTGAGTAGGCTGAGAAGGAGGAGGGAGAAGAGGGGTTGGTCTTGTTTTCTCAGAGGTGGCAGAGAGAGAAGAAAATTTGCATATAAGCGGACTTGCACAGTTCAAGTCTGTGTTGTTCAAGGGTCAACTATTCATACATGCATGTTATACATAGGTGTTTTATTACAATGTAATATTATTCAATAAAATTGCAGAGAGTACTAGTTAGCTTCAAGAAAACTATTTAAATTATTTTTGTATCATATTTCAATAAAATTCAAGTAAATTAAAAATATCTCAAGAACTATTGAAAATATGGATAACTATTTATCTGAGCTTATTGTTAGAAAGAACTTTATAAGCTATAAAACAAAGGAAGTGTTCAGGATAAGCATTGGTGGGAAGCAGGAATGTGAAGAGCCACATACTGATGGAATCATTGCTCCAGGAAGGAATGTCATAGAACATTTTTATAAATAAAATGGCAGTAAGGAGAATTCACTTCTACAATAGACATGGAGAGGGAAAGTTGCAATGCATTGAAGTGAATACAATAAAGTCTTATTTCAGAGAAATATTTTCCAAGCAAATTCGTTTTCTTAGCCCATATCCTCCAGAAAATATTTCCTGAGGAAAGATACACTGATCTCATGGGGAGTGCAGTTCCAGGGATGCAAAAATAAGGGAGTAAAGCAATCGAGGCAGGAAAGAAAATAGGGAAAATACAAGGATACAAGGGGTTGCATTACTAAGATAACCTCCATTCCTGATAAGCATAGTTGATGGCTTGCTCAGTCTTGGTGGGCAACCTTAGAAAGACTATATGAATTAGTGAGTCTCTTAATAATCTGTTGTGGGGAGGGAGAGACAAGACTTTATCTGCCTTCAGCTCTCTCCTACCCTTTCATTTCCCATTTGCCAAAAGTTCATGCTATAGGGCTAGGCTATCCACTCTTCCTTAAATGCAAGTGTAGCTGAGGGGACTCTGGGAAACCACCATCGTCACAGTCAGAGGCCTAGAGAGTAGTAGCAGCACCAGGTTGCAGACCGCACACAATGCAGGGGAATCACCTACTCCACATGTGTCCTCCTTCTACAATCACACAGCTGGTGAGCCCGTGGCCATGTTACAGCTATAAACTTTTCACAGTTGAAAAAAATAATGCTATTGATACATTTGATTTGTGGATTCTACTGAATATATACTATACTTCAGTCAATATTAAAAAAAAATTAATATTAGCCATTGCTGCAAGTAACAGAAAACCTTAATGTTGCCTCTTAGAAGATTGTGGGTTTTTTTTTTTTTTGAAACCGAACAATAAAATCAGGCAAAGCCAGAGGCTCCTGCTGATTGAGTGACTCAACAATTTTATAGGCAACATTTCTGTAATTCTTTTCCTCATTTTTGCTGCCTTCTGGTTGCCTGGAAGCTGTTTCAGCTTCTGGCATTAGATCTACTTTTAAGATGGGAATAAGAGAGGATGAGGGAAAATCCATGTCATTTTCTTTCTGTCAGGAAAACAAAGCCTAATCAGAAACCTCAACAGATTTCTAATTATGGGATGGCAAATAGCCACCCTAGATGCAAAGAGATTAGGAAGGTGGCACATAGCTCTTCTATCCAAGTCACAGTTATCAAGGATAAAAGCAAGAATAAACATAAGATACCCAGATGATGGTATATGCCATAAAAATAAAATGATTTACATGAGTTTCAGTAATATATGTTTGTAAGGTAAACAAATATCCATGCTTAATCATGTATTTCAGCACAAAGCTATATATTTCAAAACATTCACCATTGTTTGAATTTAAAAGACAGGAAAGATTGGAAAAAAGCAAATAATTAAGAATATTATTAATAGTCTCTAGGCTTACTATTCTCCCTGGACTCTCACACTATTTAAAGACTACACACATAAATCACTAGACTATACAATACTAAGTTACCAGACTTATTTAATAAGCCTCAGATCAATAAAAGCAAGTAAATGTTAAGACTCCAATGGAAACAACAAGAACCAGTTTAAACTCTGTATTCTTCAGCTATTTTCCCTAAGAGCCTTGAGGGGCAGACCATTTTTAACTGTAGTAGCAAGCATCAATTCTCCATTTTAACAGCAAATTACCCTTCCAAAGAAACAATAGCTTCAAGAGAAATGGAATCAAATATTTCAATTGGCTGACATGGATCACTTGTTCAGAAATACCTTTCAAAATCACTTGCTCCATCTCCCTCTTCCTCAGACTGTTTCTAATAGGGCAGACGTGCCTATAAATGAATTAAATGTCCTACAAAATTAAACAATAAATGGCAGCTAAATAAAATAAAGCTATTATATCTCTTTCGACAGAAATAAACTGCCAGAAATAAACTATATTTTATAGTTTACTTTCTTAAACTATAAAATATTTTAAAATAATTATTAGTGTTTATGGGAATTTAGTCTCTTATTATTCAAAATGTAGAATGAACTTAATAGTTATGAAATTGTAAAAGATAATCGGCTTAAGAAAATGCTTTTAAGCACATTTGCTAAAATTCTGTCTTCATGTGTTTAGAAAGCAGTTCTGGTTTCTAAACCAGGCACGCTTCTGGAGGAAAAAAACCCCAAATATTATATATTCACAAACTTTATGCTGAATATTGGTGGTTCATTTCTTAAAAGTATGGATGGTCCAAATGCTTCTGTGTCTGACTGTTTATTACTAATCTTGAAAATTTAGACCATAGTTGTTTTAAACAAAATAGCATTTACTATCTGATTGGACTGTTTTTCTAAAAATCTTTTTTATATGTGTTTCCTTTCTAGTGGCTACCGATGTAGCATTTCTTATTTTCTACAACATAATTCTAATATAAGTATATTATTTAATTTTTTATTAACTTATGTATAAGGATTTCATTATGCTTCTTTTTAATATATAATATCCTGAGTTATATTTGGCTAATATTCACCTGTCAAAAGGAATGTTGTCTTAAATTGAGAATAACTTAGAAATTTTCTATTGCAAATGATTTTCTAAGAGGGCATGTATTTTTTGAAATAGACATTGATTAATAATAATTTTTTATTGCAATAGGAATCTGTGTCTCTATTTTAAAAATGATTATAATTCTGAATAGTTATGTGAATTTTTAAGTTAGTATTTTGATGATTTTTATATATTACAAAGTCCACAAAGAAAAGATGAAGACCAGAATATGTACCTTATACTATTAGGAAATAAATGCTATTTAATATTAAATATGGAAGTGTTTTAGATATACTCAGGGCATATACATTTATGCAGGTGTTCATACATAAAGTTACTAATGTTATTATTATGAATGTTTAAAAGCATAGAATAAAGTACTTATATTCATGACAAGTCTTTTAAAGGAATCATAATGAAAATTTTGTGTTTATCTATCTTGTGAAAAAAATGAAGCGAATCAGGATTCTATATGGTCTTTAAGTTCAAACAAAAAGATTTGCTTTGAAATTTGAATTTCATTATTTCTAGCTTTTTCCATACAAAAGAGTAAATAGTCACTGGATTGTTTAATGCCATTTGGTGAATCATATGTGATCTCATCTTACTCTGAAATAAATGTTATAAGTTCTGATTTTGAAAATTTTGGTGAGAAAAATTCTTAATTTTTACTCCTACAGCTGATAAAATATCAATAAATTATCCTTGACTATGAATGATCATGACAATGTTTGTTGTAAATATTGCATAAAATCTAATATACATCAAATATATATGTACATGCATAGCATAGTGGTTAAGATTACAAGCACAAGCAGAACCTTTCACAGCTTCCATTTCTAGCTCCACCTTTTAGTTTTGTGACCTTAGACAAGTTGCTTGATCTTTCTGTGTCTTTGATTTCTTATCTGTAAAACTGGAGTAATAAATGGGCTTGCCTCACAGGATTATTATAAAATCAAATGATCTAATATATGTTAAGCATTTAGAACTATTACTGGCACCTGTCATGTTGAATCACTCCAGAAACATTAGCTATTATTATGCTCCTATGGCATAGGCCACTTATATATGCTTTGACTAAACTACTGCTTAACATTTGATAGCTGATAGTAATACCTTTTTTATATTCCATATTTCAACACATTTTCTGTTTGAACAAACTGGAAGACATCTTTAGAGCAATGTCCTTTAATTTCATTCTGCTTTACTTGGCACAGGGGTTATCATTTACATATTACATCCACCTCAACTCATTTCTTACCAGCTTGTTTGTTCCAGCTTTATTGTAAATACAAAAACAAATGCCAGCACAAAAATCTTGTGAGATAACATGCTAAAAGTGTTTTGCTATCTATACAATCTGTGTTCATATCCTTTGATTGTTTCAAAATAAAATTCAGTAATAAAGTAACATCTCAGATAATATTCTCTCAGCCTTCCAAAAGTGCTTCAGAAAGTTCATTTTTGAAAAATGTTCCTAGAGAAACTTCTGTTTGAAATTTGTGTACAAGTGACCCATATCTGCATTATTTTGTTTGCATACTAAACTGTTCAGGTATTGGGATAATGGGCTAGTTAACTTGTGCACAATACACTTGAGATAAAGCAAATTGATACAAAACTGACACAAGAGCTGCACAATTGACAACTCAAAATACTTAATCTTTTTGATGCGAGGTTTATAATTCTGAGTACTTTGATAATACATGAAGAATTTTCATAACTTTTCTAATTACTATAGTGATTTAGCCATTTCACTTATGTCTCATATGTAGGCCAGGATTTAAATATTTTTTTTAAATTTTAACAATAATAAAAGAAAAAATATTCAGAAGAAAACAAAGAAAATCAAAAATAAATGTAAGCATTTACAATTTTCTACAGAAATATTAAATATGTTTACTTAATGAGATATAATAATTTAGACTTTTTTTAGTGAGATACTTTCTATAAATCACTATATAAATTGTTGTCACTCCTCTGAGAAAAACAGGGAGGGACATATTTTTATATAATGAAGCTTTAAGAGTTGAGGGAGAGCTAGATTCCCTCCCTTTATTTTGCATAATGGAGCAATCTTATATAAATGTATCATCATCTCTTCTTAATTATTTTGGCATAAAAGAACAGAAGGTTATGTGAGTAATAAGTGCTTTTATATTAATGTGGAATCTACTGCTTATCTTGCTTGCTATCTCATCGCCACTCTGTTATCCAGTTTTTGCTTGTCAGTAAACATTACCTACTTGGAATAAACTTCATTCTCAGAGTAGTCTCAAAATACTGTGTTTTTTGTATACAAAGAAAATAAATATTTGTGTTCTTTATCTGTTCTTAATCTCTCCCAAATAATTTGCCATACGAGGTAATTTTTTAAAATTCTTAATTCAAAAGGTAAGCTCAAGTTCTCTAGGTATGAAGAATTAAGTGCAAATTCTTTCTCATGCATTGAAGGCTATCAAAAATTGTTTTATTTTCCTCTTATCCATCAGACCAGTGATTCTCCCAATTTTTAACTCTCAGAATCACCTAAAGGGCTTGTAAAAGTGCAGATGGCTAGTCCCCCCTCCAGAAGTTCTGATTCAACAGGTCTTGAACAGGGCTAGTTAATTTACCTTTCTCAAGTTCCCAGGTGATACTTATGGTCTGGGGACCACACTCTGAGAAGCGCTGCTCTAAACAAATTGTGAGTTACAACTACTCTCTCTGAATTGCCAGACTTGACACTCCTTTGATCCTTCAACAATTTTCAAAACAATAGTTTTATGTATGTGTTCCATATGTCTATATTTATTTTTAGTGTTGTAATCACAGGGTCAAATTTATAAATATCTCTTATCATTAGGACTATAAAAAGTATCATATGCAAATTAGATACATAACAAATGATTGCTATTTCTTTTAATGGTGGTGATTATTGGGTTATTTGAAAATATTTTGTAGGTAAAATATAAATCCTCCAGAATTTTACCTTATTAATATCTTCAACTGTTTTTTAAATGACTATTAAAAAAGGTTCTCTACAACATTTTATTCATTTCCAAAACCTATGAGCCTTTCATGAAAAATTAATCATGGTTTTATTCCTTTTAGCTTATACTATAAACCTGATGCTTTTAATAGCTATTTGATATGTAAATACCCTAATTTCAGTGAAGCTCTGTGAGGCCTTTAATGCCCTCTGGACTTCACAACCTCTTCTACTTCTAAGCAAAAGAGTAATAAAAACAAGTAGAAAACTTTATTTTAGTTTAATTTACATTAAATTTGTGAACTTATTGGTTAAAAGGAATAATTTTTTTCAAATTTTCTCCTCTGTTATAAAAGTTTATATAGTACTTGAGAGCTCAGTTAATCAAAGGATATAAAAACTTAACTCTCTAAAACAAGGTAATATAGTCTAACAGATGCAATTAAGAGAAGGGAGCAGAAACATCACTTTCCTTTCTTCATTGACTCACTGTATGAGCTTGGAGAAGTCAATTAATTCTTTAGGGCCCAGATTTATTTTAAGAAAATGAGATGGAGAGTGGATTTCATAACAAGTTGATAGTACTAACTAAATCTTAAGATCTCTGGAACAAGATTAATAAATAGCTTCATATTTTATAAGATTAATCTCCCAAATAGTGGCATTTTTCTTATGGAAATATAGTCAGAATATGATAAATTATATTTATGAAATGTAAAATGGAAATTGGAATTTCACTGAAAATTGCTCAGTTACTTCAAGGAAGTAAATGAAACTTGATCTCTATAAAAATGCAACTAGTTAATTAATGCCACATGCTATAATTACAAATTCAAAATGTCTATTTGTAGTCAACACTATTTATTGAATTCATGTGCATAAATCGTATGACAATTTGCAGAATCAACCTATCAATTTCCTTTGTATTCACAGTCAGAATGGCTTATTACATTGTTCTTTAATAAACCAATGTAAAGAATAAAATTGATAGATTGTCCATTTGTGATAGGCATTTAAGATGCATTTGCCACTTCCTTAGATTCCTTCTAAGATTGCTATCCCCTGATTATTCAATCAAATACTAATCTAGGCTTTGCTATGAAGGGTCTTTGAAGATGTAATTATATTTACTAATCAGCTGACCTTCAATTTAGAGAGATTATTCTGGATTATCTAGGTATGCTCAATATAATCATAGGAACACTTAAAAGCAGAAAAGGAAGAACAGTCAGAAAAATGCAACAGAAAAGGAAGGCAGAAGAGACATGAGGTAGATGAGCAGATCATAGATATTCAAAGCATGATAAGGAGGGGACTAATCATTGCTATCATGAAGTGGAATGCTTCATGAGCCATGAAATGCACAATGCATATTGCTTCTTGAAGCTGAGTATGACCCAAACCAATATCCAGAAAGCAAAGGGGACTCCAGTCCTATAGCCACAATAGGACTGAATCATGTCAACACCCCAAATGAACCTGAAAGTGGATTCATGCACAGATCCTCCAGAAAGAAACACAGTTTGCTGTCACCTTGATTTTGGCCTTGTGACAGACAGAGCAAAGTACCAACTAAGTGACGATGGGCCTGGAAGTCCATTTATAGGGATGTAGCATAATAAGTGATTGTTTCATGCTGCTACATTCATGGTAATTTATTATAGCAGCAATAGGAAAATAATGCCCCATCCCATTTGCCTAGTGGTTACAGTCAAGTTATTTATTGATGAGTACTGGAATGTGTGTGTGTATACACACACACACACATACATACATAAACACACAGACAGCAAGTCCTCAATGTCATGTCATTGACAGGTTCTTGAAAACTTTGACTTAAGCAAAATAACATAATTAAACCAATTTTACAATAGGCTAATTGATAAAAATATGAATTAAGTTCCTACTGCATACTTCTAGTCAGAAAACATCATCAAATTTCTAAATAAAGAACAAAATACTTCTAATATTAAATATTGAAATAAACATGAGTTATACGTACATTAAAGAATGAGTAATAAAAAGAAATAAGATCATTATATACCCAATTATTCCAATTCATGGTTGTGGGTAGACAGAGCCTCTGCTGGCAGCTCAGGGTACAAGGGGGGAACCAACCCTGGCCAGGATACCATTCCATTGCAGGGTGAACTCACACACTCACACTCACTGAGACTGAGACAGAGCAAACACACCAATTCAACTAATGGGCACATATTTTGAATGTGGGAAGAAACCAGCGTATACAGAGAAAATCCATGGGGAAAATATACAAACTCCACACAGTGGCCCCAAAAGAGAATTGATTATTTTTTTCTTTTCATCAACATTATAATGAAAGGATATTGAATGAAATAATGTTATTTGAGGACCTTCTGTGTATGTGTGTTATGTATTTCTACAGTTTTCTGATGAATTATTTTTATTCAGATAGTTATAATAGATAAGTGAGGATAATGAATATTATTAATAATATTCATTATCCTCACTTATCTATTATAACAATATTTTTTCTATCATTTCAACTTATGTTTCAAGCATGTTGTGAAGGTTAAATCTCACTCAACAAAAAGAATTTACAGAACTAGAGCTTCTATAAGAGGTGTTATTAAATTTCAAAATATAATTTACTACAAAAGTTGAAACCAAAGACAAAACCATTCAAGATAATTGGGCAATTATGAAACTGTAAAAGGTAAATATGGATGATACATAGATGCTAGAATGTTGACAGACAGATAAATAAAAAAATATCAAATGCCTTTGGGGTCTTCTTCATAAATGCTTTGCCTAGGCCAATGTCTAGAAGAGT
>VBSM01000361.1:27002041-27069713 GCA_008086735.1 Cheirogaleus medius
ATGTCTGTGAAAAATGATGATGGCATTTTAATAGGTATTGCATTGACTCTGTAGGTCACTTTGGGTAGTATGGAAGAGAGCAAACAGACAACTCACAGAATGGGAGAAAATTTTCGCAAGCTACACATCCGATAAAGGGCTGATAACTAGAATTTATTTAGAACTCAGGAAAATCAGCAAGGAAAAATCAAACAACCCTATCAAAAAGTGGGCTAAGGACATGAATGGAAATTTTTCAAAAGAAGACAGAATAATGGCCAACAAAAATATGAAAAAATGCTCAACATCTCTAATCATCAGGGAAATGCAAATCAAAACTGCAATGAGGTATCACTTATCTCCAGTAAGAATGGCCTTTATCAAAAAGTCCCAAAACTATAAATTTTGGCGTGGATGCAGAGAGATAGGAACACTCCTACACTGCTGGTGGGACTGCAAACTAGTTCAGCCTCTGTGGAAAGCAATATGGAGATACCTTAAAGCGATACAAGTAGATCTACCATTTGATCCAGCAATTCCACTACTGGACATCTACCCAAAAGATCAAATGACACTCCAGCCTTTTGGCTAAGATCAAGTGAAGATCAAATGACACTCTACAAAAGGGACACCTGCACTCGAATGTTTATAGCAGCACAGTTCACAATTGCAAAGTTGTGGAAACAACCCAGGTGCCCATCAATACATGAGTGGATTAAAAAATGTGGTATATATATATATATATATACCATGGAGTACTATTCAGCTTTAAGAAACAATGGTGATATAGCACCTCTTCTATATTCCTGGATAGAGCCGGAACCCATTCTACTAAGCAAAGTATCTCAAGAATGGAAAAATAAGCACCACATGTACTCACCGGCAAATTGGTATCAATGGCTCAACACCTAAGTGGACATCTAGGAATAACCTTTATCGGGTGTCAGGCGGGTGGGAGTGGGGAGAAGGGGCTGGGTATATACAAACATAATGAGTGAGATGTGCAGCTTTGGGGGATAGTCACGCTTGAAGCTCTGACTCAAGGGGGAGAGGGGGCAAGGGCAATATACAGAACCTTAATATCTGTACCCTTATAATATGCTGAAATTAAAAAAAATTATCAAATAAATCTTAAGCAAAAACAAAGATATCAACCAATATTGAGCACCCACTTTAGCCAAGAATATGTATAATAATTCTCACAGCATTCTCATGTGATTGTTTGATAGTGTTCATCCAATGTTTAGTGAAATTTTGAGCTAAGGTCTAAACTAATATCTCTCTTATGTTTTAGAGACTGAATGTTAATCTCTGTGTCAAATACTCCAAAGTTCATATATCTCCTTATTCCATTCTATTAATAATAACATTATAGTTGTACACATGACTGTCCAGTTGGAAATTATGTGTTGGTCTGTGCAATGAATCATTGGATATATGCCACTCCATGCTTTTTTACCTTTCTACACACTTCCCACATATACAGCTCTGCTCTGTTAAAGTAACGTAAACATCTATTATCTTTAAGTCACTGTATTTTGAAGTCTATTTTTTATAGCAACTGTCTTTCCCCTATACCCAGATTTCTGACTCAGAAATCTGTCATATCTCTTTATCTTGTCAAGTCACTGTTTCTGTGAACACTAAATGTGAATAAAAAAAAAACAACTATACATCATAGCAAGCTCTGATCCAAGAAGAAGAAGAGACTATAATAAAAGTGAATCCAGTTTGAACTTCAGAGACTTAGACAATTCTTTATGTTTTATAATAATCCCTACCATTTTGGAATATCAGGGAGTATTTCACATATTTTAACCACTTTAGTGCTTTCCCTGAAGTCATCAGAGAGAAGAAATAAACATCAGAATCCTACTGTATAGACTGATTGGGGCTCCTTAGACTGAGAAGGTATTACGTTTTAAGTCATTAAGACCCTTGCACCTATACTTTAAAATGGAAAAACAAATAAACCTGAGTATGCACATTAGCAAATATGCACACTTAGAACTTTATGGGCAAGTATAACAGAAAGAGAAAGAGAGAGAGAGAGAGGGAGAGAGAGAGAGAGAGAGATATCTGTTTTTTTCAATATACACCTTGTGCTGTTTCAGGGAACCGGAAAAGGTTTTCTTTTAGTATGGTTTCTTCTATCTCTAGTTCATCTCTGTTGTGCCCCCTCTCAGGTTATTGATTAGGAATCTGGGAGGTCTTTCTTCTAAAGCTTGAAAGGCTTCAAGATATTTAGATCTGGTATACAATGATTTTCATGTTTATTTTTTTCAAACCCATACTAATTGCAAATCTGCTAAATACATTAAAAGGGTGACCAATACTGTGTTTTTTTCAAGTTCCCTTTCTTACCAGGATTTTGTTTTCCAAAACCAAGAGACTAGTGAACATTTCACTCTGAGCTTAAGAGTTCTATACAAGGGCTTTAGCCTCTTAAGCTGTGAACCTAATAAACGTCCAAAAGGAAAACCACCTGTGCCTTTGTGCTCTTCTTGACATTAATATCTCATGCCTTCCCAGACAGGCATGAAAGGTGCTTCTGGTTTCTTTTCCTTTGGTAGAGTCCTTCTGAACTCAGCCAATATCCAGAATGGACAAATAATTCCAGGGAAGAAAATGGCTAAAGATCATCAGCTCACCTGGGAAGGGCTGAACTCTGTACGCAGTTTTTGCTTACAAAGTCCTCATTCCTTCCATAGTAGTCTGATGTTTTTCAAAACATCATGATTACAATCTATCTATTTTATCTAGTTGTTTCAATGGAAGTGTTGGCTGCCTATGATATGCTAATCTTATCCAGAGAAATAAGTCCTCCAGTAGTTAATTTTACCTATTTTTATGAATATATAGTCTCAAGCTTGAGCATATGTCTTTGCATATTATAGGGACCAATAGATATTCCATTAGAACTTTTAATGATATTAAAATTGTAATCATTGATGATCTCACTTACATTAATAAAGCACATTTTACCTTAAATAATAACATATGAAAGAAATATAAAAATTTCAAATAAATTAAGAATGATCACAAATACTCCTTCCCAAATACTATCTGAAAATATTCAATGGTTGACAAATAGCAACTAAAATATATTAAGTAAATACTCTATATTTACTTATGAGAAATCATACCATTTTTGCTTCCAAAAATGATATAAATAAGTTGGATCTATAATATAGTTAACATACTTAACATCACATTACCAAGAAGTGAGGGACATAAGACTAAAAACAGATCCTAGAGTTTCTAGTTTGAATGTTTAACCGCTAAGCTCTAACACATTCAATAAATAATTCTATAAATATTGTCTGAGCATATTATTGCCAATTGTAACACAATATACTCTTAATTACATAAAAGAGCATTTCCACTAAATCATTAAATGACGATTTGTCTACAATATAAGAAGAATCAATATTGGTAGATATCAGCTATTCTTATATAGAATAGAATATAGAATAAGAATATAGTTGTTCTATATATACATGAAACCATTAAGATATGTTCGTTAAATCATGTTCTTAATAATATCTATATAACAAAGAGAAGATTTCCATGAAGATTTATCTACAGGTATACTTGGTTGGGTGGTACTCCACCAAAGTCCTTCCCTGAATTTCAGAAGGTGACCCTATTTGGGAATAAGGTCATTGTAAATGTAGTCAGGTTAAGACAAGGTCATTAGGGTGGCCCTTAATCCAATATGACTGATGTCCATATAAGAAGAGAAAGAGACAATAATAATAATAATAATGTGGAGACATTACAATCTAGCTTACTCTTACCCTTCCCTTGGATGTAATTTATTGTGTGGCTCTGTGTGGCTGCCTTCTCTCATCTCAGTTACAAGTAATAAACAGTTATGCCTTCCATCTATCCATAGGTCATTATGTTGTATCCCTCTATCATCAGAGTCTAACAAATGTTACAACAATAGCATCTATATCTATTTAGCATAGTCCTGGAAGTACTAGCCAGAGTAATTTGGCAAGAGTCAGAAATAAAGGACATCACATCAAAATTGTGAAGGAAAAAGTCAAATTATCTTGTTTGCAGATAATATTATATTTATATAAATCTAAAGACACCACAAAAATAATACCTCTTAGAACTGATAAACACAGTGACATTATATTGAACTAGTAGAAATCTTCTGTTAAATTATGCTGACTTATTAGAAAGTTTCTGGGTACAACAGTAGAATAGCAAGGAAGTATACAAAGGATTAGTTAGCAATAGAGTTAGAATTAGGTTTTCAAGGTGCCCATCAAAAGGGAATAGAGTGTCATATTTGTCTGGGTTGAAATTCTGGCTCTTTCGCTTACTAGTTGTGTGACCTCGAGCAAGTTAGTTAATCTTTTTGTGCCTCAATTGTACTATGTGTATATGTCCTATAGATCTGCTGTGAGGATTAAATAGTTAATACATACAGAATAAACTTGTGGTGTCTTGTTCACAGTAAATCCTCAATATAAGTGATTTTTAAAAATTGTTTTTAGTAACAGCCTTATTGAGGTATAATTCATATACCACACAATTCACCCATTTTAAAGTGCACAATTCATTTTTTTGTGACCAATTTGCTTGATTGTGGCAATTATTCCACAATTTATGCATATCTGAAAACACCAAATTATACACTTTGAATATATACAATTTTTATTTGTCATTGTTACTCAGCAAGGAAGAGAAAATACAATTTGTTTTTATTACTACCACTTCTAGTCGCTGTGACACTTAAAGATGACCACTAATAAATTCTTATCTTCAGCTTGCATATCTATAAGGAAAGTTAGCTAGACCAGATGAAGTACAACATCAATTCCAGTATTTGAAGTAGATGAAAGATGAGGTAGATGAAAGATCAGCAGTCCTCCCACCCGGATGTGGGCTAGTTTATTTTGTCTTGTATTTCATGAGGTTGTGGAACTATTTGAATCAAATAAATATGGCAAAATTAAGGCTCTGCT
The DNA here is from genome assembly GCA_008086735.1 of Cheirogaleus medius. Classification (NCBI taxonomy): domain Eukaryota; kingdom Metazoa; phylum Chordata; class Mammalia; order Primates; family Cheirogaleidae; genus Cheirogaleus; species Cheirogaleus medius. The sequence goes on from VBSM01000361.1 coordinate 27,007,006, forward strand.
AGTTTCTAGATCTAGATTTTAAGAAACTAGGAACTGTCATTTTCTAGCTCTTGGAACACTTACACTTAACACCCAGCCATCATGCTATGAGGAGAGGAGCTGAGGCCTCCAGACCAACAACCTGAGCTGAACTCCAGCCGAAAGTCAGCACGAGCTTGCCAGGCATGTATACAAGTCCTCCTAGAAGTAGCTCCTCCAGCCTCAGACAAACTATTAATACTACTGCTGACACCACAGGGACAAACCACCTGTCGTGAGCCCTGCAGAAGATGCAGATTTGTGAACCAAATGAATGACTGTTGTTTTTAAGCCACTCTGTTTTAGAGTGGTATACAAACTAATAGATAACTAAAACTGTCATCTTACCATATTAACACAGCTTATATATTTTCTACATAATAAACTGTAACAATTGATTTTACAGGAAACAAATTTTAGATGGCAGAGCTGAAGTAAATAGCAGCCTAATGTTCATGATGATTAATAGATTTGAAAATAGGGCTTATAGTTCTACATCAACGTTCTCAATCCTTATTTATGTTACATAATAGTGTGATTATACTCTTCTACTACAGACTGTCTTGGAAAGTGGACTATAATATTATATATTGATGTCTGTATATATTATATCGTAGTTCATTATTCCATTTAGTCCTGAAAAGATAGAAGGCATTGCCTATTTAATTTTGTAGACATCTCTTTAGTAGAATTGTTTCAGAGTTAATTGAAATATTGCCTTTTATGCATGAATTGACTTCATAACATCAACAACCTATCATCAATCAAGGACTATAGTTCACTATCATCTGAGCCACCAAGGCCAGGACACACCAAATAGCTGGTTAATTATAGATAATTTGCATTATTTATCAAAGTGCTTCTAAGTACCTCTTCTAACTAACTATATACCAGAGGCCTAAGTTTTACATCTTTGCTCATAATCAAAAGCATAAACTCTTAAGTGTGTAGAGATTTCATAGAGTTTGAGAACTAACTGAAATAATATATCCCTTTTGGGAAATGACTTTGCCTCATGCATCTTTTAGATAGCTAAGGCTAATTAGCTAAAATTATAGGTCAATTGAATATGTAAATATATATGAAGCTTGCCTAATTAGATCCATAGGGTGGCCTAGCATCTGGGTTTAAAGCCCAGCAGTTGTAAGGAAGTTTTTAAGGAAGCTCAAGGGAGGCAATAACAACTGGCAAGTACAGTCCTCCAGTGGAATCTGAGATACCCCAGGCAGTGTTTGATAGCAGCCATGAGGTCACTGCTCAAACTAGGAAGGTAACAGCTCCCTCAACATGAACAAGAGTCACTAGGAAAGTGGGATTCTATTATTCATAAATCCAAGGTAGTGTTAAATAAGAACACTTTCTTTTCATGTAAGAAAGCAGACTGCATTACTGATCTGAGCTGTGTCTGTTTTCCTGTTTATGCCTATGAACCAGGGCATAAAAACAGGTAGAGCAAATGATATGAATATATAAATTATGCTAGATTTTTTTCTTCTAATGTGTCATATAATACAAATTTTATAGGATGTACTTGAGAAATTTTGTCTACTCAAGATTATCAGCCTGCATCAAAGTAAATTTTGATTCTTTGCAGACTGTTCTCTTAAATTGACTTTTGTCATCTATTGAAACTTATCTTGACCTTGTAATACCACAAATATCTACTCTTGATCAAGACTCCAGCAACTAGGCCCTTAGTATGGATATTTAAAAACAATATATCTTATCAGAAAATATATGTCTTCAGTCAGCACTTGATGAGACAGCTGCTATAATTACAAATTATTCCCACTTCATCTTACTGAACTCCAATGAACTCTAAAGATTTAGCAACACTAAATCTTAAAATAGGGATGGAGGTGAAGATGATAGTTAAATTATGATGCATTGATATACGAGAAGCAGTGCAGGTAGAAAATGTATGAACATTAAATGCCTTTATTACTCATTTTACATTTCATCAGGTATCACATGGCATGAAAATATGCTGTTTTAGTCCATTTCCTTGCTACCATAACTGAGCTGTCCCTCACTTGGCTGCTGCCTTCTTCTAAAAGCCACAGTTCCTTAGGGGCTAGCTATTATTTTAATAGTAAGAGTGATGATGATTCCTTGAATGGCTTAAGGTTTGTATACTAAGGATTATCTCACTTGGTGTAACATAAATTATATGAATGTGCTGCATAAATAAAATCATTTTATCTGAGGCTACAAATTCTCAAAAGATGTGTCATGCTGTACTTTACACCTGATGCACTTACAATCAATACTAACAGGCAAGAAAAAGTCTCCTTTATGAATTTTGAAGTGTGTACTGCTCCTTCTAAAAGTACAAATATAGATTTTTAGACTGATATTTTTTGCAGAAGGTCTTCAAATTTTCATGTGAAAGTCAGCAATCTATTAAAAATGAGCCTGACTTATTAAGTAGAGTTGCAATTCTGGTAACTTACCTTTCAAACAGCTTGAGGTCAGGGCTATCCTCAATTATGCTTCAGATTGTATAACAGGTTATATGGCGTATTCAATCAAGCTAATATTTTACTTAACACATTAGAGACAATTACTGAATATGGTTTTGTTTATTCTTTAGAGTGATATACAAAAAGAATTCATTATGTGGGAATTTTTCTGAAATGTTTTATTCTAAGACTCAAATCTGGCCTGAGCACCATCCAAGGATAATGGGATGTAGGTAATAGCCAGGAGAAAATCAATAGTGGCGATGGGAAATTTTATTTGAATCACAAAAAATTTCCTCATCATAATGAGGATATTTCCCAATTAAGTTATAAATTCCAACTAACATATTGTTTTTATAACATATTTTACAACATGTTAAACTTTCTTAACCAAAGCATTAAAAATTTTATTTTATCAATGATAGAGACACAGTTAACACCAAATTCAAAAAATTAGTTTGTCAAACTAATAACCATACTGATTTAATAGAAGGCATATGAATTTTCTTTTTTATCTATTTCAAAATATTAAAGGGGTATAAATGTTTTTGGCTACATGGATAGCTTATGTTATGCTTGAGTCAGAGCTATAAGTGTGCCCATCATCTAAATAGGGTTCCTTGTACCCATTAGGTAGGTTTTCACACATCGCCTCCTCCTCTATCCCCACTGCTTGATTACCACTGAGTTTTACTTCCTCTTGCACTTGCATGCTCGTTGGTTAGTTCCAACTTAACAGCGAGTAAATGTGGTGTTTGTTTTTTCATTCTTTAGATATTTCACAAAGAATAATAGTCTCCAGTTCCACCCACATTTTGCAAAAGGCATTAAGTCATTCTTTTTATGGCTGAGTAATATTCGATGGTGTACATACACCACATTTTGTCAATCCACTCATGAATTAATTGGCACTTGGGTTGATTCCACATCTTTGCAATTGTGAATAGTACTGCAAAAAACATTCAAGTGCAGGTGTCTTTTTGATAAAAAACAAACAAGCAAACAAAAAAAACCCACTTCTTTTCTTTTGGATACATATCCAGTAGTGGGATTGCTAGATCGAATGTAAGGTCTACTTTTATTTCTTTGAGGAATCGCCATACTGTCTTCCCTGGAGGTTGTTCTAATCTGAAGTCCCACCGACAGTGTGTAAATGTTCGTTTCTCTTGTATAGTAATATTTACTGGGGGCTGGGGGTATGGGTGTGGGTAAACTCACAACTAATGGACGCGATGAGCGTTATAGGGGGGAAACGACACGCCTCAAATCCTGGCTTGGGTGAGGCAAAGTTATAACATGTAACCAAAATGTTTGTACCCTCATAATATCCTGAAATTAAGAAAAGAAAGGCTTGATGTGGCAACAGCTTTGTAAATAAGATGCGGGATGGGAGAATTGATCATTGAATTAGTGAAAACATGACACACCTGCAACCACACTAGAGAAGGAGAAAGAGAGGCAGAAAGCACTGCATTTTTGCATATTCATGATGTGCCAAGCACAAATGCAGGTATTATAAAATCATTACACACTCCACATGAACTGGTGTACTTGCTGTTTTCCAGATGAAGCCAAATGACTTGCTGATATTTGCAGTCTTTTTTTTTGCGAGAAAGGAGTCAAATAAAGTCTGACAGAATTCACGCCTGTATTCTTAGCTCTGTAACACATACAGTAGTACAGTTATAGTCTTCCTTCTCTCATTATCAGTCATCAGCTCTTGTTTGAATTTCTGTGTATAGTTATGCCCACATGAAAGACACTACCAAAAGGAATGTGTCTAGAAGAATTAGATACACTGGGGAAAAAAAATCCTAAAAGTCATGACAGAAATAGCTGAAGGAACAGAGGAGATATAACCCACAGAAAAGAAAATTAAGTGGGACTGTTATGAGATGAACTATGTTCTCCCAAAATTCACATGTTGAAGTTCCTATCCCAAGTACCTCAAAATATTTGGATATAGGGTCCTTAAAAGGTGATTAAGTGACAATAAGACCCTTAGGATGAGGCTCTAATCCAATATAATGGTGTTCTTATGAGAAAAAGAAGAGACTCCAGAGTTCTAAACCACAGAGGAACAACAATGTGAGGACAACCATGAAGAAGGTGGCAATCTGCACACCCAGGAGAAAGGCCTCAGAGGAAGCAAACCCTTCTAACTCTTTGATCCTGCATTTCCAGTCTCCAGGACTGAAAGAAAATACATTTCTGTTGGTTAAGCCACCCAACATATATTGTTTTGTTATGGCAGTCCTACCAAACTAGCAAACTAATGTAGGCAGAGATAAGATAAAATCACTGAATATTTGAAATATCATCATTTTAAAGAGTACACAGACTTGTGAATTATTCCATAAGAAAACAAGTGAGAATCAAAAGTTTCCAGAGATAAATTTTATCATGCCCACAAACTAATGTTTTTTAAACTAAAATGAATAGCTGTTGTTATCTGCTGTTTAAGTGGAAAAAAAGAGAGAGAGAAAGAGACAGAGATAGAGAGGCAGAGAGAAGAGAGGAGAGAAAAAGAGAGAAAAAAAGAAGAAAGGGTGGAAGGAAAAATAGTTTGAATTTTCTTTTTGACCATATAATTCTCATTTTTAGGTGTCAACTTAGGCAATGCTGTCAGAAATTATCTGCTAATTGTTTAATAGGTATCCTGTAGGACTCATTATGTTGTCTTGAATGGGCTTGATTTATTGCCTATCTTGTATCCTAAATATCAAGGAGGTATTAAACAGGTCTGTCTTTATCTTCATATTCAATATTTAGCCACTGTCTATAAGAGACTATAGTCAGCAAACATTTGCAGGAAAAGAAAAAAGAAAGAAAAGAAGGAAGGAAAGAAGAAAGGAGGAAGGAAGAGAGGGAGAGAAATAAGGAGGGACAAATTAAAAAAAGAGAGACAGTGATCCCACTCATTGGAGTTATTCATAGAATTAAATGACTGTCAGAAATTCTAAAGAAAGAATTCTCAATAGTGAGGTTATTAGACTAAATGTTCTTTATATTCCTATACGACTCAAAATTCTAGGAACTATAGTCTGTTATATTGAGAAATACAAAACATATCAATGTATCCTGCAACTCTAATTTAATTTACTAATAAATAATGAACTGATATATTACATACATAACATTTAAAATAAAATAACAGTTGGTTCTAGTCTGATTAACTGCTTATTAGAATAATCATACTCTTTACCCCAGGGAGTACTCACGTTAAGTGGCATCCTTTGTGCTACATTATGTACATCCCCTTTTGAATTAAGAATATTTAAAATAGCCATATAATAAGAAATGAATAAGTAAACATCCATTTGCCCTTATTTGGTGATGATTGAAAGATAATTTGGAAGTTATTTTCAGTAGCTTGAAATTTCTCTTCAGGATTAGCTTCAATACTTTTGTTTTACTTTTTTATTATTATTTTTGTTTTGTTTTGTTTAAGTGAATATTTTCTTTTTAGCTGTGAAAACATGAAGCAATAATAATAATAAAAAAACCTCTTTCTCTCTCCAGTAGTCATATAAACTTTTAAGGTATTTTTAATGAACCATTCAATTGTTTATTCTATTGTAAAAATTTGCTCTGCTAATTTAGGACTGAGCACTTTTGTATAGGATTTACATACTGAACAGAAAATTTTCCAAGAAGATTTTTACATTCATATCAAGCCACAAAAACAAATAATTATAATGCAATGATAATCATCATAATAAAGCAAGTCTAGGCAATTAAATGTTTTCTCTACATAGCTCATAGCTCCTTCCCTTTTATAGGAACTTTTTTCATAGTCTTCTATTTAATAACTGAGAAAACTTTTATACTGAAGTTAGAAATTTACATATACACTAGCAGATCGGTGAAGTAAATGCAACTTCTTATTCCAATATCTGAGGTGATCTTTATATAGAGCTACAGTATCTTGTATAATTAAATATTTTTAGTTAAAATTCTCAATGTGTGGCTTGCTTGAATATTATTCATGGGTTTTCTTCCAGTGTCTGAACTAAATTTGGCAATTGGAAGATATTTATCTTGTCTTTCTCTCAGCTTTTCCATGATCTATTGGTGCACATTTTGAATATGTTAGAACTTCTTCAGCTTTTAATGGCCTTGACATATTATGGGTTATGATTCTCATTTGGTTTTTGGCCTTGGTGGTGAACCCCATAGGCCTAGACTACAGGGTCACTTTGCTGCCATCATGGCAGCCTGCTTTGTTAAAACCTCCCTTGCATTTTCTGAGCACATAGAAAATTTGAGCTATGAAATTTGGTAAATGAAGAAAGATTTTTGCCTCTCCTTCTGCATAATCTCTTTCTCTCTTTCCCTTTCTCTCAAAGAGATACACACACAAACATGCAAACACAGAGTATATTGTACTTAGATGCAGCTGGTCTACATTGAAGAGGGAAATGGGTAGTCTTCAATAACGTTGCCTATCAGATTCTCAAATAAGAGTCCAGTAACAAGCTTTTCTGTTTTTCTCCTGGTCTTTCTCATGTCTCTGGGATCTCCTCCCTGGGCAGTAGGCATATGTGTACCCATGGCTCATTGCTTCACTTTTGATTTCGTCTTCATTCCTTTATCTTACAAAACTGGGTTTGGGGAGATTATTTCTCTATGTAATATTCTGCTTTTTAAAATTTCCTGTGTAATGAAATGCCATGTCTAATTAGGTAGAGTTAGCTTAGGTTGTGCTAAATTGAACCTATATTAATACTATTTGGAAAATCCCTTTCCTTTAGCAAGGCTTCAATTTCAATAGCTCTTTCTATACTAATCCACTCTTCTATTAAACAAAAGCTTTCTCTTGGCATTTCAGTTACTCAGGACTAATCACCCACACTCCCAATTTTATTTCTCTTACCAACACTCTAAATCCTAAGGGAGCTAGATGCCTTGGCTGACAAAAAAAGAATATGTTATATGGGGAAATGAGAAAAACTAAAACAGCTAACCAATTTCAGAAAGTATTATCTCTATTTTATTCTAATCAGTTCAAAAAGCGTGAGAGTTCAGAAAAAGAGGTAGCAATAATTTGAAATTGATTGGTTTAGTAGTTGGTTAGGGCTGTTATTAATATAACAGAATACCACAGACTGGGTGACTTAAACAATAGAAATTTATTTTCTTTCATTTCTGGAGGCTGGGAGTTCAATATTAAGGTGCAAGCAGGGTTTATTTCCTCTGAGGGCTCTCTCCTTTCCTTGCAGTTGGCTGTTATCTTTCTGCTTTGTCCTAATTTAGTTGTCCCACTGTGCATGAGCTTTTCTTGGTTTCTCTTCCTTTTCTTATAAGGACACCAATCCCATTAGATTTGGGCCCCACCTTTATGACCTTATTTAACCTTAAGTGCCCTATATCCAAATATAGTCCCATCGGGAATCAGGATTTCAGCATATGAATTTGTGTGGATATAATTTAGTCCATATCAGCTGGTTGAAGAAAATATAATTAAATTATGCTTGTTTCTTATTCTCAATGCATATTTTCTCATTGTCACTTTGCTTCCTCTCCTTAACTCTTGTAAATTGCTCTGATTTACTTTTGTTCAAATGAATTTAAGGTGGAAAAAATTAATTAGACCCCTCAATTAATTATGTATTTTCATCACTGGTCTGTGCAATTTTCCTCTATCATTTTATTGATTGATTGACTAATGGACTGATTGATTTTATTCTCTCCCCTCCCCATCTCTGCCTCTCATAAATAATCTTTCTAATGTCTTAATAGATATCTTATTGGATATCTTCTTCCATCTTTGTGTAAATAGCTATTATTTAATGTGTATAAATTTATGTAAATATCATTTTGTTATTATGTGTATATTATCTCCTTTTTTTCTTTACTGAAAACTGTGTCTTTAAGATCTGCCCCTCTTTCCATGCATGCCCCTAATTTTTTTTTCTAACTACTGTAAACATTCCATGGTACAAATATACCATATTACATTTAAATTTTGATCAATGTCTTCTTTTAGTTAGGTTTAATATAGACATATTCACACACCCATAGTTTTGTCAACTTGTACTGGGAACTAACCCTAAAATTTAATGACCCCCTCAAATTAAAAAAAATAAAACAGAAAAATACAAGTGCAAATTAAATATATAACAATAACAACAATAGACTATGTTGACAGCAACCAACTGTTACATAAACTCATTTAAGCAAATTCTAAAAAATAAATAAGAAAATAGGAGCCTCCAAGCTCTTCAGCAATTTTCTAGCCCAGTGTCTTGATGGTGTTAATCTATTTGTTATACATAAGTAAAAGAGATGAATGAATATATGTAGAATATGGTCACTTAGCTCAAGTTTCTTAGAAACAAATTCTTAGAAGAATGCCATGTACAATTGACATGAAAAAAGTCAAGAAAAACTGTTAGCTAATGGGAAAAAAAAATAAAACAGAGTAAGGAGCGGAAAAAGTAAAGCAAGGGTTCCATTTCAGGGGAAATACCACCTGCAGGCTGTCCCTACAGAGGAATCCTGACTCAGGATATGTCCCCTTGGAGATGTGACGTAAAGATTTTCGTATCAGTTATTGGCTGGCCACTGTGGGATGCCTGGGTGCTGCAGGGGGGTAAATTTTCCAGCATCCTGCCCTTGTTGGTCAAGTGGCTACAGGAGCCTAGGAATAATTTTTTAAAGAGAGTCTCAGATTTAAGTACATTAGAAACAGTAGCACACATAAGCTTAGACATGAGTCTGAGGAAATGGTAAAAGGAATCATGTAATCTTGGGCAGAGGATTGATTATATTTGCTTTGTGTAAAAAATTGCAGAAACCTTTATCAAGTCACTATATTCTATGAATGGTGGCACCATGCAGGACTCTTGGCTGCCAGATTTTGTGATTAATCAAAGGTTACTAATAGAAATTAATTTATTTACAGATATAATAATGCTATGTAAAATTGTCCTAAATGTGACTTCTAAAGAACTCATAATGTCTTCTCTGCCCTAAACCAACACCTTCCTTCTACACTTGAAAACTTCTGAAACCTGGAGGAATTAATGATGACTTTGTTGTCATGACAAATTCCAGTGTAACATCTGGGGCCAAGATCTCTGAACTCCATGTTTAATTATGATTATGATTGATAAAAACATAATTATTTGACACCATCCAATATATAATAAAAATATACTGATTGATGTAAAATTAAATACTTGAAGACAGATATTCTAGGAGGCATAGAAATGCTCAGGATAAACTGACACATGAAAGTGAGCAACTAATTATTAAATAATTGAGGGGATACAAAGAGAGCTCATAGATGCAGTACAGCTGAGCATAAAATTTATGGATATCTGGAATATTTTCTTTATGTATAGGCATATTTTAAAAGAATGCTTGTTCAATATGTTTGATCTTTGGAAGACTCTTTAGGTTAGTCAATGTGTCATGGTTTGAAACCTGTCATGAAAGCACATTTAAAAAAGAATTATCTTTTTTTAATATTCTATTCTTGATCTATTTTCATATTTTAAATTATCCCTTACAATTCCTCCAATATAACCTTCTTGAACCTAATAGTACTTTTAAATGTAATGCTTCTCCTTAGCTGAGAAGGTATATTTTTTACAGCTCTTCCTTCAAGTTGGTGTCATAAGTAGGTCAGTATAATGAAATATATATGGAGCAATGGAAATGAGTGATTTCTGAAAAGTTGCAGGTTTAGTTTTGAATTGTGAACCCTTCTAAGTCTTAGTTTTGAAAAAATTAGACAGCATTATTTATAGGTCAAACCATTTTTACTAACAAATGAATGTTTCTCCAGATTTCATGGAAAATAAAAAGAAATTAAACAACCAGAAATTACTTTTCAAATTAAATGAAGGATTTAGAGAAATGTTTTATCTAACATAATAGCATTGACAGTAATTTATTATAAAATAAAAATAGTGTATTGAGATAATTAATCAACTTTTCAGCATTTCATAACTTAACCATTTTAACATTCTTATGTTTTACCTGCTTAAAATATACCATGTTTTTAAACTTTTAAATTGAGTATTTTCTTAAGAATCTTTAACAAATAACTGATACTATAATATAACATCATTTTCCCACATTAAGGTTGAACTAAAGTTTCATAAATAATTCAAATGAATTAAACAAAAAATAATTGTATGTGTTTCTCTTTTATTTTCTTTCTATGATTTCTTTTTTCTTTAGTATTTTTGGAAAATAACAATCAGATATATGAACAAGTTTAATTAACAGTGGTTGAATGTGCAAATACCTCAACATCTCTTAACCCATTTGGGTCACTATAGTCTTTCTATTAACTATTCTAATGGAATCAATTTACTAATCAAATTTAAAAAACACAATTTTATTATTAATAATAGAAACAAAACATATATTTAATAATTGGCAGGGGCATATCCAGGTTTTGTGGAACTAAAACTTGTATAATTTGTCAAAGCTCATTTAGAGTAACATGATTTGAAGTTAAAAATAAGAAATTAGTACATTTATAAATGCTTATTTTATGGTGGGAAATAACTAACAAAAAAATAAGGATATTTCAAAGATGAAAAATATCAAAACTATTTTCTTTACATTTAGATTTTTCATTTACACTAGTATACTTCCTTTTTATCACATTTGAATTCTGAAAATAATAATACTGAATTGCAATAATTTTGAAAAATTATACAAAATTAATTCTAAATTAATTACACAAGGACAATTGTAATGAACCTTGAAATTAAAACTGAATTATATTAAGCTATTAAGATTTAATTTATTCTTATAACATTGAATTCCTAGTGAATATATATAGAAATTTTATTATTGGAATACTTGTTTCTTCAGGTCATTTTAAGACCTTAATCATAGTTCGCACGACTGTTTCTTCTTAGAAGAGACACTCTATTTAATCAGAAAAATATATGTCAGATATATAAAATAATCCTGATACTTTGGATTGTATAAAATATGTAACTTTATATAGCAACATATTTGATACATACAGTATTGCTTCATATGTACCCTAACACAGAACATCTATCAATTTTATTTCAGGAAATTCCAATAAAAAAGAAAACAAAAAATATATAGTATGTTTATGAATGCATCTGCTGTATTGCTAAGTATTTTCTAACATGAGAGAACTTCCAATTTGACTAGGTCTTGATGGAAACGTAATCTGTTTACAACTTTATACGTCTGAAGATTGGAGAAAGTTTCCACAAGCTAGTTATTATTGTCTTCCTATGTTTCAGAGCTTATTTATCCTCCAACTCACAAATACTTACAATGAGATTTAGGACATATCAATATCCCTGTACCATCTCTTGTCCTCTACCTTTGTATTAGGATACTGAGTGGGTTGATCAGTGAGTGGCAGAATATGCTGAAAGCCATCTCACTACCTAGGTAGCTAGCAGTAACTACTCACTGAAGTGACTGTGAACCACGCAAGGATATCCCACTAAAATCAAAATAAATGTACCCTCGCCATAAATTCCCCTTAGGCAAACCCCCAAAAGCCATTCCAAGGAGGAGTTAGATAGTGCGGACATCAGGGTGAAGGGGATAGCAATCTCAACAAATTGGGGCTTTAAAATATGTAGTTCTGTGAACCCATTCAAGAATCCTCTTATGTCTCCCATGCCTTGGGAGTAGTTCCATGTAAATAAATGTTACTGAAACTTACCCATCAGTGACTTTTTGTAAATACAAGTCTGATAAATAAAACACATTTAGCAGTCTTATTGACTTTCTTTTATTTAATTTTACACTGATGAAAGACAATGAAAACACTTCTTTCCCCACATCAAAACCCCTAAAAGGTAATGAAGGCATATAAGGCTGTTCCTTAATGTGTTCCAAGAGTATAGGAAGAAACTCTGCTCCACTCCCTAAAATCCTTTCTATAGTTTCTTCCTCAGAGTTGTTTTTATCAAGCCTATTGACTTCTGGGAAACTAATATATCAATTTAATTCACTTTTGGGGTGGGTCATATTATATAGATTAAATTCCAAACATTGCACGATTTTTTAAACAAATTGATATTTGAAAAGAATATTGTGGGAACATTCTTAAAGGAACTCTATTATTATTTTAGTCCTTTTTGTGCTGTTATAAAAGAATATCTGAGGTGAGGTAATTTATGAAAAAAAAAATGTTTATTTAACTCATGGTTCTGCAGACTGAAAAGTTCAAGGGCCCTGGATTCTGGCTAGGGCTTTCATGCTCAGTCGTAACATGGCAGAGAAGGTCACAGGGGAAGCAGATATGTGCAAAGAGAGAAAACCCAAGGGGCATCCTAGCTTTCATAACAATTCACTCTTGCAGGAACCAATCCATTTCTAAGAGTACTAATCCATTCTTGCTAGAGGGAGAACTTACTCACTGTTAGGAGAATAGCACCAAGCCATTCATGACCCAGAAACTGCCTGCTAGGCCCCACCTCCAAACACAATCACACTGGGTATCAAATTTCAACATAAGTTTTGGTGGGGACAAATAAATCATATCCAAACCATAGCAATTATTCAACTTTTTTGATCTAGTAATAGTTACAAGGAGCTTTGCTATTGCCAACCCACAGGCAAGAGAATAGACAATTGGTAACCTATGTCAGATTATACGAACACCATGTGACAAGGGATCAACATAGACAGAATGCTTATCGGATTGGTGACATGGGAAAAGCATCTGAAGTAAGTAGTACTTGATATACGAATTATAAGAAAAACTTGCCTCACAGACGGAAACATGTAGGTTCTGTCACTACTTGCTGAACTAGAATTATCATTCAACACTTAGCTCAAGTGCTAAGTAGTCTGAAAAGCTTTTCTCGACTCTTCCTTCCACTCCAGGAAAAGTAGGGCACTTATTTTTTCTCTTTTCATCCCACCATTGTACACCTACATGATGGCAATCATTGCTATGAATGATAACTACATTCAGGAATATTTTGTCATTGGGTGATTACCTCATTCATGAGAAGATTTCTGTCCTGTTCATTCTGTATGTACCTCTTTGTTTGCATTCAATAAATGTTTATTAGCTATAATAATGAACATTAGAGCACTAGGAATAACAAAAGTAATTACACACACACAAAATGAGCCATATCTGATGAAACACAAGGTGATATCGACTGGCAAGTGTGAAATACACACCTGAAGAGAATTCCATAAATCAAGGTTGTAGAAATTTTGTAGAGAGCCCTAAGCACCAGACAGAGTAATTTATACTTAAATTCATCAATAGCAGATAGTCTTTAGAGACCTTTTAGCTGGAAGGTGGCATTCTTGAATTCTGACAAACGATAGTGCTGTAAGAGCAGTCCACAGATGGTGAAAAATTTAAAAATATCTTCCCTTAATGCAAGTTATACCAGGGCAACTATAACTCTGCCTGGTGGTATAACTCAGGATTAAGAGAGTTTAACTAAAGATCATGGACTCCAGAGAAACAGAAGAAAAGAATTTGTATGGAGATAAATTTAAGGAATTAAATTTCAACTGGAAAAGAAGAGTATTTTCGTGAACAGTTTTATGTAGTGGTATATAGAGACACTGATAATTTTTTAGGTGCTCAGGAAGAAAAAACTGAATTATTTCTGATAGTTCTTTGTCCTCTAGAAAGTAACAGCCAAGGTCATTTGTTGTTGAATTGGCATGGGGGTTGAGGAAAATATAGATAGAATTTGAAAAGCGTTATAAAGAAAAGGACAACTTCTGTGGGCTTGTGGATGGAGAAATGAGAACAATCATATAAAGGTGATGGGTACCGACCTAAGTTCAGAAACAACACATACCACACAGAACTATGTCACTTTTTTTTTCCTGAAGTGCAGAGCTATTAATACCATGTTACCAGGTAGTAAAACAGAAAATACAGTATGTGAGCATTTGTACTGTGTCAATTTGGCTAAGTAGAAACTACTTTTTCCTCAAGTTTTTTTTTTATCTCAATAATTTTGTGTTAACATTAACCACAAAGACATTTTGGACAAGATTTGAAAGGCAAATGAATAGATAAATAGATAGATAGATAGATAGATAGATAGGAATGTTGGTGTTGCTAACCACTTTGTCACTTATGTGTTGATTTCCTTTATTGACATGGGGTACTATCTGGATCTACAGCTTCCTCACTTCCTCATATCCTGCCAAATCCTTCTTCATCTTCATCTACTCCTGGGACAGATGTGCATTTATCTCCATGTTGAGTATTATGAGTTTCTTCTGCAGCACACCCCATCATCAAAGTTGATGTCAGTCTGGAGGTGTGGGGAGACCCAGGCAAACCCCATTTTTCTTCTTGGTTTCCAGCTCATCTTAACAGTTCCAGTTTGTTATTGCTTGTCTTACTTTATGTCCATCTTTTCCTGATCACTTACTTTGTTCATTTTAGTTTTCTGCACCAGAAACAGAAGCAGTAGCCTCCACAGACTCAGATAACCAGCTCGAACATTGTGTAAAGTCCAGCCACTAAATAAACCACAAGTTGCTCTGCTTCTCTGATTGAACCCTGTCTAAGACAACACTCACATGATGTTGGTAGTTTCTATATCAAGTATGGAAGCAAAGACATTTTATAGTTCCGGTAGCAGAGTGATGGAAATGGCATATCAAGGCCTCTGGGCCAGACAGAAAATGAATAAAGCTTTTTTTGCCCTATAAAAATAACTCAAGAAAAATCACCTTTATGAAGAATTCTCGTATTAGCTAAAAATAGTTGTTTTATTCTTTAACTATAATAAACTCCAAATGCATGTAATTTTAAATTATTGTTATCTTAAATATTATTTGTATATGTGTATATGCTCAAATGTAAAATCATATTTTTCTTCTCTTCTACTTCTCCACCTCGCACTAGCCCTCTCTCACCATTGTGTATAGTGCATCCCTCTATTTTGAGAATGGCTAATTTACAGCCTTATGAATAGTGAACTAAGCTTATGCCTGATCTACTGTTTATATATTTGTGCAGTAAGAGTATGTTCTTCATATAATAAAACGATATCTTATACTTTGATGACCTAAATTGTTATGTTATATTAAAACTTTATAGAATTGTTAGTAAAAATAAATGGGGTATTATAACTATGTAGACAGAAGTTTATGTACCTTTGTTAGCTTCAGGTTCATCATTTACAAAATAAATACAGGAAGAAATATATGCAACAATTGATTCCACATATGAGGATGAGTGTATGTCTCAGTGTGTGTATGTGTGTGTGTGTGTGTGTAGATACTGTAAAAAGTTATGGTAAAGTATATAGATTTAGATTTGTAACTTATAATGACATAGATATAAGAAGTTTTAATCGTTGGTGGTATACTTTCAAGCATTTAAAGAAGGCAGAGACAAGTTACAGTCACTGAATAAAGGGTAGAAAATAAAAATTCACTAGAACCTGTCATATTTATTTAAAATAATTGCATCCTATTAAATAATGACAAAAATTTAACTTAAGGACATTAAGGTGAATGAGTCTTTTACTTTAATTAGCATTCTAAAGTTAGAAATTTTTATGCTTGAGAAAGGAAACTTATTAAGCATCTACTATTCCAATTTTGGTTCACAAATAATGAAAAGTTGCAAGCTAATCAGAAGAGGCCGTGGTAGTGTTATACATTTTTGCATCCAGTTTTTAAATTTTGCCACATTTTCTTTCTGAGATGAAGATCTTTCTATATTTGTAGGTATATTTAATAGCTACAGCAGAGAGTTATTTATGTAGATTCAACTTAATTTTGTGAATTTTAAATAAGCACACATTTTTCAAAAAAGCTTTTATTCCACTTTTTTAAAAAGCAATATTTTTGTTTTGTTTTAACTGTGACCACATAAATCACTTTTTAAATATTTTTAATTTTTTATGGAAACATAATAGTTGTACATTTTTATAGGGACATGAGATACTAATGCAATGTTTAGAAACAACTTGACTACAGGGATATAGAATATAAAAATGATTATGGGTAGATTTTAGAGATACTTTAACTGAATTTGAATGCCAGTTTCATCGATTATTATTTGTGTTACTTTGGACACATTATATACATTCCTCAAGCTTCAATTTTCTCATTCATAAACTGACTATATGTATTTTACTCTCCCTGACTGCCAAACTTTGTCCACCCTGCCTTTGTAGGCTTTTCTCTCTGACTCTTTTCTCTCCTGGCTTTTTCTTTACAATTTGCCCCCTGTCCTCTGCTGAGCAGGGCTACCTGATAGCTCACCTCAGCTAAACATTTTAATTCATCTTTTTAGAACATCCTTTCTAGAATATCCTTTTAAAATACTTTTTTGTCTTCTTAGTCCTTTGTTACGGAAATTAGGAAATTAGGACTTCTAAACTGATCTTTAGGGTAAATAAGAAACTGATAACCCAATGAGGAGTTGTTTATGTGAGATTTACTTCAAGGATGAAACTTTTCACAAGCTGAACTCACCGACTACTTTACTGGATGCTAACATATGGTTCAAGATTGCACATCTGATGGAACCATTCAGAAACTACAGCTCACTACAGTTTGCTATGGCAACAAAGTAGATTATTCAAAATTATTTCCAAAAAATCATTAAAATAGTCTTTCATTTTCTAACTGCATATCTTTGTGGCCTCAGATTTTCTTCATATAGGTCCATCAAAACAATACATAGCAAGTGATGAAATGCAGAAACAGCTAAAATAATTCAGCTGGCTTCTATTAAGGTAAATATTGAATAGATTTGCAAAAATCTAAAAGTATTTTCAATTTTTTATTTTGGAAACCAGTTATGTTTTCATAAAAAGGTTGCCTATAATAATATGTTATAGATTTATTTTTGTTCTTTTATTCTCTCTTATTTCAAAATATTGAGGGAGTACAAATGTTTTTGTTATATTGATAACTTTTATAATGCTTGAGTCAGGGCTATCAGTGAGCCCATCACCCAAATAGTGTTCATTGTACCTGTTAGGTAGGTTTATAACTCCCTCCCCTTCACCCCTCCCCCTTCTTGATTTCCAATGATTTTTATTTCTTTCTGTGCCTATGTGTGTGCTTATCGATTCGTTAAAAATTATTGAACTAGAGTACAAGTGATGTTTGTTTTTCTGTTCTTGAAATACTTCACTTAGGGTAATGTTCTTTAGTTTCATCCAAATTGCTTCAAAAGACATTAATTCATTCCTTTTTATGGCTAAGTAGTACTGCATAGAATATATATATATATATATGTCAAATTTAGCTAATCCACTCATGAATTGATGAGCACTTGGGTTGATTCCACATCTTTGTAATTGTGAATTGTGCTGCAATAAAAACATTTGAGTGCAGGTGTCTTTTTGATAAAATGACTTCTTTTTCTTTGGGTAGATACCCAATAGTGTAATTACTGGATCAAATGGTAGGTCTACTTTGAGAAATCTCCATACTGTTTTCCATACACTTTGTACTAATTTGTAGTTCTACAACAGTGTGTAAGCATTCCTTTCTCTCTGCATCTATGCCAGCATCTATTGCTTTTTGACTTTTTAACAATGGCTATTCTGATAGGGGTAATGATATTTCATTGTGATTTTAATCTGCATTTCTCTGATGATTAGTGACGTTGAGCATGTTTTTATATGTTTATTGGCCATTTGTCTATCTTCTTTTGAAAAGCTTCTGTTCATGTCTTTTGCCTGATTTTTGTTTTTTTTCTTGCTGATTTGTTCGAGTTCTTTGAAGATTCTGGATATTAGCCCTTTGTTGGATGTATAGTTTGTGAGTTAATTTTGTTATTTTTAAATAAATTTAAAATTTTCATTTAAAATTTTTATTTTTACCTTTAAATTAATAACTAAATATTTGTATTTTTTCTAATTTAATATTGAATGTAGTAAATATAGCAACAAAAAAGCTCTGTCATCCTCAATCATTTTTTAAGATTATAAATGGATCTTGGAATCAAAAGGGTTTGAGGACTTTTTTTTTCTGTTTTATTCTGTTGGTCAATTGGTCTATCATTTCCTAAATGTCACATTATATTAAATACTAGGACTTTAAAATAAATATAGTAAGGCCTGGTCCCTTCACTTTCTTTTTGACCCAAGGGGGTGGGTAGAGGAAGAGGCAGCCAAAAATCAAACGAAGCCAAATAAAGTCATTCCTTATAATTAGCAATTTGTGTTTTCTCTCTTTTTTTTCCTTTAGCACTTTAGTAAGAATTTTGTTGAATTTATCGATCTTTTCCAATAATAATCTCTTTGTTAAATTGATTTTCTGTATTGTTTTTCTATTTTCAATTTCATTCATTTCTGCTTTTATCTCTATATTTCTTTTTTTGGTTTTGCTTAGAGTTTATCCTTCCTTTTCCAGATTCTAGAATTGAGAGCTTAAATTATTGCTTTGAGACTTTTCATTTTTTCTAATATGTGAATTTAATTCTATAAATTACCCTCTCAGCTCTGCTTCAGCTGTGTCCCAATTATTCTTTAGCTAAATCATGGTTAAATATCCTTCATCTGAAATGCTTGTGACCAGAACTATTTCAGATTTCATATTTTCTCAGACTTTGGAATATTTGTATATACATAGTGAGATATCTTGGGTGTAGGACCCAAATCTAAACACAAAATTCATTGATGCTTCACATATGCTTTATATATAGCAGGACAGTAATTTTATACAATATTTTTAGTAATTTTTTAAACAAAACAAAATGACTATGACCCATCACATGAGGTCAGTTGTGGAATTTTCTGCTTGTGGTGTCATGTTGGTGTTCAAAAAGTTTCAGATTTTTGAACCTTTCAGTTTTTTGGTCTTCAAATTAAACATTTTCAAGTTGTATTTAAATTTTGCTTTTACTTGACAAAATTTTGAAGAGTTTCCTGTTATCTTTCTGTCTTTGATTACTAGTTTGCTCACACTGTGATCAGAAAACACACTCTCTATAAATTATTTTAAATTTTTTGAGGTTTATTTTATGGCCATGATAGATCTATTTTGGTCTATGTCTTATAGACACATAAAAAGAATATGTATTCATTCTGTTGTTTGAGTGTCTTATGCATATTGATTAGATCCAATTGGGAAATGACTTAATTGTGTTCTATATTTCTGCTGACTTCCTGTTAAGTTGTTGTATCAGTTTTTTAGAAAGGAGAGTTTAAGTCTCCCAACTATAATTTTGAATCTGCCTATCTTTTCTCTCAGTTCTATTAGCTTTTGTTTCAAATATTTTGCAGTTGTGTATTTTAGTACACACACTATACTCTATTTAATAAACCCTTTTTGATATAACCCCTTTTATTATAGGCAATATATGCTTCTTTGTCTCTGGTGATTTTCTTTACTCTAAATTCTGTTTTATATGCTATTAATATAGATCTTTTTGTTTTTATTTGATTAATGTTTGCTTGATATATCTTTTCTCTTTCATTTTCAAGATGCTTATATTATTATATTTGAAATGAATTTTTTGTGAATACCATAGAGTTGAGTGATATTTTTAAATACATTGACAATTTCTGCATTTTGAGTAGTGTATTTATACCATATACATCTAATATAATAATTAGTATTTTAAGGCTAAGTCTGCTATTTTATTTAACTTTATTTTAATTTTATTTTTATTTATCTATAGAGCTTTTGGGTGTATTTCTTTGTATAGCTTTTTATTGGTTGTTCTAGATGTTATATTTTATATACATTATTTATCACAATATTATTTATCACAATATACTGTTATCATCATCTCTTCAAGCGTAAAGATGTTACCTCTTTTTGCATCCACTTATTCTGTCCAGTTTATTATATAATAGTCAAATATTTTTCTACATAAATTTAGAATAATTTTAGGCATTTTTATAATATTTACTTCAATAATCAAATATAACTTACAAACCCCAGGAAGTTTGCTTAACCATAGTTTTCTTACCATGTTCTTTCTTCATGATGTTCTAAGGTGTCTTCTTTTAAATTTCTTTCTTGATTGGACAATTTCCTTTAGCCATGCTTTTGGGATAATTCTGTTGGTGGTAAAACTGCTCTGATATTACCCATCTGGGGAGGGATGTGAAGCCTTTTTATTGGTTGGTGATGGTCGGATTTCAGGCTGCATGCAATGTCTTTTGTGATGCCACAGGCAGTGCCCTTGTTATTTGATAAAGGAAATACAAATCTTGACTCCCTACTTGGTCTTCTTTTACACTGACCAGTGAGGTATTCAAGTATCCATCAGAGTTCTGTAAGGGTAGAAATATAGGCTTCCCATTTGGCCTTTACTGATGTCCTTGTTAATGGAACCACAGGTTTTCTTTGATGTTTAGCTGGTGTAAAAAATAACTATTATCTAAAATTTTTATGTCTTGCTAAGCTATCTCTTTCCTGGTCCTTTTGCTAAAGAGAGTAGCCTTTTGTTGACACTTATTTTGTCTATGCCTATTGATATTTTCATAGTGCTAACTTCTTTGGCTCCAACTCTGGAATATATGAAGAAAACAACAAAAACAACAACAATAAAAAATGATTTAAAAAAGGGAATTCACTACCTTGTTGCTCCTCAGGTCCTGATGTCCCTAGGTGGTCTGCTTTTTGCTCAAGTGTACTGTTTTACTTTTTTGGTATATGACATCCAGTGGTTTTAGTTGTACTTAAAAACAAACAAACAAAAAATAGAGAAAAGTAGAGAAAAGTATATGTATTCCATATTTCTTTTTTTAGAGTATCACATAAATTCCAGAATCATTTATTCAAATCAAATATCCATTTTTATTGTATCTTTATTTTTTTGAAATGTATTTATTTATTTATTTATTTATTTATTTATTTTTATTTCAACATGTTATGGGAGTACAAATGCTTATGTTACTTATATTGCCCTTGCGCCCCCTCCACCCTCTGTCAGAGCTTAAAGTGTGTCCATCCCCCAGATGGTGCACATCGCACTCATTATATATGTATATACCCATCCCTCCTTCCCTCTCCTATCTGCCCAAAGCTGGGTGAATGTTATTCCTATGTGATAGAGCTGGAACCTCTTCCATATTTCTGAAACAAAAATTTCAATCCCATTTTGGAAAATCCAAATCACAGGCGAATATCTCCAGTCTTTCTTCACCATTGCCTTTCTTCAAAATTTATTCAGGTTGTCTGGAAAAGTTTGATAATCTCATAGTCAAAATATTCTGGAATATAATGTGTCCAAATCAGAAGAGTAATTTGGCACACTCAATTATAGTACTATTTTAAATAATTCACTAAAAATAATATTTCTTGCACTATTTTTTTTATTTCAGTATATTATGGGGGCACAAATGTTAAGGTTACTTATATTGCCCATGCCTCCCTCCCCCCTCGAGTCAGAACTTCAAGCCTGACCATCCCCCAAACGTTGCACATCTCACTCATTATGTTTGTACATATCATTCCCTTCCTCCCCCCTCCCACCAGCCCGCCACCCGATAAATGTTATTCCTATATGTCCACTTAGGTGTTGATCCGTTAATACCAATTTCCTGGCACTCACATGTGGTGCTTTTTTTTCCATTCTTGAGATACTTCACTTAATAGAATGGGTTCCAGGTGTATCCAGGAAAATACAAGCGGTGCTATATCACCATTGTTTCTTAAAGCTGAATAGTACTCCATTAATGGAATGATCATCCTTTGAGGCAAGCAAAGATGATTTCAACAATTCCAGTATATAATTTGTTAATATTATTCAATCTCCATTAACTGAATTGACACCATTAAAAGTCAACACTGCTCACTTTTAAATAACCATATTAGTTATAATTTAAAGCTGCCAAAATGTCAAGAGTTTATGCACTTTAAACATTAAAAATGTTAAATTTAAATGCTTTGGTATTGCGATCACCATTGGCGAAACCTTGCCCACAGCCGGCACTCACAGTCCGCATGATAGTTTGTGCTGCGCATTAATGATGAATCCGTTTTGCTCTTGTGTGACGAGGAAAGCTTTAAAGCACTGAAAGCTTGTTTTACTTTACAGGTAGCTTTACTTGTAATGTAAATCAGAATAGGTAACATATACATATATGTTTTCATTACGTTATTTTTAAATGTTCACAATTTTATTTTGATAAATGAAAAATTAGAAAAGTCATATCACGGCTGTCAGCTAAAGTCGCTGTGCGCATTCATCTGTGGCTGTCGACTATAGTTGACGCTGGTACCAAAGTGGTTAATAAAAAGAAAGATATCTTTTATATTAAAACCTATTCTTGACTACTTTTCATTTTAGAGCATGAGTTGCCTCATTATATTTTCCTTTTTGTTGTTATTGTGTATCCATGGGCTAAAAGTTTGACTTTCTATGCCATAATTTAAATAGAATTATTTTATAGCAAGTACCACATTTGCTAACTTGCCTTCAGAAGCAGAGATGCTCAAAAGGTGCTTTGCACTATTCCACTGAATGTTAAAAATATTAAGTAAGCAATTTAAGATGATTAAAAAGTCATGACTACTTTCTCTAATCTATTTTCCAGCCCTTCTATTCATTGCTGAAATGAGGAACTGAGCCTATTATAAGCTATAAAATGAAATATGTTGTCTGTGACTGATTTTTATATTCATTCATAAAAACTTCTTTATTTCTAAATTAAAACCTTGAACTATATTCAATAATTGTGCAATTGGGTGTTGTATGTATCTATTATTTATTAAAAACAAAGAAAGATACAAAAATTCTCCAGTTCCATTAATTGTAGTCATCACCCATATATTAAAATATGTTTTAAAATTTAAGTGAAATAAAATAAGGATATATTCTTAGAAAGTGGATAATATTTAAAAATTAGACTTAAACTGCAAAAATAAGTGAATTATGATGTTAATTAAAATGAGTTATTATATATTTCTTAATGCTGTGTACGATTTCTGTAGAATTTTTCAATACAAATACATCTATAATCTTTACTGCTTTAGGTGATATGTCAAAGAATGGAAATGTGTTGGGAGAGAGGATGAGAACTTACTGTCACTGAGATAAGGAATGCAGAGTACTCAAAACAGTACAGTGACTATGGCAAAGCATCGTCTCAATAATTTCCAGTATTATATCTTTTTTTGAGGAATACATAGGGGCAATATTAGGAAAAGTTTTGGAGAGAGATTTAGTCCTATTGGCTGCAATAAACCTTAGAAGCAAAAAACAAACAAACAAAAACAAAAATAAATGAAAAACACCAATAATTATTATTTACTTTATTCTAAAATTTAAAAATTCTATAAAATTTATATACTTTGGTTTTTTGTTTGTATAAAGAGAAATAAATAATATTTTAGTGGAACCAATAATCTTTGGTATGCTTGTTCTCTATATATCTGCATGCCAGAATGATACACTTGCCTTTGCATACAACATGTTTTCTTAAAACTAATTTCTACTATTCAAAAAAACATATTACCACCTTCACTAAAGATATAAGAACAAAGGTCAGGTAGGATTTATATACAAAGGCTAAGGTCCTGTCATTAGTGGACTTTGAATTTTATGAGAGAAATAAAGACCATGCAGATATGTTCAGTAATGTTAAGCTTTATCACTTCATTTTTTTTTTGGATCATTTGTGTCACTAAGATGCCAAAATAACTTCAAATTAGTGAAATGAAAAGTCAAAGCAAAGCAATGATGTTAACTCCATAAACCAAAAGGTTGAAGAATTGTGCTCCACACATTTTAACAGATTATGCACGGGATAAGGTTTATATAATACTAACTGGCAAACATTATACAAATACAAAAATCTAATTTTGAATACTATCCCTTTATTTAATTCCTGCTCAGATAGAACTAAACATTTTGTTCCATGTCTTAATTTAGAACATAGTTTTGTGTTTTTGCAAAACTAAAAGTAATTTTAGTCAATTACCATGTACTCTTTTCATAATTGTAATCATGCCAAATTATGTAATTACAAAATATTACAAGTATCAGCAATCATATACTGACAGCTTGTAATTATGTAATTACCATGTGGACTTATAGAATTATGATACCAAAAATATAAAAAATATTTTAATATGATCATTAACTCTTTCCCAGTATTATGAATCTAATTGAATTGTGTAACACAGGAAAAACCAGGGGATTATCCTAGAATTTACAATTATGAACCACTCTATTATTAAGAAAAATTTGGGGACAAGGAATTTATATTTAAAATGCTTTGAAATGTCCATTTTATATACACATATATATTAAGACAATTATCTAGTGTTTTATATTATTATGATTAATAATGAAAGTGTATTAGTCCAACTACTGTGGTGTTCTAAATCAATAAAATAATTATGTATTCAAACATTCATATAAATATATTTCTGGAAAACCTATGCCCCAAACAAACAAACAAAAAAAGATGCATAAACAATTTTTAACGTAGGAAGCATTCATGTATCTGCATCTACTAGTAGCTAATTTAACATACTTTTAAAAAATGTACTTAATGGTGAGGCAGATTATGTATTTTTCTAAGGACTTCTTAAGTACAACAGGAAACACAAAAAGCATTAATGACAAAAGATATATTTGACTGCAGAAAAATTAAAAGCTGTAGTTCTACTTCTAATATGGTGAGTCACTAAAGCTTGTCTATCACACTGATTACAACTAAACCTATTAAACAAATTATAAAAAAAAACACTTAAAGATCCTATAAATGAAAGGGAGAATATAACTACAAACATCATAGGTAGTAAAAAGGATAATTAACAATATGGAATATTTTATGCCAATAAATTCTACAATTTTAGACAATATAGTTCAATTTATTGAAAGATAGTGGTTCACTCAAAAAAAAAAAGAAAAAGAGAAAGAGGAGAGAAAAGAGTGCAAGCACTTAAAAGGTGTTTTATTTATTAATGTCATTGAAATAATAGATAAAACCTTCTAAAAAAGAATATTCCTGACACATTGCTTCACCAGTGAATTCTACAAAATATTTGAAAATAATTCATACCAATTTTATACAAAACTAATTTTGGGAGACTCCTCTAATATTAATATCAAAGGAAAACAAAGATAATAAAAATTGAAAATATAAATCAATATTTTTCATAACCATAAAAGCAAACATCATCAACAAAAGAATTACATCCAGCAAATAGATTCTATAGCAAATAAAATCCAGTAATGTATGAAAAAATAATATATAAAGACTGAACGAGGATTATTCTGGTAATGTAAACCTTTGAAAATTTATCAAACATCATATGAACAAACTAAAGGAGAAAACTATATGAGCATCACAATAGATGTATACAAAATATTTGACAGAATTCAACACTATCCCTGATAAACACTCTCAGCAAAATAAGAGTAGAAGGCAACTTCCTTAACATTATAAAGAACATCTATAACAAAATATACAGAAAATAGCAAAACTAATGATGAAAGATAGGATACTTTCTCCCTAAAATTGAAAGCAACAGAAGCATATTCATTCTCACCACTCCTATTTAACATCATACTGACATTCTTATTCTGTCCAATAAAATAAGAAATAAAGGCATTCAGACTGTTAACAAAGAAATAGAACTATCACTATTTGAAAATGTGATTATCTATGTAGATACTTTTATGGAATTAATTTTAAAAAAGTCTACAGAACTAATAAGTGAGTATTACACAAAGTCACTATACAAAATTAATTGTATTTCTATATGTGAACAATGAACAATAGAAATTGTGTTTTTTAAAAATGTGTTATTAACAATAACATCAATAACATGAATTAGGTAAGTATAGAGTAACGAAATATGCTCAGGAACTCTATATTGAAAACTACTTATCAGTGACAAAAGAAATCAAAAAAGACTCAATCATATGGAGGGATGTGCCATATTCACATATTTTAGGATTTAACTGTGTTAAGGTAGTAGTTCTTAGAGAACTGTTATGAGCCAATGTAGCCCTATCAAAAATACTGGACATCTATATGCAGAAAACTTAACTTTCATCTGCATTGTGTACCTTATACAAAAATTAACTTAAATGTGTAATAGTACCAGTAAAACCTAAAAATATAGGCTATGTAGAAGATAATATATATTTGAAATCCCTTATTTATGTTGATTTCATAATGCATGTGTGTATATATGTAAAAAGTAAATGAATTTTAATGCAATAAAATATATTAATATAAGCATATATGAACTAAGTAAAAGTTTTAAAAAAATTTCATTTTTGTGGATGGATGGGGTGCAGGAAGTGATCAGAAAATAAAGATGAAAGTGATGCTTATTAAAATGTGGGGAAATTATTTGATATTCAGTAGGAGGATATTGGTGAAGATTTCTATCAGAAGATACAACATAAAACAGGCAGCTGTGTGTGAAATGCGATGGTGAACTTCACAATTATGTGTGAAGGTTGGCTAGTATAACTGGTGGTTTAAATATTTTACCTCCAGGGGTTGCTACATAATGCTTTCAGAAATCAGTTTATTTTCTCATTTGGTTGGTAAGTTATATGTTTGTGTGGATACTTGCTTTCTATTAAAAAGAAAATTTAAAGAATAAATCTCTTGGCCATTTTCTTTGCATTACTGACAATTTTTAAACACCTGCACCAGGAAGATCAGTTCTAAATACTCTCCACATATGAAGGTGATGCACGCCTTGCAGTTCCATGAAGATAAAGCATGTTATTTAGGGTTTCTATTTGTTCAGTAAACATTTAATGAAAACCTATTATGCGCCACATTAGGAAAAGTTATATATAAATAAATATGACAATGCTTCTGTCCACAAACATTGCACAGTTTAAAGCAGAGCTATTCTGAAGAATCTTTAAAAAGGTTATGGGGGGGGGGAAGAGTAAGCACATAAAAGAGTCTTGTGGTAAAATAAAGAAATAACTAAATTGTTTTTTAAACATTTCCTCGGATTCTTTAAAATGTAAATATCCACTTTGAATTTCCAAGAAATATATTTATTGTGATATTCTCTTAAATTACATGACCACAACCAACAGTGTTTCTGTATGACATCTCTTAGCACTACTATTATAAAGAGAAGATATTCAGAAAATTTCATGCAATAGGACACAAGTTATGTCTTCCTTTTAATAACTACAGAAAAAAAAACGATATAGCACTTTATAAATTCTAAAAAAAAACCACATAGCTATTATTAGAATGTTGTGGCCTTAACTATGCCAAAAATTACATTTGTAAAGTGAATTTTCAATATCTTAATTATGGAACCAGTCACATCCCAAATGTCATGAAGCATCATATTTAGCACCTTGTAGAAAGAGAATGAATAATGGTTGCCACTGAATTTTGCTTATTTTTCGCTCCTTCACGTTTGAAGATGGTACTACGTGTTCAAAATTAAGAGCACCATACCAGCCCTTTCTCTTTCTCTTTGATATGTCCAGTGGAATTTGTTAAAGCTTTTGAAAGAATGCCTTTATTTGAGTATTGGAGTGTGTGTTATGTTTTGTGTGTGCCTGTAGGTGTTCATATGTGTATGTGTGCAAGCATATCTGTGTGTGTGGATATAGATATAGATAGAGGTAGATATAGATAGATTTATCTGAAAAAGTAAATGTTTATATTTTAGACTTTACAATAAAATATATAAACCTTAAATGTCCCTCATAAAATTCTATACTTAATCAAAATTTTTAGAATTACTATTTCAAAAACTTTAAATATATTAAAAATATATCAGCAAAATAATTTTTTTGCTGTTAAATGTGTGTATGACTGTGTATTTTGTACTGTTTGTTGACAAACGCTAATAAATGTTTTCATTCCAAATACTTGATAAGCCAAGATATGTGGGCAGGATTTTTTCCCAGTAATTTAAGAATACATCTTCAAATGCATGTAAAATATTTTCACACTAAAATTATTTTTTGCTGCCTCTCTAACTAGTCACCTAGTTAACTAATATTATAGACTAATGGGTGCTTTTATCTAAAAGTCTGATATTAGATGAAGAATCAAGTTCTGAGACTGTTCCAATTGATCAGTTCCATGTCTGGTAAGTCTAATATGTTTGCAGCTGCCTGAGAAGTCCTGATTTGAAACTCTTTATATCCAAAAGTTTTGGTGTTGCTAGTTATTCCAAGACACTTATTTTTCCTGGCATAAAACTTTTAGTACTTCTTATATTAAATAATATATTTTAATTGAAGGAATGGTACTACAAAAAAGGTACATGTCTTGGAAAAAAAGAATTTTAATGATTCACTAAGGTTTGCGACAACTGGGAACTTAGCTGATTTCATGGACAGTTTTCCTCTTCCTACATATAGTCTTTACTGTTAGACAATAATATAATAACTCTAAATTTAAAAAGAAGTGCTCCAAATCATTACTGGCAATTATCTTAGGCATTCAGAGTATGGTAAATTCCTTTTTATTTACTCTCTTTCTGTTCTACTATCTACTTAAATGGTGACCCTTTAACTTTGTTTCCATTTTCTATACTGTAGTAAGGATAATAGATGTTTATTTTTTTTCTCATTTAAACTCTTCTTGGGTACAAAATTACTGCCCTCAGATAGATATGTGTTTTAATCCATCAGAAACTTTATTTCTGTTCTGTTTTATATCTTCCTTATCTTGAAATTTATCCACATTGAAGATATCTCCTTACACTCTAGACTTAGAAAATTTGATTCTGGTTTTCCTCAAACTACCTACTCAAAACACCACTGCTAAATTTTCTTTCCTTCTTTACTCCTTTCTTCTCTTCTTTTCTTTTTTCCTTACTTCTTCCCTTTCTTTGCTATCCATTACAATTTATTAGGATAAGAAAATTGGGTGATAGGACTAACTTTCTTAAAGAAATAATGAAATCTAATAATATTAGTGCCACTCTGAAACTAATGTCACTTTTTGTTATGATGATAACTCTATAAAACTAATTGCTCTTCTGTGTTTAAGTTTACATTTAAAATTTTGTCTTACATGCACTGGACAGCAGGTGCAGCAGAGATCTGGTGGCTGCTGACTCCAGGTTTCTGCAGCCAATGCCATCCTGACCACTCTGGTGCATGGCAGCAGGTCTGCTCAGGACTCAACTTTCAAGCAGTAACCTTTGCATCACCCCTGCTGGGCCAGAGAGGGATCAGACAGAAGAAACTTTCCCCTAAGCTCTGCCCTATGATTCAGGGCTGAGCACCCCTCTCCCCCATGTGGGATCTGAGCAGAGGAAGAGGCTCAGACACCACTGTCACCACCTGTGAAGGCTTGAAAACCTGCCTTAGTGGGTCCTAGGCAGGGCAGGGAGAAGGACCTTGGCCAACCAGCAGCTCTAGTCCACCTTCACAGTCCCTAGGCTTCTGAGAAAAAGCCCTGTCTGTGCAAATGGGCAACAACAGTCTCCACACTGGTGTAACAGCCCTTCATCTGTGAGGCTCTGCCTTGCTAATCCCCAGATCCAGCTTTGAAGCTCTTGTAGCACCCAAGGCGAGGCTCTGCCCCTGTATCTCTAGGGGCTTCCACCAGGCCTGTGACATCACCACTGAGACTCCAGAGTTGTGCTTGAGCCACAAGACCCCTTCTGAGTCTTTACCACTGCCACTGAGCCAGAGGAACCCACCCAAGGTCCACACTTCACTTAGAACCCCACAGCCCTGAGCAACCATTACTCCTGGACCTTGTTTGTGCAAATGCTCACAGCCCAGTCATCCATGACCACTGCCTAAATAGACTCACCAAGCAGCCACTGTCACCTCCCCTGCATGACCCCAGCAAGAGCAATCCCCCACAACAACAGCCACCATTGAGAGGGTCATATCCATTTCCAACAATGAGCTGGAGAACAACCATCCACCCCACATGAAGATCATCCAGCACTGGCTTAAATTGTGGCAATCACAGAGGAATGGGCCAAAATAGAACAGCTGTTCTACAGGCTATCAGTGTACCCACCCCTCCCCAGATGGCTCAACATTTCAGAGCAGGACACAAAAGCTCCATCTAGGATCCTTCCCTTCCCTCAATTAAACAGGAGAGTTCCAAGCAAAGGAGAACAGATGTCCTGCAATCCTGTTAATCCAGAGCCAAGAGAAGAGAATCCAGATGAGAAGAAATCAGCAAAAGAACCCTGGCAACATGAGAAAACAAAATATTTTGACACTCCCAGGTGATAACAATGGATTTACAGTCATGGACTCCACCGTCAAGGAGATTACAAATATGACAGGAATGGAATTCAGAATATGGATGACAAAAATGAAAAGAATTGAAGAGAAAGTTGAAAACCAACAAAAAGAAGGCCCCAAAATATTTCAGGAAATCAATGAAAAAGTTGCTAAAAAGCTAGACAATATAAAAAAGGATAATAATAGAACTTACAGAAATGAAGAATCATCAAGTGATTTCAAAATACAACAGAAAGCTTCAAAAACACACTAAAGCAAGGAGGAATCTTACAAGCCAGAAGGGATTGGGGACCCACACTCATGGTTTTAAACAACTGCCAGTCTAGGGTGATATTACTTCATAAATGTGTTGGGGAGGATTCCTTCTTGATGTTGTGGAATAATTTCTGCAGGATAGGCACCAGTTCTTCTTTTTAGGTATGGTAAAATTTGGGTGTGAAACCATCTGGTCCAGGACTTTTCTTTTCAGGAAGGTTTTTATTACTGCTTCAATTTTGGTACTTGATTTGGTCTGTTCAGGAATTCTATTTCTTCCCGATTGAGCCTAGGGAGAATGTGTGTTTCTAAGGAAGGCTGTGTGTTTCTAAGATTTGTCCATTTCCTCCATGTTTTAAAGTTTATGTGCATAGATGTTTTTATAGGATTCATAGATGATATTTTGTATTTCTGTGGTATCAGTTGTAACTTCTCCTTTTTCATTCCTGATAGAACTTATTACAGTCTTTTCTTTTTTGCTTCTCATCAATCTAACAAAAGTAGTGTCAATTTTAATTTTTCAAAGAAATTTTTGTTTTATTAATCTTTCATATAGTATTTTTTTGTTGTTATTGATTTCATTTAGTTCTACTCTGATCTTTGTTATTTCTTTTCTTCTGCTAGGTTTAAGGCTGGTTTGCTCAACTTTTTCTCTGGTTCTTTGAGATGATACATTAGATTGCCTATTTGTGATATTTCTGTCTTTTGGATATAGGCATTTGTAGATATAAATTTTCCTCTCAGGACTGCTTTAGCTGTGTCCCACATATTTTGATAACTTATGTCTCTTTTATCATTTAGTTCAAAGAATCTTTTGATTTCCATATTAACTTCCTTCTTAATGCAATAATAGTTCAGCATAAGGTTGTTTAGTTTCCATGACTTTATGTAGAGATGATAGTTTCTGTTGCAGTTGATTTCTAATTTTATTCCACTGTGGTCTGAGAAGACGCATGGTATAATTTCTTTTTTTTTTTTTTTAGATTTGTTGAGACATGCTTTGTGGCCTAGGATATGGTCAATCTTAGAGAATGTCCCATGAGCTGATAAGAAAAATGTATATTCAGTGGTTTGGGGGTAGAATTTTCTATAAATGTCAGTCAGGCCCATTTGTTATAGAGTTCTGTTTAAGTCCATTGTTTCTTTGTTTATTTTCTGTTTGGAGGATTTGTCTTGTTCTGTCAGAGGGATGTTGAAGTCCTCAGCTATTATGGTGTTGCTGTTTACCATTTTGTTTAGATCAAGTAGGATTTGCTTTATGAATCTGGGTGCACCTGAGTTAGGTGCATAAATATTTAGAATTATTATGTCTTCTTGTTGAATTGTACCCTTCACCAGTATGTAATGATCATCTTTGTCTTTAACTATATTTGTAGATTTGAAGACTAAATTATCTGAAATCAGAACTGCCATGCCAGCTATCGTTTGGCTTCCCTTTGCTTGAAATATTGTTTTCCCTCCTTTCACCTTGAGTCTGAATGCATCCTTGTGAGTTAGATGTGTTTCCTGAAGACAGCAGATACTTGGCTTGTGTATATTTATCCATTCGGGCAGCCTATGTCTCTTTAGTGAGCAGTTCAAGTGATTCATATTTATTGAAAGAATTGATAGGTGGGGCACATTTATGTTCATCCTGTTGAGTTGAACTTTGTTGCTTTATTTTCTCTCTAGAGCCATTGTGGTATCTGGCCTTTGATTCTCAGCTTTTGGCTGATTTCACATTGGTGAGTGTTTATTGTGCTGATCCATGTGTAACACTGTTCTGAGTTCTTCCTGGAGGGCAAGTTTTGTCTTGATGAGTTACCTCAGTCTTTGCTTGTCTCAGAAGGTTTTTATTTCTCCCTTGTATAAGAAACTTAATTTTTCAGGGTAAAAGACTCTAGGATGGGCATAATTCTGTTTGAGAAAAGTGAGAATGGGGACCCAGTCTCTTCTGGCTTATAAGGTCTCAGTTGAGAAGTCTTCAGTTAGTCTGATGGGTTTTCTTTTGTGGGTAACAGGATGCCTATAATTCTCACATTAATCCTCTTCATATAATCCCACATTTCTTGTAGGCTTTGTTCTTTTCTCTTATTTCTCTGCTCTATTTCTACAACAGACTTATTTAATTGAATGGTGTTACTTTCAATCTCTGAGATTCCTTTTCTGTTTGATCTACCCTATTCTTGAAGCTTTCCAGTGTATTCTGTAATTCCTTAAGGAAATTCTTCTTTTCCAGAAGTTCTGTTTGATTTCTCTTTAATATTTTAATTTCTTTAGGGAATTTTTCTTCCAGGTCTTGGATGTGTTTGTGTGTGTGTGTGTGTGTGTGTGTGTGCATGTGCATGTGTGTGTGTGTGGTCTCTTTGTGTTGAGTATCCACTTTCTCTTGCATATCATTGAGTTTTCTTACAAACTATGTTCAAAAGTCTTCTTCTGCCATTTTAGTGTTCTGAATTTGGTTGATATCCATTGCTAGAGGGTTGGTGGTCCCTTTGGTGGTGTGCTTTCAGTTTGATCCTTCATACTTCCAGAGTTCTTTTTCTGATTACTTCCCATCTGGAGCAGCTGTTGCTTCTTACCTTTAGATTTTTGTTTAGATAATACATGCCCAGTTTAGACTCTGAGTCAGTAGGTGGCATATGTGGGTGAGATTCAACCACACTCTGTGTGATGAATCAGTAAATGCAGTAAAAGTATGTGCAAATTGACCTCCCTGTCAGTAGGTGGTGCTTGCTGGGAGGAGCAAGCGGCAGTGTTGTTTTAACCAGCTCTCCTTACTCTGGAGGGGTACTCTAGTGCCTCAGGTGGTGGGTGGGGCCCTGCAACTTCCAGGTATATCCTATTCTCCACCTCAATATGGGCAGGTGGGGGAGTGAGGATGGGCAGAGGAACGGGATTGGGAGAATCTGCCCTCAAGGTCCACAAATGCTCTTAGCAGGGGGCACAGGTCTGTTCTCTGCTCCTGGGCAAAGCTGCCAGAGAGGGGATGAAATGGCCCCACTCAGCCAAACCGTGTGCTTGTGGAGATGGGGCTGTCTGAGACCTGCAATCTGGAGCAGGCTTCACTCCTTTTGTCCTCCTCTATTCTGTGGTTTCTCCTGGGCCTCTGCCAGCAGGCAGTACCTCAGACCAGCAAATCTCCCCTGACTGCTATACAAACCAGGAGGTTCCTCGCCCAGGATCACAGCCTGAGCTGGGAGCATGGCGCTCACATGGGAGGAGGGTTGCCCCTAGAGCACACTGCTGCTAGGACCCACTGTAATCTGCTCCTGAAGGTGCACACATCTCAGTAGACTAGTTCACAAATATCCCTTCTGTGCCCCAGAACAATGTGATTGAGACCTGTGTGTACAGGATCTGGCCTGCAGGCCTGTCTCCCAGTCCCAGAATCCTGGACCCTGCCAGGGAGAAAAGTGCTGGTCTCAAGTTACCCATGTTGTGCACAAGCTGGATCGATGTCTCTCTGCCTCAGGATTTGCCCTGCTCTGATGGAGTCACCAGGTAAGCAGCACCTGGAAGGGCTGGCAGGTAAGGAACTCACAGTCTGAGTACCCCTCAGTCCTCTGCAGGGCCCCAAAAGGAAAGGTCTTGTTCCCTGTGGATGCCTCCCGGTGGTGACTAAATTGTCTCTCTCTGTAGCTGTGGGTAGGGAAGGGAAACGGGAGAATGAAGCAATATGGCACTTGCCGATTGGCTCAGGTCTGCAGGGTGGGAGGTGCCCCAAGGGAGCTGGGAGCCTTGTGCCCTGTCTGCAAGAGGCTCATCACTCACTGGTGGTGGCCATCTCTGTATGAGATGCAACGGAGGGGAAATTTAACCACTTCACCTACCCTTGTTGCTGGTCTCCAAGCCTCTGGTGGTTTAGACCCTGCCAATGCCTTTCTCCTTCCAGTTCTTCTCCACAACTTTTTCCTGTGAAGTCTCCTATAGTTTCAGGCACCCTTCCTTCCAACCCTCATCTGATCTATGTTTGTCTGCCTGTTTGTTTTTTTCACTTTCTTCTAAAATCTATCTTTCTTGCAGAGACACTCTGGCCAGTGGTCTTTCTTGTCCAACATCTTGCCTCAAGTCCTGTTGTAATAGTTTTTTTGTATGACTACTAATTAATATTTTGAAACATTTTATTACTTATGTAAAATTAAATGTACTTGTTTTAATAAAATATTATTGATAAAAAAATCATATTTAATAACAGCTTAGTATTTGATACCAAGTGACAATTATTCTCCAAATTTGATGTTAATTGTAAGCAATCAAACTGAGAAGCACAATATGCAAACAAATTGATCACCCCATGTCCCCCCAAGCCATTCTGCTCTATTCACCAACTTGTTAGAAAGGAACAGACATTTGCCAGAATAGTGATTCTACCTCTAAGGAGTTTAAATATTGGACACTAGAGAAAGGAAAGATCCAATTCCTCATTCAGAATATTTCTATCCAAGACTAAAATTATTACAACTAGCCCTTGACTGCTGGATATGGAACATTGTTTTTTCTGCTTAGAATGACAGGTTTGTTTGTCCTTGTATGGACCTGTATCTGATATATGGTATTCAGGGAGATAGATTCTTGATAAAAAGTCAGAGTAAATTTAGCAGCATCATTTTCTTAGACTGCCAGACAATTTTTAAGTTCTATATTTTAGTGAATTCTACAGCCACCATTTATAATTTAGAAAATGAAATGCCTAAAACATTCAGAAATTTTATATAACTCAAAATATTTTATGTAGAATTTTGTTTCAAAATGAAGAATGAATTTTAGAAGTAAGGGATTCTGCATGACACAATTTATCCAAAAGTATGTCATCACTATTATTAATTAGGTAACCCTTTATAGTTAGATATACCCTAGACATATTCCAGATGATCAAAACACACAGAATCATAAACTATGATTATTGTTAAATAGTTTGCCCTTTTCTTCAAAGCTGCTAATTATGTTCTAGTCAAACCAATGCAGTTGGTGTTTTTACAGGGTCTTCCTTTGTGCATTAGAGATATAAAGTTTCAGACCAGTGAGCAGTAAGCATTGAGTAGATCTGGTTCTTAAAGTTGGCTATGGATATGTAAAATTCATTCTCAGTAATCACAGATATAGAAGTGGAAAAGAAAGGAGGAGGGAGGACTCATATTCAAGACTACTCTGTGTTGTACTATTGTGATTATCCAGACTCACGTGAATTCACAAGTGTAGACTGATACACAAGAGACTATTTACATTGCCTTTTTACATTCTCATCTAAGGAAGATCATAGTTCTTAATGATGATAGCTAAATATGTACAAAAGCACATAATATAAAATAAAGCTGTGCTATAGTATTCTATATTATTTATGTACTATGTAAAGCATTTACCTAGAGTTATATATTTTATACCCTAATTATTTTTAGTGCTTTTTTTTTTATTTTGTGGAGGTCAAAAGGAAATGTAGAAAATGCATGAACATGAAGGTCATTATACTGGGGTTCTGTTAGGTGATAAAATAAAAGGAAATTCAAAAATGACAACCATGCAAAACATCTGGCATCCTGTCACCTGAACATTTTTATAACTAAACTGCTACATGTGCTTTTGTGGGACTGTGCCAGATGGACACTGCAATTATATACAGCACTGAATTACAGCTCTCAGAGGAGGAGATTTGCATGCTTCCACTTACACC
This sequence comes from Cheirogaleus medius, assembly GCA_008086735.1. Lineage (NCBI taxonomy): Eukaryota > Metazoa > Chordata > Mammalia > Primates > Cheirogaleidae > Cheirogaleus > Cheirogaleus medius. The sequence continues at coordinate 27,043,508 of VBSM01000361.1, forward strand.
ATCTATGCACTCAGAATAAGAAAGGGCTACAGAAGACAAATCAAATTCAATGTTGTAAAAAGCTTAACTGCCTCAATATGAATTCTTCTATGATCATTGATTACTTTAATAGAAAATTACTAAATCGTCAATATGTTTAGCTGTCATTAATAATCTATCTGTCTATCTATATCTGGAAAGAGCAACAGTTTGATTTCCTATACCCTACCTTTTTCACAAGTGGGATGACTTTTAATTCAGGCATGGAAGTGTCATGTAAAAAGAAAACTCATTCATAAAATTCTTAATATATACATTCTCTTGGATTTTTTATCATCATTAGCTTGAGAAATCGAAGCCTTTATTACAACGGAGGCCCTAATCTTATACAAACAATAGCTCACCTCTTGGCCAGCAGTGTTGTCTCCTTCTCTGTACATGTCTACATCATTTTCTCAGCAGCTATTGAATACCAGCAACTGCTTCCAGGTGTTCCAGGAGCTTTTTCATGTATCTAGTACATATAATAATTTGCACTAATTTTTTAAACAAACTAATGGGATAATGTAATGTCCGACATCATCTAGAAGCTAATTAATGACTTAAATGCAATTATTAAATATATTTATTTATTTGAAAGAAACAAAAAATGAAGCCATTATTATTTGTAAAAAAGAGTCTATTTTGGGCCTGGCATTTTAAATACATTATCTAATTTAATCTTTATAAAAATATTTGAGGAAGGTATTAATATTGTTTCAACGTCACATTGGGAAAACTCAGTAATGAGGAAGAAAACTTGAACATGAACAGTCATTTTAAAAGTGGTAGAGGTGGAAGTGAAGCTAAGCTGTTATTAGTAACAAGGTTCAGGAACTTTTTATAATAGCACACTGATACACATATAATTAACAGCAGTGACATGGCTCATTGAGATAAATTATTACTTTCAGGAATGATTTTTTCCATCCATTTTTTCCATTTGCATCTTCCGAGCCTGTGTTTGGTAAAAAAGCTTTTTAAGTCTGGAATTCAAAATCAAAGTGGAACCACATAATTATGGTCTATAATTCAGAATGAACATACGACAGATGAATTCCAGATAATTTTTCCCTTAATTATTTCACCTTTAGGTAAATATTTAGAGTGTTACTATGTTGATTTTGCTAATGCCTCTTTTGAGATGAAAATCCCAGTGCTGTGATTTTTCAGGATCAAATAAAAAAGGTGAGAAATAGTCATTATCTCAACATTCTTAGCAAAAAAAAAAACAAAACAAAAAAAGACCTTAATGATTATTTTTGCTTACAAATTTATTTTGTCATGGTTTGGTCTCTACTGCGTCATCTATTTTAAAGTATGAGAAAATTAAATGTTATTTCATAAATCTATGTTTTAGCAATTGCTACGTTGAAAAACAAATGGAAAACAAAATGAGAGTCAGGGAATTTATACCCATATTTTATTTCAATCACCCATACTTTGCCTCCTTTATATATTTACTAAGATGTGTTTAATATTCTTTTCCATAAACATTTGGCATACCTAAGTACCAACATTTTTAAAAAATAATGATCTTTCTGTGAAATACAGCTCACAAAGACTGTGACCCATTTTAATGCAAAAATCCCCATCTGGTCATTACAATAAGCTTTGGATATGAGTAAGAGAATCTGGGCAAGTTCTTCAACTTCATCACCTCCTGTGGAAAAGTAATCCAGGAGAGAGTGTGCTCCAATAACTTGCAATTATAGCTTTGGAGATGGCAGCACTTCAATGCAGTACAATTTATGTTCCTTTTAGGGAGAACCATACAATGAGAGATGGTGCCTTATTTCATTGGTTGAGTTCTCTTCTCAAGTTATCCACAGATGGATGGGAGTGATTAAAAACAAGTTTGATGTTTAACACCTGCTCAAATAGTACCAAGAACATTCCATTATGTGATACCTAGAAGGATCAAGCTAAGCCATGCAAGGGAGACACTTGAGCTCTTTGTCCTTGATCAAAATCTTACAGATTTGTTTGGTTTTCATATTTCAATGTAAACTATTCTTTCCAGGAAAAGTGCTAAAGAAAATAATCTGATTGCATTTTTATTATCTATTTGGAAGTTGTAGTTATCTCAAAATAAATAAAATGTTTTAAATACATATAGTCGCAATCACATTGAAATGTACTTCACAATCATGGCAACATTTTTAAAAAATACTTCTAACTTCACAATGCAAACCAAGCAACACAAAATCATCTCTCCATGAAAAGAAATTTTTATAGACTTAGTAATGTTGCAAAGCAATAAAATGAAATAAAGGTAAAATATATTTTAAAATATCTTATTAAACAAAGAAACACCCTCCCTCTACCCTGCAATTAAACAATAAACATATTATGAAAGCAGGTTTAAGATAAAGGAGCTATTAATTCTTCTTGCAAGATTGTCACCGTAAATCAATCATGTATAAACATCTAGCATAAACAGTGTTCATCAAGTTAGTTGCTAAGACTGTTGACTGTTACAATTTAGAAAGACTTTTTCGTTTTGCTGCTTGCTTTTCTTTAGGAAAAATAATATTTACTTCACATTAACAAAATTCTACATTAATTGAAGAAATTGCGACTATATTCATGTTTCTCTCCAATGGCTATATATAGATGTTCATGTAAACTTTCTAATCAAGTCCTCATCAGAGAAAAAGAAACTAAAAGGAAAAAGAAGAAATGCTTCTTGTACCCCAAAACTGAAAAAAAATTACATGATGTTAGATGTGCTGGATAAGTGATCAGAGCAGTTATTCAAATACTTAACAAATATCATTAAAACATTAAATATATCTTTAATTATTTATATGATTACACAATTGATGGATTGGCAGTTGTGAAAAATAATATACTATGCTTATAGTATTAAACATAATAAGATCTGAATAAGATCTGAAAACAAGTATTTTATTTCAAAAGTTAGATGCAGAGAAAGGTGAAAATTAATACAATTCACAAGTGATTTAAGTAAACCTTGAGGAATGAAAGTAAATGAGCTCCTGTTTATATTTTGAAATTGGGAAAAAAATTAATCTACCTGTTTAGTAGGTAAAAAAAAAGAAGTAAAAAATGCTGAAGTCAACTCTATCTGAAATTAATTTGTTATACATGAAACAACAGTGAGTACAAAATGGTAGAGGCATGATGAAGAGTGTACTCTAAGTGCCATACATGTGGTAAATGTTATTAGATCTCATGAGAAAGCAAAGTCCTGTGAGATAAAATGGTTAGAAACAATTTTATGAGGGTGAAGAGATTTAAAGGGGTGGAACAATCACAGTGGAGAAATTGACTATACAAATTGAGTTAAGATCCATGGAGATTCACTTTTTATCTGGTACTCAAGAGCTAACTGTTTCCAATTTTAACCTGGCAATAAAAAGTTCAGAGCTTTCAGAGTACAGGATCTAATTTCATGGTATTCTGTTTTTGGAGTTCTGAATAAACCTCATCATCAGAATGTAATGGAAGGGAGATTTGAGATCCAACTCCCTGAGTTTGTCTCTGAATAGCATTGAGTAAATCAAATTCAGAGGTTTTGCCCTGAAGATATTTTGAATTTTGCTGGTAAAGCTGGAAGTTGTAAGATCAATGTTTGAATGGAATGGGGGAAAAATGAAGCCTGAGAAAGATGAAATTAACTTTCTTAGTAACTAGCATCAAAATTCATTATCTTCTTTCCTTAGCTTTACTTTCCTTAAACAACCATCTCCTTGTTCATTGTTTAAGTCTAGATATATTATTTTTGACTCTAGGCAAAGGACATCTTATTTTCACTAAATTGCATCTCAAAATAGGCTTCTGATTCATAGTGGCTTCATACAGCCTGGGAGTTGCTGTTGTTGTTTTTAATGTTCGTTGTGATTTTATGTAGAAGCCTGAGAAATCTTTATCACTGTATTCTTTTTGCCAATACCTTCCATTGATTTTAATTCTGTCCATGAATTTTTAATACAGCCAGGATATTTCTAATTTTTTTTTCTCCTTTCTTTCTTTCTGTATACTCAAGTTCACAACTCATTATAAAGAACTCTGTAATAAACTGGGTCCATATATAACTAGCACTGGCTTGAAAAATAATTCTCACTTCATTATTCTTATCCCTAAATCCAAATGCCAATTTAAGGCATACTCTGTGAAAGTTAAAAACTGAAAGGAAATACAAAGTGAAGTTTCATATTCTGTATTCACATTTTTCGCTTTGTTTATTGGTTTATTGACTTTTTCCCCATGAGATATAAAGCTGTAAGAGGGCAGATGTCATGTCTTCTTTATTCAACACTCTATACTAGGCATTTAGCATTATACCAACATTTTTTGTAGTCATTTGATCTTTGTTCAATGATTGAAATCTGCCTAATTCCCAGAGATGATAATTAAAAAATAATGTTTAGCAAGTATGAGCCTTATTTGCTTTCCAGGTTAAGAAAGAAAGAAAAAAAACAAAACAAAACACAAAAGTAGCATAGTTGTGTTTAGCAGCATATTAAGCATTACTGTTCACCTTAGGGAGACTAATTAGATATGATAATTATATTTATGGAAGTGAGTACCTGAATTTGCCATTCCTTGCCTCACCTCTGCCTGAAGAACAATAGGAAACTTGTAAATACAATCTCATTAGGTAACTGAATTTTCCATTATCTGTACTTTTGCTGCTCACTTTCCCTAATTTATTGTTTTTCCAACATTCCGTCTGAGTCTCAGTCATCTAGAATACACTGGTCAGGCAAGTGCACAATTCCAAATTACTGTGATAGGAAAATATTCTTTATAAGAATTATTTATAATGATAATTTGAGTCTCTCAGTTCAATTACTCAGGTGTATTTTTTTAACAGCCTCAAAATTCTTGAAAACAAATTAATATAAAACAATACAATTCACTTCTTTTCCCATTTTCCATTTCTGAACTTGCTCCTGAGACTTATGATTTTTAAAATATCATTTGCTCTGTCTTCAAAAAATCCCAAATCTACTGTTTCCTGTGTTTCTTGTCTGTGACATAGCATGTCCTGGATATATATTTTACTTTGTTGCAATAAATATTTGTCAGTCACATACTACAGATGAGAATGTACAGTGGGAGAGAGGTTATATCTTTGGCATGTCTGTGTGTTGAGAGATACAAAGATAAGTGAGACATAGTTCTCTACAGTGTAGGGGGCTGATTCTGGTGATTGCCTAACTTATACTAATCATTCACTATAGCCTGTAATGTATGTGTGCTGCATGATGCAGTGGTAACCAGTATTCTCTTCAGATCCAGTTACTGTCTTGGGACATAATAAGAGGCTTGAGTTTCTGCACGTAAGCAAATGCTGCCCAGCTCCCACACGGAGGGCCCCCGTGATGGGAGTCTGGAGGCCATAAGATAAGAAGAACATTCCCAAGGTCTGGCCCCGCAAGATGGTTGGTTAGTCAAAGACGGGCAACGACCTCCCACGGGAGGGGCGGCCTAAGACAGGCACAACCGTAGGGGCCTGCTGCTGATCGGGAAAGAGCACAAGTTCTTCTAATGGCTGCATTGTTTAATGTTGCTTATTTCAGCCTTGATTTTGAGTTGTGTCCGGCGCTGGCGCCTCTAGTAACTGTTTCTGGATCTGAGACCATGGGAAATTGTTCCCTTTTGTTACAACTCCGGAGTTAACAGTTATCACTGCTGTGCTCAGATGCTCACGTACAAGGAACTAACCTTGGGTCTAGGGGGTATAAAAATAAAGCGACCAGTGCATTGGGCACTCGAGTCATGTGAAGTCTTTATGTGTGTCTGTGTCGTTCTTTATGTTCTGTGTTCCTCCCCCGTCCTGTAATCGGGCCATGACACTACAGAGTCATTTAAAACAGACAAAATTGTACAAAACTAACATGAATATGAGATTGTTTTGAGTATAAGTAGAAGAACAAAGTGCTAAGACAAGAGACTTGATTATTGTTATTATTATTAACAAGAAAAGCAGTTAAGGTGAACTTTGAAGAATGCATAAGATTCTGATGGAATAAAATATACATAACATGTCAAAATCCAATGAAAAAAGAGGACATTTAATTCATTGAAATGATTATACTTGATAAAAGAGCTATTAAGCCAAATGGGATCATGAAGCCACCTTGGGATTAGCAACCACACAGTTGCTGTCATTTTAGATTGAAGAAACTAAAGGTGCAGGTGGTGTAACCAGAGCCCAGGATATCAAGGTCATCCAATGGATGCTGGAAATTTGATGAGCCTCTCTCATGGGAGACAGAACCTCAGAAGCGATGTAGTGACTTGAGAAGAGGCAAAGACAGGAGGACAGAAATTATCTGTCATCTCCCTTTCTTTGGTTTGCCAATTGCCCGTCAGTGCCTTCCACTGGCCCAACTTATCAGGAAGCCCATTGCTGCAGAGGTCTGTAGGAGAGAGCTTTCTTCATTGACAAGTAGAACAAAGCAACAAAGCAGAGGAGACAAAGTACATAAGAAAAAGGATTTTAATAAAAATAAGAGGACATGAAAAAATGGCAGGTGTTTCCTCATATCTAGAAAGAAAGCATCATTGATAGTGCGCATCCATTGTTAATCTGCCCATCAATCTTCCCACATTTTTGATACCTGTATCACTTTTCATCATGCCAGTATTGTTTTGAGAACCGCTCCTTGCCAAAGCTATGTCGGTTCAGTGGGAACATCAATCATAGTAACCCTCCCTTTGACCTTTGAGAATGGCAGATTATATGGTCGAGGATTATCATAATTTATTTCTGACATGTTCATATATGGAATTTCAAAGTTGTTGTTTGTTTCAATATAGATCAAGCAGTCTAAAAACAAGACTACAGAACTGTAGACAGCTTGGTTCCTTGTTAGGAAAACACAGAAGCTCTGAAAAAGACAAATGCTGCCTTCCCCACAAATATCCATAAGCCAGCCCCTCCAAAACACACTAATTGTATGCCATACCGAATACAATTACACATTAATTTAATATAAAAATGTTCATATAAAAGCCAAGCACACCATCAAGACCTTTGGCCCCATCATTGTGACCAGGTGGTCTACCCCAAGGTGATCAGAAGAGACATTCATAAACTGCTATTGTCAAAAATCTGCTTGGGAGGATAATACTGTAATAAAAAACAAACTAGAGATAGATGTTATGTTATTTATATATTACTTTATTCTACATAAGTCCTCGAATGCTTTAATAGGAAGACCTTAGATTATGAACTGTCATGTGTCTATTTTTTATCAGGTAATAAAGGAAATGGAAATTGATATACTCATCAATGTGAGTATAATGTAGTTGAGGACATTGAGCAAAAAGAAAGAAGCCAAAGAAATATAAACAAAAACATCACAAGAGGGATTCATTCAGTGACTGGGGTAATCAAAGACTACAATTATAAAGGAAGCATAATTTTAAAATAAATTTGCAATGTGAATTAAGTATGGATAGGTATCAAGGGAGGAAAATATTTGAGTTCTGTTAGGAGAATGAATAAAACAGGAAAGTCTGGAGTATTTAAATCAGGTTTAAAAAATAATTTGACCTCAATGGCTAAAACAGAAAATTGTGCAAATTATCTTTTCTGTTCTCTCCCTTCCCCTGATAGAACTTTGTAAAGAATTAATTGCAGGGAAGTAACTTTGAAAATATAGTTGCAGTCCCAATTTTAAAAGTCTTATTGATTTGATCATTCCATAATGTACACATGTATTGAAACATCATATTATACCCCATAAATATATAAAAGTAATATATATTATATATATTATATATTATTATATAATATATATTAAAAATAATTTTTTTTCCAAATGTATATTTTATTTTATTGATGTTTAAATCACATAAAATGCACTTTTTTAAACTCTTCAGTTTGGCAAGTTTTAATAATTCTATAACCCCATGTAACCGTCACTCAAAACAAAAGAGAGATTATTTCTATATCCCCAGAGTCACTTCTTGGCCCTTAGAGTTTATTCTTCTCAACTCATACTTTTGTATTTCTAAAATTATAGGTTAGTTTTGCTTGTTTGTGGATTTAACATTCTTGAAATCACAGTGTTGCTTTTTTTTGTGCCTGGCTTCTTTAACTTAACATATTATATTTGAAATTCTCTATGTTGTATAGGTAGTTCATGCCTAAATAATAGCTAAATAATATTCCATTTATGACTAAGACAGAATTTGTTTATCCATTGTCCTGAAGGTGAAAGTTTACTTCCAGTTTAATGCTATTACAAATAAGTCTCTTACAAACATTATTTTCCAAGTTATTTTATGGACATAAAAAATAACATATGTTTTTCTTTTCTTGTGTAAATAAGGAATTATTGGTGATATATTTGAGTATACATATGTGTGTGTGTGTTTATTAGAAACTGTCACAGAGTTATCCAAAATAGTTACATAATTAAATAGACCTATATTCTGGAAAATATTTCATATTGTCTGTCTTTTTTTTTTTAGCCATATCAGTAGGAGAAAAATGGCATCTCATGATTTTAATTTGTATTTTCTCAATGAACTAAATAATCAAACATCTTTTTATATATTTATTGGTCATTTATACAACTTCTTTGAAGTATCTATTCAAATTTTCCTGGTTTTAATTGATATTATTTTGTCTTCTTTTTATTGAATTGTGAGAATTCTTCCTTTCTATGGATAAAAGTCTTTTTCAGATGAAATTTCTGAGAAAAATATTTCAATGTGTAATTTTTTCAATTTCTTAATGATGTAACTTAATGACCTGAAAGTTTTCAATTTTAATGAAACTTAATCAATTTTCTTCATTAGAGGTTTTTTATGTTTTATCTAAGAAATTTTTGCCTAGCCAAAAGCTACAAATATATTACTTTGTTAACTCTAAAATATATTTCCTATTTTTTACATTTAGTACTGTCATCTTTCTCAAATTATGTTTTGTATATAAAGTAAGGTAGAGCATCTACTTTCTATTTATTTACTTTGTTGATAGAGATAACCAATTGTTCCATCCCTAACTGTAAAAACTACTTTATCTCTCTCATTAAATTGATTTGACATTTTAGTCAAAAATTATTTGACTATATACCTTCAGATCTTCTTTTGGTATCCTTTGGTATCTATTGTGTTCATATATCTTTTGGTCTATTCTCACACAACTTATTATTAAGTTATTATAAACTTCCTTGATTATTATGATTTAATAGTAAATTTTAACTTAGGTGAAGTAATACTTTCATCTTTTCTTCCTTCTAAAGATTATTTTGGCTATTCTAATTCTTTGTATTTTTACATATGTTTTAACTTCAACATAAATTTTTTCAAAAAAATCTGCTAGTATTTTTACCAGGATGATATTGAACTATAAATAATTCTAGGAAGAATGGATAGTTTACTATTATTGAGTGTTCCAAACCATGAACATCCATATCCCATGTATAATTTAGGTCTTCTTTAACTTCTCTCAGCAATGCATTGTGGAATTAATGCACAGATATTAAACATATTTTGTTATATTTGTTATTTCACAGGAATTTGATATGTTTTAAAAATTATTGCAAATGGTATTTGCTTTCATCTTCCACTTAATTTCTAGACTATAATAATGCAAAAGATTTTGCATTCTGATTTTGGTTTCTGCTATCTGGCAATAATAACTTGCTAGCTCTAGTAAATCTTTGCAGATCTCAAATACTATTCTATGTACACAAGCATGTCCTCTCTAAATGAATCCATCTAACACCTTTTTTTCTAATCATCTTGCTATGGGTCTGTTCTCTCCTGGAAGGGGCTGTCATTTTCTAGAATTTAGTTCACTTAGGTTTATTTGCTTTCTCAGTTTTTTAATGGATTAAAAAAAAAACAACTTTTATTTTGTAGTGTATTTGGCATGTTCTCAGTGTTTGGATCAGGGCAATTTTCCATCTGATGACTTTCTACTTCCTTATCAGAGTGGAATCCACAAGTGGGATATTAATTCTTTAAATAAACCATTATAACTTAAGACTGAGTATGTCAAAAGTATATTCACATCAGAAATAATGACAAACATATCCTTTTGATTAATGACCAAATTATCACTTTAAATGATTGTATACATTAATTTAAGGAACAATTAATGTTTTAATGCTGAACTTCCCTTTAGCTAAAATTTATTTCTATATTTTGCACTAAGAAAGAATGAAAATCAGTAGTTTAAGAATTGTGGCATGAACACAAAACACAGAGAGCTAGAGAGAGTGTCAGTCTCACCCTTACAATAACGTCAAACATAAATTTTTTGAAAAATGAAAAAATGCAAATAACAACAATAATGAAATCACAATACCTACCTATTAATAAAATGAAAAAATAAAGCTGATCATGGAGTTCTACTAAGCCACACACACACAAAAAACAATGGTGATCTAGCACCTTTTGTATTATCCTGGGTAGAGCTGAAACCCATTCTACTAAGTGAAGTATCACAAGAATGGAAAAACAAGCACCATATATACTCACCAGCAAATTGGCATTAACTGACTTAACTGACCAACACTTAAGTGCACATATAGTAGTACATTCATTGGGTGTCACGCAGGTGGGAGGGGGGAGTAGGAAAAGGGTATATTTACACCTAATGGGTGCAGTGTGCACCGTCTGGGGGATGGACAAGCTTGAAGCTCTGACTCAGGTGGGGCAAAGGCAATATATGTAACCTAAATGTTTGGACCCCTGTAATATGCTGAAATAATAAAAAAAAAAGCTGACCGTATCAAGTTCTTGCATGGATGCAGAGTAAATGGAACTCTCCTACTTTGGAGGTGGGAATGTGAAATTGTACAGCCACTTTGGAAAATGGTTTTGTAGTTTCTTATAAAATTCAGATACATTTAACATATAAATTAATAATGCATTCCAGGGTATTTTCCTCATAAAAACTATTTATAGTAGCTTTAATCATAAATAGCAAAATCTGGGAAAAAAAGATATCATTTAACCACTGAGTGTATCACTGTGATGTATTCATACATTGAAATGACTCCTGGCAATAAAAAGGAATGGACTATTAATACATGCATCCACACGTACTTTGCTAAGGACAAAGAATCAAACCCAAAAGGCTACATACTATATGATTCCATTTGTCTGGGTTTGATCCACACTACTATCTTCTCCTCTCTATCTTCTTTCTTAGCTTCACTGTTTTTGTATGCGGGGTCTCCGGTCATCTCAGTTGTCTCTCTCTCCACACCTGGACTACAACTCCTCTCTGCTCTCCTCAGTCTAATGTTATACCTTCCAGCCAGGCCATTCCAACAAGAGATGTCTTTAGTCAGCCATCTTGGCTCTCTCTTTTTGTTTTTTAGAGAACCCAACCTGTAAAATGGGTTTTGTCTTTTACATTAGCTTATCTTTGTAATAAAGAGCTCTCTCCTCATATGTGGGAACTAAATATTAAAAGCAATTGATTTCATGGAGACAGACAGTAGAATGATGGAGACCAGATGCTGGGAAGGGTAGTAGGGAGAGGTAGATAAAGTGGGGATGGCTAATGGGTGCAAAAATATAGTCAGGGAGTTAGATGCAATGAAGAATATTTGATACCACAACAAAGTGACTACAATCAAAAATAAATTAGGGTATGCTTTAAAATAAATGAAAGAGACCGGGTGCGGTGACTCACACCTGTAATCCTAGCACTCTGGGAGGCTGAGGTGGGAGGATGACTCAAGGTCAGGAGTTTGAGACCAGCCTGAGCAAGAGCTAGACCCCGTCTCTACTAAAACTAGAAATTATCTGGACAACTAAATATATAACTAAATATATATATAATTAGCCACGCATGGTGGCACATTCCTATAGTCCCAGCTACTCAGGAGGCTGAGGCAGATGAATTGCTTGAGCCCAGGAGTTTGAGGTTGCTGTGAGCTAGGCTGACACCATGGCACTCTAGCCTGGACAACAGAGTGAGACTCTGTCTCAAAAAAAATAAAAAATAAAAAATAAAAAAATAAAATAAAATAAATAAAAGAGTATAATTGGAATATTCTTAACACAACGACATGATAAATGCCTGAGGTGATGGATACCTCATTTACCCTGATTTGATTAATTCACATTGTATCCCTGTATTAAAAGATCACATGTACCCTGTAAAGCTATATAACTATTTTATACTCATAATATTAATAATTAAAAAGAAAAGAAAAGAAAATTATTTTTGAAGAATCAAAAAAGCTAAAAAGAGCTCTTTCCATTTAGACTTTTATTAATAGTTAAGATACAATAGCTTAATTCAAATCAACTAAATTGACAAAGTACCCCAGAAGTCATGATAGGATACCACAAAAAGTATCATCAGAAAGTTACATTTTGCTAAGGAACAATAGCAGCCACCAGGAAATGACCATACACAAGGCTCTTCCCATAACCACCTGATTTCTTTGAAAGGGATTCTTGCTGTGCTTTATTAGATTATAGTGAAATTTCCATTATTTCCATGTCACATTAAATGACTGTAAGTTGCTTAATCTCTTGATAAGAAAGTGTCCTGGTAAATTATGAAACTCCAGGCTAATAAATCACATGAAGCACTTGCTAGTAATGCTTTATGCATCTGCTTGAAAGCTAGGCCTCAATGGCAAGTTTGTCACCTCCTACTCTATTGTTTTACTTACATTTTTGGCCTTTTACATTATTTTTATTATTGATTATTAATTTATGTACATTAAGGTCACTCTGTGGTGTACCATTCTATGGACTTGGCAAATGCAAAGAGTTATGTGCCCATCACCATATGCATGCTATAAAACAGTGTTATCATATTAAAAACTTCCCTGTGCATCCTATTTGTAGCCAACTACTGCCCCTTCTTTCTACTTCTGGCAACTACTGATCTATCCTTGGTCCCTATGATTGTGCAAAAAGAGCCCAAATAACCAAAACAACTTTAAGCAAAAGAATAAAGCAGGAGGCATCACTGTGCCAGACTTCAAGCCATACTACAAGGATATAATAACCAAAACAGCATAGGACTGGCACAAAAATACAGACATAGACCAATGGAACAGAACAGAGAAACCAGATATAAAATCATCCTCATCCTCATACTGCCACTTGATCTTTGACAAAGCTGACAACAATATACCCTGGGGGAAAATCTCTATTCAATAAATGGTGTTGGGAAAATTGGATAACCATATGTAGAAGGATCCACATCTCTCTCCACTCACAGAAATTAATTCGCGATGGATAACAGACTTAAACCTAAGATATAAAACTGTAAGAATTCTAGAAAAAATATTGGAAAAACTGTTTTAGATATCAGCCTAGGCAATGAATTTATGAAGAAGACCCCAAAGGCAATTACATTAACAACAAAAATCAATAAATGGGACTTTATTAAATGAAAAAGCTTCTGCATAGCCAAGGAAACAATCAACAGAGTGAATAGACAACCTACAGAATGGGATAAAATATTTATATGCTCTGCAACCAATAAGGACTAATACCCAGGATCTACAAAGAACACAAGCAAATCAGCAAGAAAAAAATCAAACAACCCCATTAAAAATTTGGCAAAAGACATGAACAGAAGATTTTCAAAAGAGGATAGACTAATGACCAATATATATATATATGAAAAAATGTTCAAAATCTCTAATCATCAAGGAAATGCAAATCCAAGCCACAATGAGATCTCACCTAACTCCAGTGAGAATGGCTTTTATCAAAAAGTCCCAAAACAACAGATGCTGGCATGGATGCAGAGAGGAAAGAACACTTTCGTGTTGTTGATGGGACTGCGAACTAGTACAACCCTTATGGAAAACAGTATGGAGATTCCTCAAAGAACTAAAAGTAGAGCTACCATTTGATCCAGCAATCCCACTGCTGGGTATTTACCGAAAACAAAACAAAACAAAACATTTTACCAAAATGACACTTGCACTTGAATGTTTATTGCAGCACGATTCACAATCATAAAGATATGTAATCAACCCAAGTGCCCATCAACTCATGAGTGAATTAATAAAATGTGGTATATTTATTCCATAGAGTATTACTCAGCCAAAAAATAAAAATGGTGAAATAATACCTTTTGTAACAACCTGCATGGAACTGGATACAACATTCCGAAGTGAAGTATGGAAAAAAACAGCACATCTACTCACTATCAAATTGGAACTAATCAATCAACTCATGTGCACATATCAAAATAAAAGTCAGTGGAAATCAAGCAGATGGGAGGGAGGAGGAGGTAAAGGGTAAAATCACACCTAATGGGTCCATTGCACGCTATCTGGGTGATGGGCACCTTTATTAAGTTTGACTTACACTGAACAAAAGCAATTCATGTAACCAAAACATTTGTATCCCCATAATATTCTCAAAACAAACAAACAAAACAAAACCCAGCCACATCCCTTTTCATTGTTTCCCTTCTCTGGTGGTGGTGTGCTTAGTCAGTGAACTTTATATCCAATATTCTACTTATATTAGAGAGGGAGGACATTAGCTAAGTGCTTTCTTTTATTCAAGATAATCCTTTTCATAATGACTTTTTCTACTATTTGTTTTGGCAAAATTCAGTAATTTCTGGATATTATTAGAGAGTAGCAAACTGAGTGCAAGAGTTTACAAACTGGCTTTGGGATATTCACAAGTCACTTTCAGTATTTGGTCTTTCATTATGTAGAAGTGATTTAAAATTTCATCCAGTAATATATGATTCTATAAGTCTTTGTCCTCTGTCTTTCCAAATTCTCCTTTAAAACATACACACCTCATATACATGGACCTAAACACATACCGACAATACTTGCCCTCATACCCACTGCCAATTACTTTTTATAATTTTTGCTCAAATGTTTCCTAATACTTTTTTGCTTTGCAGAAGTAATTGATAAAGAAAATTGAATTAAATATTGGCCAAAATACATTTTTTAAAAAAATTGGTTATTTTTATTTTATTATAAAATGTATGCCATTCATATAGCCTCATCACTCTAAGAAAAAGTATTTTCTTTCAAGATTTAGTCAAATGTATTAAATATAATTTTTGAAAGAGTAGCTCTATTAACAAAAAGTGAACATTTTTCACAAACTTCTTGATTTACATGGCTCTTAAATTAATCAAATCAATAATTGCAGTGAAGTACTAAAGTGAAAGAAAATGAACACTTCTGAGTGAAGGTAAAATGCTGGTAATTAGCCTTCAGTGTCTTTGAGATAAAGGAATCCTAGACTTTTCATGTTTGTGTGTTACTTCTTGCTAGTTAAAACTTTCCTGCAGTTAGAACAAAGGAATAATCAAAGGAAAAATAAAAGATGTATTTGCAGAAATATAATATTAACCATTTGCTTTCTCTTTATTGCCTTTATAAATTAAGTTTAAGAATTCATTTATTGTGTAGCTTGTTCCAAGTTTTTTTTCAGATTCAGTAAGGTCAGTATTTAACTTTAACATGTTTAAGAGTGTAGAACCTATTGGTTACAATGCACTTTTCATCCTCTCCCTTTTTTTTTTTTTTTTTTTTTTTTTTACCACTTTTGAAGCCTCATTTGCTTTAGGAATGAGCAATTTTTCAACAAGTACATTTCTTGTTCTAATTCAATTTATTTTGATTCATGAACATAATACTTTTTTGTTTTGATACTATCTAGTCAATACATTTTCATAGCATGAGACATGATGCATAAAGAGGAAAAGCTATAATACACATGAACATAACAAATGAAAGATGCTATATAAACAGAGAACAAAAGGAATTATACTTTCTTTGCATTTTCACATGAAAAAGAAACCCATTAAATACGAGAGACACGTTACCAATATATTAACCTATGCATTTAATTTGTGTTTCTTCAAACAGAGAGTATATTTTCAAGCTCCCTAGAGTTGTTTCTCTTAACAGAATACATGATTTATAGCTACTATACTTATTTGTACCACTTTGCCAACTAGAGATGACTTATTTCTTCTGCAAGAAATAATGCTGACTGCAAGGTTGTGCATATTTTAGATTCTTTCAAATCCTGGGCAAAATGTCAGAAGAAGTTGTAATCAGTATATAGCATTTTTAGGGCCTAATTTATTATTTTGTGCTTTATCTTCAGGTATTTTTCATAGGATTACCGACATGGTCTGTCTTTGTCTTTAGAAAAAGTAGCATAATTTAGATGTCATTATGTAGAATTTTTACCCCTAAAGACAACTTTACTTTTGAAATAGTTATTTTATGATACTTAAAACAATAATTCCTTACATTGGGTGAAGCTTTAAATTTCATGGTCACTTTGACAAATATCTGCTTTGTTTTAGAGGTAAAGCTAAACATCAAATGCTAATGTTGAAGGAAGAAATTGAATTATTACCTTGTGTGTTTTTTTTAAAAAACTTTTCAGTAACAAAATTTAAATTATAATTTGAATGCATTATAACTGATCAAAGGTGTTAGCATGTGGTTGGCACATTGAAATTAAAATGAAAGCACCAAAAATTCAAACATATTGTGATTCCAATACTCTTCTGCAGAACATTCATGAATTTAAATCAGCAAACGTTAGTTCTGTTATCAAAGTATAAATTAATTTTCAATTTGGTTTTTAGTTTGTGGTTAAAGATACACTCACTCACTATCTTTACTGCATAATTTTCTGCAGTTTCTTTCCTTCGAATGGAAAGTGATGTCTCTCCTCATAGTCAGTCAGTTGTTTTTTTTATCCCCATTCCTTCTAGGTAAGGATGTTTCCTTTTAGTTACTGGGATCAGTTTTGTCTATGAGTGTTATCTATTTTCAGTTTAATGATTTTATCTTAGAAAGCATACAGCATGTTTGAAATAGGGGCTCAGAATGGTATGTCCCAGACTGGACATATCTATGTTATTCTGCTCAGTCTGCCATAACAAAATACCATTGGCAGGGTGATTTATACAACAGAAAGTTATTTGCTCACAGTTCTGGAGGCTGGAAGTCTGTGATCAGGATGACAGCATGGTTAGGTTTTGGTGAGAGCTCTCTTCCTAGCTTGCAGAGAACCACCTCCTTGCCATATTCCCACATGAGGGGGGGGCGGGGAAGAGAGAGAGAGAACTTACAAACTGTCTGATGTCTGTTCTTATAAGGACATTATCCCATCATGAAGGTCTCACCCTCATGACCACATCTAATTCTAATTATCTCATAAAAGCCCTTTCTCCATATATAATCACATTGGGATTTAGATATAGAAATTTCAGGGGACGTAATTCATAGCAATGCCCTTAGGCTTCTGGCCACTGCTACTCTTCCAGATTACTTGAAAATTTCCTTCATCATCATCAAATAATTAGAGAGTTTCTTTTAACCTTTATCTTGTCTTATATTTAATATATTTCTACTTGTCATACTGGGTTCCATTTGAAGCTAGTGTTTCACCCTCTTAGTCTTACAGTATGTGAAACAATTGGCCATAGATTAGAAATCTAGATTGTCACTTAATATTACCAATCATAGGAACCTCACCTGCTGTAGATCCTAATGACTATTATTCAACACTATGGTTCCTGTGGGGCGCGGTGTTCCGCCATTACAAGATGGCGCCTAGTTCCGGGTGCAGCTTAGTGGTAAACATCTGAGTGCGCGTGCGCGCCAGAGGGGCGTGAGGGTGTCTCAGTACGTGGCCCTATCCGGTCCTTGGCTGCCTTGGCTGGCCTATCCCTGCTGCTTCCTGTTTGTGTGAGGGTATATTAGTGCCTGCTCCCCGCCACGCTGGGTCTTCCGCAGAATGTAAGAGTAAGAGGGAACCCCAATAAAGCACAACAGAAGAACTCCAAGTGTTGCGTGGTCCTTGCTGGCGAGGGGCGCGCGACAGGTTCCCATCTATACAAGACCTTCAGCATCATTAACTTTATCGTTAGTTGGATTTTATACACTGATTTTTTTAAACCATCGACCAATACTGACATTGGATTACTTTATTTAATATAGGCAATATAATGGCCTGACATTCTGTGTATAAATGTCTAAAAGTAGCACAGGCCTAGTTTGGCCTTATTAAATAGGTAAGGGGGATTGTTAAAAAGAGATTATACTTGAGCTAGTTTTTGAAGACTAAGTAACAATATGATATATGAGAAGAAAAGAGTGGCCGTCTGTGGTGATTAGATTGAATGAAGTGTGCATATAAATATTTCATCCCTTGATAGCATACTGAGGAGATCATTTATTAAAAGGTATAAGTGAGGATGCAGATTATTTTAGCTAGAACCATAAATTAACTCAATCCAATAGGCATTTTTCTCTAACACACTTTTAATAACATACTCAAAGAATTTGTTAAAAATACACATTTCTCTGTCAACTACTGATAGAAATGCAAAAATACCCCCACATTTCTGAGATAGTCTGATTCAGTCTGGAATCAATATTGGAAAATACTGCACTAGGCAAGGAAAAGATATTTTAGTTTTTTGTGTAGGAGGATTGGCATGATTCAAGTTCTAGAACGTATGGTCCCACAAGGGCATTAATTCTCCCAGCACTTAGCAAAGAGGCTGCCACACAGTAGGTGATTCATATTACTCATTTTATAAATGAAAACTGCATAAATTATTTTCAAAATATTAATCAGAAATTTGCATAAAATATAAATTAGAATGGGGAAATGTGGAAACTATAGAGTAAAGCTATGATATATTAGAATTACATAAGTAGATGTCAATAAAAATGAAAAGCACTTGAACTAAAAAAAAAAGGAAAAAGAATCTATGTCACTGTATCCAAAGTTTTCTGACAATCATTAGGTTTTACATTACACATTTTACTGGACTTTGAAATGTCAATTGTGTATTTTTTTATATTTTCCCCAAGAAATAGTACAAAAAAAGAGGAGAGAGCTTTCGAACAATCAGCGTTTTATTTGTAGACTGTTGAAATTTCATTACTTGAATGGCATGTTGAGATGTTAGGCTTGGCATATGGCTCACTATCACTTGTGTTTACCAATCACCCTTGTTTCTGCTATTTCTTCTTTGTGGAGTAACCTTCATTCATCCCTATTTCTACCAGATGGAATCCTAACTATTCTTCCAGAACAAATTGAACTTTTGCACCATCTCTTTAATTGTATATTTCTCTATAGTATGAACTCTGATCTCTACTCTAATGCATATAGTGCTCAGTACTTTGAAAGAAAAAATATTCATAACACTTGTTAACAAATAGTAAGGCAGACTTTACTTAATAGGGACTATTGCAATAGGTATATAGGGAGGCTACTACAATGAGGTTTTGTAGTAGGGGAAAGATATCTGGCTCAACTTCACATACACTAAGGAAAAGGGGCAATTTATAGTCAAGGAGTGGGGCTGAGGAGGGGGACAGGGGATAGAAAATTATCACAAGGAAACATCAGAGGTAAGGAGGTATTCTGGCTAAACATACTTTAATTTCTTTTTGAAGTTAAACAATGGTGATATAGTACCTCTTGTATTTTCCTGGATAGAGCTAGAATCCGTTCTACTAAGTGAGGTATCCCAAGAGTAGAAAAATAAGTACCACATATACTCACCAGCAAATTGGTTTCACTGATCAACACCTAAGTGGACATATAGGAATAACATTTATTGGGTGTTGGGCAGATGGGAGGGGGGAGGAGGGGATGGGTATATACATACATAATGAGTGTGATGCACACCATCTGGAGGATGGACACTCTTAAAGCTCTGACTCGGGGGGCAAGGAGGGAAAAGGCAACACACGTAACCTAAACATTTGTACCCCTATAATACGCTGAAATAAAAAAAAAAAAAAGAAAGGACTAAAGTTGGGCCAGCATGATCAAATATTACCTGGGGAATGGTGGAGGATAAGAAACCTGATCAGATGTGGAGGGTGATTAGATTTGAAGGATGGGGGACATAGGATAAATTGACGCAGCAGAATTCTTGCTAAAATTGTTCAATGAAGAGACGAATATGGAAGTCCAAAAGTCACAGCCTACTTGAGAAGATAGTTCAGAGGAGCCCAAGTAGAGTTTGGTAAGGGAAAAAAGTCTTTATCAGTACTGTTTTCTTTTAAGTTATTGCATCATGATTTGTAATAAATTGTGTACTTCACTGTCATGTATATTGTAGTCAAAATTGTCTTATTTTTCTAATGGTCTTTACATCCATTTCTTCACACCAGTGTTTCTCAATTAATATTTGTTTGATAAATAAATGAATTTTAAAAACGACATTCTAATAACTCCTTAATCCTCTTCCATAGTTAAGAGAAAAGTGGTGAAACCTTTGTGTTATGTATTGTTAACTTGGTGTTTGAGGTTGGTTTAGTTTAGTTTATTTTGCCTCTTTTACTTTTCAATTTTCGTTTTCAATAATTATTTATTAACTAAAAATGTGTTAACATAGAAACATTTTTTATTTATCATGAAAAACTTTACCCTTTACCCTTTATTTTTATTTACCTCATGAAAAACTTATCCTGGTGTATATGTATGTATATGTGTGTGTGCGTATATATAGCAATTCAAAATGTGTTTTTCCAGCAAACACTGCAACATTTCTAGATTCAATGACGGTTTTGAATTTAGGCTCTAAAGCAGTGCTACATTTTTATAATAATTGGTAGTATATGTGGTAGCAATTCCTAATGAGATAATTGGAAACATATGGCAGCAATTACTGTCAATCAAATCCTGCAGTATCTCAGTAGGTAAAGTAATACCCTCAATGCAGAAATGTCTGATATGTATGCTCTCAATTTGATCAGGGAATTAATGAGAGTAGTCTATGCTATTGGTTGAGTCACTACCAATGAATGATGCTTAGAAGCAATCTATAACTTTAATTGAGGTCGTGGCTACACTATGTGACAGCAGATATGAATTGGCCCGTCCAATTTGCTGTGGCTCATTAAGACATCCATTGTTGGAGAATTGTATAGACAGGTCACAACAAATCATACCAAGTGAATTATTCAGCCAGGTAGAATTCTATTGTACAAACATGGCCTGGGGCCAGGTTTACATATCAGAGAGAAAATGCCCATGATTTAGTATATATAGTGTAACTTAGTCTTAGCTGGATTGTCAGATGCATCATATTCTCTGGCAGCAATAGCTCATTAAAATCTAAGAGAATAATGGACCTCCTGCTTATGATATGTTATGGTTTCTAGGGAAGCCTAGAGTATATAGCACCATCAATCTGGTATGAGAAGAAAACCTAATTTTAAACTAGAAGCTAGAACACTGTTCACCAATCCCCCCCCAAAAAAATTACCTTTTATAGCCCATGTCAATGTGGAGGCTTTATTGATGACATTTCTTGATCAAATTCTCTCTTCAATAATGCAGACTCAATATGCTCAGAACTGGAGACCATTATCCTAAGCAAAGTATCTCAAAAATGGAAAAACAAACACCACATGTACTCCCTAATAAATTGGAACTAACCCATGGGAACACAAGTATACAGAGGAATATAAAAGTCTTTGGAAATCAAGCAGGGAGAACAGGGAGGAAGGGAAGGGCAAAACCCCACATAACAGGTACAAACAAACACTATTCGTTTTATAGTCCCAACTCAAGCCATATATCAAAAATATCTACACCCTCCATAATATTTTGAAACAAAAAGAAATATTTGAATTTTAGCTGAATAGATGACTGAATATTTTATGAGGCTATCCAATCTCAAAGAGTATCTAGTTTCTCTTCTATTTTTTGACAGCTGTATGTAGCCCTATTATTTTAATCTTCATTATTGCCAAAATTAGAATTTTCTTACACGTTTAATTTCCTTTTTCCTTCTAATGCTTACATCTACAATGTTCTCACATATTTGTGCTCACACATGCACACACCTATAAATAAACACACACAGACACTATACACTTTATCATAATGCAAGTCTATTATCTGAGTTGGAAACCCATACAAATTAAAACTTCAATGGGACCTAAGACTTTCTTTTGTGTCTTTTGTGATTTTGTCTCTCCAACCCCTGAACAAATCTCATATAATAGTGATAGAGAACTATGGTTTTAATACTGTGCAAGCCTAGTCATAATGATTAATGTTATATATGTGTTCATGTATATAAAAACACTAAAAATATTGTATTTTACATGAGCAAGAATAATAAAAATTAGACTAAATAGGTCTTTAAAAAAAACTGACATTCAAATATACAAATCTGCTTAGGCTATTATTATTTTTCCCTACACCACAAACACCTGCATACACAGTTTTAGCTTCAACAAATCCATTCAATGAATATTTACTGAGTGATTAATGGGTTCCAGACAATGTACTAGGTCCTATGTATATATGATGGGTACAATAGACAGAAAATTTCTGTCCTCATGGAGATACAATCTAGTGCAGAAAAACAAACAATACACAACATGAATAAATATATAAGTTACTAGGAGGAGAAAGAAGCAGTGAGAGGAAATAAGGAAAGTTGGGGGAATGGGATTGGGAAAATATTAAGCAATGACTTGAAGGAGGTGAAGTAGCTGGCCATATGTAAACCTGGAAGAGCTTCCCGGGAAGAAATTACAACCCACATAAATGCCCTTAAGCAGGAATACACCTGGCATATTCCAGACAAACAAGGACGCCATTACGGCTGAGGAGGAATGTGGGAGTGCAGAGAAATAGCAGATAAGATTAGCCACTTGGGTATGGCGCTCACCAGCCGCGAAACCTTGCCCACAGCCGGCACTCATAGTCTGCAAGATAGTTTGTGCTGTGCATTGACGACGAATCCGTTTTGCTCTTGTGTGATGAGGAAAGCTTTAAAGCACTGAAAGCTTGTTTTACTTTACAGGCAGCTTTAGGAAATAACTATAATAACTCCTACTAAGGACTTGTTAAAAGGTCACAGATTCGTAGTAACTTATTAGCAACTGCAGAGATAAAAGCTGTAAAAGTAAAAGCTTTTAGCTGTTGACTGTAGTCAAAGCTCGTACTGAAGTGGTTAAAGAAGTTATGAAGGTAAGCTTCCCCAGGGCCTTTAAAGTCATTGAAGCACTTTGGATTTTACTCTGAGTGACATGGAAGCCACTAGAAACTTCTGAGGAGGAGTGAGATGATCTCACTATACTTTCAAAGAATCACAGTGACTGCCATATTTCAAAAGACTGATTGGGAAGGTTGGCGCAGGAGATCAGTTGGTATGATATTGCAAACATCCAAGCACCATAGAAGTTATGGAATGTGATTGAACTTTGATTTGTTTTGAAGATAAAGTTAATAAAATATGCTCCTCCACTGAATATGAGTTGTGAGAGAAAGAGAGAAGGCCAAGGAGGCTTTGAGTTTTTCTGTTATAAAGTAGTCGCTTTCCATGAATGCAATATGGAATCCTGTAGAAGGATCAGGCTTGGAGTTGTTTTGTGCTTTGTTTAGCTTGGATGTTCATTAATTTTTGTGTTTTCTAGTGGAAGAAGAAATGTTAAATTTGTAAATGTTAGATTTAAACTGAATTTGTGTTCTACCTTCATGAAGAGATGTAATATAGGCAGTTAGATATTATGGAGTAGGGTTAACTAAACTTTTCCTGCTGAGTAAGAGAATTTGACTTTGGTTAGACCTCTACTTATGTTTCCCTGAGAACCTGATGGTAATATCCCAATGGTGTCACTAATGATATGATATGCTGACATACAGTAGGTGGAACTGAAAATTGAAACCAAAACTGTAATATTTCAAAACAGACTGCAGTAGGGCACACAACACAAATGAATGTTCCAACCCCAAACCATAATGTACATCACAGACTCTCTTTTCTCGAACTCTTTTAACACAACTTGTTTCAGACCCTTATGTTCCCAGATAGCACTAAAAACAAATTGAACCAACAAAAACTCTGTGTGAGCTCGTATGTTCTAAAGACAAGACCATTTACTGTTATGGCAACATCCTAGTTTGCAGAAACTGACAAATCCCTACCAAGACCATTCTGTGATTAACTTCGGACATCAAAATTCTATAAATATGCTTTCTTTGACTCTCCCTTTTTGAGAGACCCTACTGATTCTCAAATGTACCCTTTGTTGCAGCAAATTCAATAAGCTTACAATTTTTTTTTTCTTTTTTGCCATAGGTGTGTGAAAAGTAGGTTTTAGCAAATGTGCTTTAACACAAAGCAATATTGCTTTATGGCCAAAAATGCTATGATTGTTAAACTGCCTCTGTAATAGGAAAACTATACTCCTTTAAAGGAAGGTATAGCTTTATGCTTCCATAAGTGCAGTAATGTGGTAATTGGGCATTCCTCTCATGAAGACCCTGGAAGCTATGCCTGTGGAATTGTTGCAAAAAAATATTGCTCTGTGGTAAATGAGGTTTTTAAGTCTAGGTGGATCTTGCACCCACCTGGTATGGATTCTGTTTCCTAGCAGCTGAGCTGTTTGAACTGCTATATGGAATGCTATGAGGACTTAGACAGATAAGGAGTCCTTGAGGGCTGTGGTAGCTGTCTTATATCCTTTTGCGTAGGCTCATGTCAACTGAGTCCTTAAACAGTCTTGTGAGTCTAGAAGTGAAGCTGGACTTAGGCAGACTCTTTGGGGGCAGGGCTGATAGGCAGACTGGAATTCATGGCGAAGCTCTTTGCTGTAGATAAGAATGCAGATGACATCAGTTGTATTGAAAGCCAGAAACGTGATAAGATTTCAAAAGAGGGAATGCAAATAAAAAAAGAAATGAAGATTGGGGCATACAAATCTAAGTGTTCAAAGGGATGAGATGAACCAAGAAAAGATGGTTGAGAAGAAACCACCAAAGGTGAAGTGCAGTAATTCTGCATACTAGAGGCCAAATGAAGAGTGTTTTAAAATAAAGGGTAATCAATCTTGTCGAATGCTTCTGATGAATGAAATAAGATGAAGATTATGAATTGAATATTGGATTGAGTAACCAATGCATGTCTTTTGACCTTAACATGAGAACTTTCAGTGAACTCATGAGGGCTAATAACTGACTGGAGAAAGTTCAAGAGAAAATGGGCAAGGAGAAATTAAAGCTTAAAGTGCAGACAACACTTTTTGGAAAGAGAAAGAGAAAAAGAAATATATTGAAGAATGAAGCAAGGGCAAAAGAGAATTTTTATTTTCCTGTTTTTATAATAGTTATCTCCACCCTCCCCAGCAGGATGTAAAATAGCCTATATGCATGCCAGGTTCATGGTTCACTAGAGAGGAAAAATAATGATGATACGTGAGGGAGTGCAGGGAATGAATGCTTTGGGTAGCTGAGGAGCAGTGGACACAAATAGAGGGGCTGACCTTAGATAAAAGCAAGGCATATTTACCTATGGCTATGTCTGCTTGGAAATGTTTGAAAGAAAGCTTGAATTGTTCTTTCTTTGAACACCAACACACTGAGTTTCTGTTTAATTGTTCATTTAATAAATATTTAGTCAGTACCTTCCAGATGTTCAGAATTCTCTTAACTTCTGGGGAGACAGCAGTGAACAAAAATGATCAAAAGCAGCCCTGCCATCATGAGGTTTCCCTTTTAATGAATCTATTAGATTTGAAATAGCAAATTGAAGAATAAAAGAATTTTCTACAATTTTTATCCAATATAGGAAAAAAATCACTTCAGTGTAGTTTTATTTGTCTTTGTTGAAAATTCAGTCTAACTACTTGCTTGGAAAAGAAGCATGAAAGCACAGCTTGGGAAATGTTTCTTTTAAAAGAACTTCTTATTCAGCTGACAGAAATGATTGTGTCTGGTAATCACTGTTTTCAAAGAACTGATGAGATTGTGTCAGCAGAGGTTTGAGAAGGAATAGTGAACACATCCAGAGCCAGTGCAAATTTTCCTGAGAATGACCAGACAAAACCAATAGAAAGCCTCTATGGATTTCTTTTCATGTCCTATGAAAAAAAAATAACTAACTTGGCAAATGCTATACTCAATTACGTCTTTTCAATGACAAAAATCCGTTGTACTGACTAGATATAGGTTCTAACTAATGCTTTGTATCAAAGCCAATTCAGGATCTGTTACTTAATATGGTCAAGAGAACCTTATTTAAAACTGCCATTTGAAGTAACAGTCACAATTTTCCACACAAAGATTTGGTTCATTGTTTGCACATGGCTTGTACTTCTAAATTACCTTAGGGATTTAAGTGAGCATTTAATTCCAGAGAAAAATAGGCTAAACTTATTTGTTGAGACCTATTTATGTACAAGTTAAAAAAAAAAAAAAGCTTCTTTCTACC
>VBSM01000361.1:27069813-27122059 GCA_008086735.1 Cheirogaleus medius
CTGGGACGAGTTGGCTGCTAAGCAGGACAGGCAGCAGTGGCAAAAACACCCGGATAAATGTCCTCTGCGGGCTGCATGTGGCCCGCGGGCCGTAGTTTGAGGATGCCTGCCCTATTTGATAGGCTCCATTGAAAAGCTATTGAATTAGAACTTCTTGGAAGTGGGGTCCAAGAAACTTCATTTTAAACCAAAACCCAGAAAATTAATATGGCCATTAAAGTTTAAAAATCTGAACCTTGGACCCTCTAGTTGGTTCCATTGTCTGAGCAATGCTGTTGGCCAAGAGAAAATTATGGAACCTACTTTAAGTGAATTTGAGGGTCCTAGTGATTATGAAACGTTTTTGTTGTAGTGGTTATTTTTGTATATTTTGTTTTATTCCCTAAACCTGTTGTTCTCAACTGAAGTGAATGAGGATTTTGCCATCCACAGAGTATTTAGCAATCAATGTCTAGAGTCATTTTTGATTGTCATGAGGGAGGTACTAGTCCTTCTAGTAGGTAGAGAGAGGTCAGGGATGTTTCTAAACACCCTACAATGCACACACAAGCCCCCACAAAATGAATTACCTGGACATAAATGTCAACAGGACTAAATGTGAGAAACCCTACACTAAGGCAACTGACTAGAATTGATGACCATTTCAATATGTTTCTCCCTCTACCAAACCCAGGGCTCAAGGGATTTCCCCCCTCTCCCTTAGGATAATTCTGCCTGTAACCGTGAAAATTCTGTAAGAAATAAAGGAGCCCATTCCCAATATTTTGATCTCCTCCACTGAATCTTGCTTAATATACAGGACAATTAGAGTTCCTATAGAAGATGGCGGGAGAGTGAAACCCTGTTTTAAAAGAGGCAATAGAATAAAACTAGAATGCCAAAATGCCAGATGGCAGTAAAAACTTGAGACATTCCTTTCTTTGCTCTGGGCATCAAAGACATAATTAAGGGTAGAATCTTGTCTTCATGATAATTACCAAATAAACTTGTGATGAAAAAGAAAGTATTTCAACAAAGTGATAAATGAATCTGAAATTTTTTTCATTTGACCGATAATTGAAACAAGTATTCTTTGTCAATTTGTGTGAAATTTTATTCTTTATGTGACAATGTTTTTGAGAATTGACAATGGGTCTCAGTGCCATCTGGGGTTTTGCAATAAAGCAAAGTAGAACATCATAGAGTAAAGTGAAATATTAAAGAACTTTGCCTTAGGTCATCATAATGCAATAGCACAGCCTTAAAAATCAATGATAAATTGATATTCCAGAAAACATACTCAATAGGGCAATTCCAGAGCCATAGACAATCTTACACCCATGGCAGAGAAATTGTCTCCTGTAAAAAATAAAACAAAAAATAAAAGCAAAAACAAAAACATGGTAGAAATTGAGTAAACACAGAAAGACTTTAAGTGCTTACTTTAAATATGGAACAGTTGTATTAGCAATTAGACATGCATTATATTAAGTGATAAAAGAATTTTCAATTTGACAATAAGTAAATTACAAAAAAAGCAAAACAAAACTATAAAAATTCTTATATGCTTGGATGTTCTATGTCTTTTCAAAAGATTATTCTTTCTCAAACAAGTAATTTTGTGATTACAATATGAAAAATTGTCTTGAAGAACAATGTGCAAAAATAACTCAGAAAATCATAGACCAATAAGTTTATCACTCCTTAGTTTATATCCTGTTAATTTTCAATTACTCATTAATATGACAATTATCTACTGAATGTCTACAATATACTAGGTTCTGTATGTCTTCTAGGAATACAGAATGAACAATAAAAAAACATTTTTTCATTGAACTTTAATTTCATTGTGTGAGAAAAATATTTAAAATAAACAAAAAACACACATTTTTTTTCTCTAGAACAAACTTAAAATTGGTGACAAGGCTGGTTATGGGTTACTATTATGTATATCCGAGGGTTTCTTTGAGGAAATAATATTGGAAAGGGCAATTCATTTTCCAAATATTTGTACAAATATAATGAACAATTTGCCTATTGAAAATTAAATTTTCTAAAGACTTTGTAATATTCTACCATGTTAATATTGAGCATATATAATGATATCATATTTTTAATATATAGGTTTTTTCAAGTAATTAATGGCTCAAATGAATAGAGTGTGAGACATATTTTGAACTTACTTTTGAAGGAATTTGTCCATTTTTTAATCCTTCAAAAATGGGTAAGCCAAATTTTCTCAAAATACTCACCAACATGTAAATGGACATGTAAAAATATTGCTTAGCATTTTTGAGTTTACATTTTTTTTGTTTACTAGTGGGCTCAACTATTTTACATATTTATTAGGCATTTGTATTTTTACACAGGACAATGTACTTCATATCAACAGCTGATATTTCCTTTCTTTTAGTATTTTATAATTAAATTTTATAAATTTATTGTGTACAAGTGTAATTTGGTTACATGGATATATTGCATAGTGGTGAAGGTAGGGCTTTTAGTGTATCCATCACTGGAGTAACAAACATATACCCATTAAGTAATTTCTCATCTTGATGATCTTTTGAAATTACATTATTCAATAAGAGTATTAAATTTTGGTAGTTGCCTATATTGCTACCATTTCTCATAAGTTGTTTAATTTATGTATAGAATATTATAATCACTTTGCAATCATATGCACTACCTACTTTTATCATGGGGCATTTTCCAGACTTGAAAGAACTCCTTGGTATTATCTATTATGAATAACAATAATATTTTAGATTTCAGATCATAATTAGAATATTATGAAACTTATGTCTGAAACTATGAGCTTGATAGCTTCCTAATATTTCAAAAACTTTCTGATGAGATCAATGTTGATAGTAATAAATGTGAATTTTTGATATTGTATAATGAGCTGTCTCAAAAGTTGGAAGATCTCATTGAATAATTCATTGATTGTTTGTTTGTTTGTTTTATTTTTGAAATGCCAAATGGATAATATTATGAAACTAAGCATGGATAAAAGATCTGTTCAATGTGCAAGAAAGATCAACATATTTTATTTTAACAAACTATGAGATTTAATTAATATAGTGTCAGGTTCCATATTGCAACTCAGCTTTAAGAAACTGCCACTTGTTGAATTTTGGTATAGTATCAAAGCAGAATATCCAAAATTATATGAAAAGTTTACTAAAATGCTCTTCCTTTTTCTAACTACATATTTGTAAGACTAGATATTTTTAATATACTTGAAGCAATACAACATACAGCAACAGGTTGAGGCAGTAGCTGATGTAAGAATCCAACTATCATCTATTAGGCCAGATAATAAAAAATATCTACAATAATGTGAAACAACGCTACTCATATCACTAAATTCATTCGAAAAGTATAGTTATTTTTCATAAACTTATTATTTATGGTAGCATGCAATGGGTTTATTATCATTATTTTAAATTAATTATTTAATAAACATTTTTAAAGTTTCTCAGTTTTAATGTCTATACAGTGAATATACCTATACCTATAAGTATATCTATATGTCTATATTTGCATCATGCACATAGACAAAAGCTCTTTAGTGTTCTTAAAGGTTTTTAAGACTATAAAGAGGTTCTGGGATAAAAAGTTTGAGAATTTCTGTACTAAAACGATCTGTTATAGAAAAATATCTTAGGTGGTATCTATGGCAAATGCCAAGGGTAGAATCACAAGGAGTCCCAGATTTCTATATTTGAGAACTAGACAATATTCATAAAAGAGCCTTCGGCCAGCTATTGGATCCATGCAAGATGGAGCATCTCTCCATAGGATATCATATAAATGTATAGGCAGAGCTGCCTATCATGCGTGAATTCAGAAGACTGAGTAGGTGCACATAAAAGCAAGTAAGTCTGAGATCAGGCATAATCAAAGTCAGGTGGTACATGTAAGCTGCATTAGTCAAAGCCCTAATCACTGCATCACCACTTTGCACTGATGCTTTTCTTTCAGTTCAGACCTGTGATCAGATGGATGGGTCTCTTACGACCATCTGCTAGAGGAAATAAAATGATGAGCTTGATTCTCAGATGAGTAAAATAGGCATGCATACTCCAGCTAAAAATTGACTTTGACAAAACTGTAGCCTGACTGTAGGTTTGCTCTGCAGTGAAAGGAAATCTTCTTCTTAGGCTGAGCATAAAGAGTTGTCCATAATCATCTACTATGTGTGGAAAGGGAAGTGGCCCAATTAAGAATATGTATATCTGCAAAATTGACTAATTTACATTGATTACTATCTTACCACCTCTCAACTAGAGCTGGTATATAAATTCTACCAGGACAGGGATTTTTATCTCTTTTATTCACTGTTTAGTGCCTAGAACAGTGCCTGGTATACAGCAGATGCTTAATAAATATTAGTTGAATAAATGGGGAAAAAAGACTGTGTATAGATTTATGGGCAGTGACAAGTATCTTGGTTAGTTGAATAGAGGCCATAAAGAAAAAAGATGTGAGGTCAGGGGAGGCGGCTTGCGGATGGAATGAGCATAATGTGTGAAGATCTTGTACTGTGTGTTAATGTCTATCAAAAAGCAACCATCCTGGATGAAGCACTAAACAATCAAGTGTCTATAAATTATTGTTCTTTTGTTTTTGTTATTATTTTTATTGTATCTTTTTACATTAGCTGTTTTCATCTGCTATCTCCATTTTGATATGAACAGAATCATGTTGGCAGGAAAGGAGGCTAGGCAGGGGCAACCTACCAAGTCATTAATTCACAATGGCCTAAGAAGTGCAGAGTAATAGAGATCAGCACTGAGCCCTTGGTCAAGAATTATTTGTGAGGAAGACAACTAATGTTTGATATTATGGTAAACCCCTTCCACCTTGGAAAAGGAAAACATTCATCTTGGCTGATATTTGCATATATTGTTGGTATGGGTTTGTCTTTTCTGCTTACAGGGACTCATCCAGCATTACTATTTCAGGGAATACAGTATTTGATCTCCTGACATATAATACTACATCACAATATTTCAGAACAAGAGATCATCTCCAGTAAAGATGATGTAGCAATGGGCGCATAATCATGACATCCATAACCCAGATGTTGCTAGCCTAAGACAGCAATGGGATAGCCTTTGAAGGCACAGCTAAAGTGCTAGCTTTGAAAAGATACCTTGACAGGATGGACTACCATCCCACATGGATACACTATGCACGATAATTAATGATTATTTTATTTGTATGGGTCTCTAATAGCTGCAATCGTGGGTCATGTACACAAGAGGAGAAAGTAGAAATGATCTTGATTTCTGTTGCACCTAGTGACATACTAGGGTACTTTATGATTTCTGAACTTATAGCGTTAGATACGTTGGGTTTAGAGGCCCCGAAGAGAGAGTATATTTCTGTCAAGGGGCAAGGTAACAATCCCAATAAACTTTAAGCTATAGCTGCCACAGGCCACTCTGGGTTCATTGTGCCTAGAATGCAGAAGGCAAGCAGAACAGTCCACCAGCTACCAGGAGTTGTAGCTACTGTGAGGTCACAGCTGAATTACAGGGAATTTTCCTCTGCTGAAGGAAACTTCCTCACAGAAGATCATGCCTCCCCTCCAAGAGTAATCTGTATCCAATGGTGTGTCAAAGTGGTGGTATACAGGCTTGGTTCTCTTGCCTCTTGTGTGCAACACGGAAGGACTGTCCAACTGCAGTACTCCTCACAAGATCCTCTGAGGCTTGTCTTGCAAATACTTTCCTTTCCAACTCTCCTTAAACTTACTCCTTCATCTTTCACTCCCCTAGGTGTCATTTCTCGGAGTACTCCACAGTCTGAACACGAATCTCCTTCTCACTGTCCATTTTTCAGAGAAATTGTTCTAAGGCATGACAAGGAAGAATAATCTGTATTTTAGTCTTTACTGATTAGTTACTATGCACTATGCATTATGTTAAATATACCTAATGTTCATCATACAATGAAATCTTACAATTAAAATAATCTAAGTAAAAAATGTCTTTTTTTTTCTCAGTAATATAATGTTTATCAAATGGAATTTGAGTATCTTTGTATACATAGGTATATAAATATAGTGGATTCTATTTATATATTTTCAATATTTAACCAGTGTAACATATTAATATTTTTCCAATAGTGAACTATCTTTGCTCTCTAAAAAAATCACTACAAGAAATGATATATTATTGTTGGATAGGTTCATAAAACTGTTCTCCACTTAACTGATTAGGAAATTAGCAATGGCTCCTCATCCTCAGCACTCAATATTAAATAAACTGATGATACCCAGAGAATACTGACCTGTAGTCCTTTTGACAAGTAGATCTTTCTCTAGATGCCAGTATAGTTCTGCTCCTATTGATGGAGTTTCAATTTGAGAATAAATTGTTTCCAAACCTTAGGATTTTTGAAGTAATTGTGTATTTTAAATAAATATTTATATTAAGTAAATCAATAAGAGGAATGAGAAAATAGAATTCTTTTTGTGAAAACCAGGTTGAATGCTTTGGAAATATTGAATATTTTTTACATTTTTTTTCTTTATTTCAGAATATTATGGGAGTACAAACTCTTTGGTTACATAAATTGACTTTGCATCAACTGAGTCACAGCTACAAGCATGCCCAGTCCCCAGACAGCATGCACTGCACCCATTACATGTGAATTTACCCATCCCCTCTTCCCTCTTCCCACCTGCTCAGTCTCCCATGAATGTTACTTCCATATGTGCACATCAGTGTTGATGGATTACTACCAATTTAATGGTGAGTACATGTGGTGTTTCTTTTTCCATTCTTGTGATACTTCACTTGGAAGAATGGGCATCCAGGTTAATACAAGGTATATTAGTACACCATTTTTTTTAAGGCTGAGTAGTACTCTATAATACACATATACCACATTTGTTACTCATTTATTGGTGGGCATTGGGGTGTTTCCACATCTTTGCAATTGTGAATTATGCTGCTATAAGCATTTGAGTGCAGGTGTTGTTTGCATAGAATGGCTTTTTATCCTTTGAGTAAATACCCAGGAGTGGGATT
Source organism: Cheirogaleus medius (assembly GCA_008086735.1). NCBI lineage: Eukaryota > Metazoa > Chordata > Mammalia > Primates > Cheirogaleidae > Cheirogaleus > Cheirogaleus medius. The sequence goes on from VBSM01000361.1 coordinate 27,076,839, forward strand.
ACTGGATCAAATGGTAGTTATACTTTTAGTTCTTTGAGGTATCTCCATAGTAGTTTCCAATCCTGGTTAGAATTCGCTGCTCTCTCCTGACTTAATATTAATGATAAGCTTAAAATGCTATAAAATTTGGAGTGGACAAGACAAACTATAAAAATTAGAGAGGAGATAGGAAAGAATTTTGTAAAACTAAGGCATATCTGGCCATTTGTATTGCTTTTTTCATGCCATTAGATTATTTTTCTGCTTTAAGGAAAAAGTAAATTTTGAAAATTACTATTATAAAAGCAAAAGCACTTTATTTTATGGAAAAATGAAGATAGGAAATGATACTCAGTGGACATATGATCTAAGGAAAGGACTTGGCCCATATGTCAAAAGAATGTATGAATGCACACATATATGTTTCATTTTTCAAGTAAAAGTTTTAATTATTAGTTATTTCTTATGATTTCCTTTAATTAAATTATATTTAATTAACTAAATTTATAGATTAGCCAAAGATATCTTGGTGGGAGAGATAAGAAGGCTTTTAAAGTGTTTGAATTTTATGCTAATGTAACAGGACAGTGAATGTGATTTTAGTTTTATAATTTCTGTGGAAGCCCCAGACAGGAGAAAATTGATGAGAAGCATCACTTTATAAAAAGCTTCTAGGACAATACATGCCAAATTTTCTAAAGGATAGCTGCACTGTCTATCCCAACATCCACTTCCAACTCACAAAAGACCAGAACTTCAAAAAGGGAATTAAAGAGTCACCAAAATACAGATCTTTCAACTAAGTAGGATATGCTAGCATGAAGTGGGGACTGGGGATGAGAAGGACCCATAGAGAATGAGGACAAAAAAGGGTCATTGTCATCTCACCTCCAGGTTTGATGCTTATTACTCTGCAGAGTTCTATCAGCCCACTCTAGTTCATTCAGAGAGTTCATGGCAGGACCTGACTTTCACCTCCTAGAGCAATACTACCCAAAGGGTGGTCCATGAACCGCTTAGTATGGATAAGTAGAAGCATTGAGCATTGGCACTTTGAGAATATCTGTTGCATTTAATCAAAGTAAGGAATAAGGATTATATTAATAAATACATTTTTTCTGTGTTTTCTTTTTTCCTTTTATTTTTCTAGTAATTCATTTATTTTTATTCTGAATGTAATCCTTTCATTATGAAATGTAATTATGCTCATTTGGTATTGTAATACAGGCAAAAGAAAAAATATATATATATAATGTTTATAAAGCCAATATGAATATCCAATCATTTTTCTAAAGATTTTACATATGTTAACATTTTTTTGGTATAGACTTAGGAGGTACAATGAAGTTTTGTTATGTGGATATATTGCATAGTGATGAAGTCTGAGCTTTTAGTGTCACCTTCACCCAATAGTGTGCATTATACCCAACTTACATGAATATGGTTTTTGATATTGGGAAAAAAAGAAAAAAAATCAAATTGTTTCCTTCACATAGATTCTGAGAAACACTGTCCTAGTGGATGGGGAAAAGCTGGTGCCTGTCTTTCATCTGTAAGACTGAAAGCTTCAAAGAAGCAGATGGGTAGGTATGCTTTCGGGTTCTTCTGGGCCACGCCGAAATAGCAGGGGTTAAACAAGTCTGAAAAGTGTAAAAGTGTCCTGACAAACAGGATGATGACCTGTTGAGGCAGGAGGATCCCAGTACCAAAGTCTGTGCCAGCCACCGGGACAGAGCTTTGGCAGGATTTGGTCACAAAGGGGCAGCTACAGAAGGTACCATCATCTTCAGGGAACAGTGGAGTGCCGGGATAAGGATTTCAAACAAAAGGTGCTTAAAGTTGAAGTTTCTTCATAAACGATGTTTGCTTGGATGATCACAAAAACATCCTACATGATTTCCTCTTTGATGTCCTTGAGCAAAAACATTGTTTAGACAGAAAAATCCTTGGCAACAAGCCCTGGGTACTTAAAGTATCTGTAGCATATTCTCTAGTAAAATTTTAATCATTAAACAAATACTTTTAGAATTCATTCATGCAAAGAAAATGTTGTCACAGAATTTCACAGACACAGTCTGCCCTCAGGTAGTTAACATTCTAGAGAGAAAAGTAGATGTTAAATACCAAATTACAAGATGAATCACTTGTTATCCTGGGAATTTTGTAGTGTAGCCACACACATTCTCTGCCATAGCTTTAAAGAAATTTAAACTCAATGTAGAAATAATATAGGAATCAGATGTATGGCAGTAAAAACGGGACTGAGAATGTGGCCTAGATATGTATTCTACTGTTTTACATAAAGTCTGGATCTTACAAAGTATCTGAAGAGAGAAAGGGGTTTGATGTGAGGAAAGGAAGTCATGAGAATGACTCCCAGGTTTTGGCTTGTTTGCTTTTACAAAGACCTTACAAAATTTTACCATTTTGCTGTAATACAAGCAGAATGTTAATATAGTCAGCTATGTATATTTACGAGTTCAGAAGATAGCTCCTTTAATTAGAAAACAAGCCAAATTTTTTTTTAACTTCTTTAGAGCTATGTTATAATTCTCTCTTCCAAGTTAATTGATGCAACACGAAGCTTGAGTTAGAATGATACCCATGTTCTCTTTTAAACTAAGTATTCCTGAGGGGATTAAATGGAAAATATGCTTTATTCTAATTTAACTGATCTTAAGACATTAATATCTTGGATAATAATTCCTAGTGATATAAGCCAATTCTTTCCAAAAAAGCTTTGGTGACATATTTCTGCAATGATGAACCATACTTCTCCACGAAATAACATTCTGTACAATCATAACACATCTTCCCAAATCATCAACTGTCTGCTCACTGCCAAGTTAAAAAAATAATAAAAATAAGCAGATGGTGGGCTAAAACACTCTGAGAAATAGAACACAAGAATATACTATGCAAATCATAACTGGCTGTATGGCCTTTCAAGGGTATTTTTATATCCTGGCACCCTGATATATAAATATATAGACAACCTAAAAATTCTAAATGCTGGTGAGATAAATGCTTTTGAGAAATGTAAGTTTTATTCATATCATATTCATCTGTAAAGTGTATAAGTAATAAGTCTTATATTTTATATATTGATCTGCCAATGATATGACTTATAAATTTGCTCTAGTCAGTTTACCCCTTGGTATCTCACTTACTATTTGTAAAATTGGTTTGATGTACTACAATAATTGTTTCAATTGTCTTCCCTCAACTATTTCAGCAATTACAAGATAGCAAGAAGGAGGAAATCCTGTTGGTCAAGGCTCTAGGGTTTCTACTTTGTGGGAACCACAGCAAGTCTTCATTTACCTGTTGTATGTATTTGATCTTGGAGGCAAGATTCCTTAGAAATATAGTTCTGACTATAAAACATGCCTGAAAATCCATGGATTAGCAGTTAATTGAGGCTTTTTCTTATTCTGAATACAATTTCAGACTGCAAGACAAAGATAGATAATATCACATAAATTTTATTCTATTTTGGTCAAAGTATATGAAATTTTAGTTTGTATAAGTTAAAGGTGGTTGAATCATATGGTTCAACTTAATACAGGAAGGGGGTAGAGTATGAGAAATTACTTAATGGGTACCATGTACACTAAATTTGGGTACCCTAAAAGCCCAAACTTCATCACTATACAATGTATCTATGTAACAAAACTACATTTTACCCCCCAAATCTATGAAAATAAAAAATTTTAAATATAGTAGAACTATATTTACACCATCTCCAACTCCAAAAGATATCAATCCTTATTCCTTTAATATTAAAAATTGAATTAAATACATGTTTAAAAGATTTTTATCAGCTGAAGCTTATTTTTGTCACATTTACATTGACTTTAGTAAATGAGAAGAAAGAAGTCAGCTTTGAATACAGTGTGTCCTGGGCTTTTTGGAAGGGGTATTTTTAATATTGGTTCAACATCACTACTTGTTATTGGTCTGTTCAGGATATCTATTTATTCTTTATTTGAGATTGAGAGGTTGTATGATTCTAAGAATGTATCCATTGTCACCAGATTTTCTAGTTTGTATGCACAGAGGTGTTCATAGTAGTCTGGGGTTATTTTTTGTATTTCTGTAGTGTCAGTTGTAATGGCTCCTTTTTCATTTCTGATAGAGCTTATTAGAATCCTCTCTCTTCTATTTTGGTTAATCTAGCTAGTGTTCTATTAATTTTGTTTGTCTTTTCAAAGAAGCAACTTTTCATTTCATTGATTCTTTGTAATTATTTTTTTTGTTTTCAATTTCATTTAGTTCTGCTCTTATCATTGTTATTTCTTTTCTTCTGCTAGCTTTACATTTGGTTTGTTTTTGTTTTTCTAGTTCCTTGAAGTGTGACATTTGGTTGTCAATTTATGAGTCATAACTGAATTCTACCAGACATTCAGAGAACTATTGCCAATTCTACTGAAACTGTTCCACTGTTCCAAAGATTGTGAAGGAAGGACTCCTCCCTACCTCATCTAGGAAGTCAATAACACTTTGATACCAAAGCCAGGAAAAGATACAACAAAAAAAGAAAACTATAGACCAATAACCCTGATAAATATAAATGCAAAAATTATCAACAAAATACTAGCAAACAGAATCCAACAACATAAAAATGATAATTTTTTATGATCAAGTGAGTTTCATCCTAGGGATGCAAAGATAGTTCAACTTTTGCAAGTCAGTAAATGTGATTCACCACAAAAAAGAATTAAAAATTTAAAAAATGTGATCATTTTAAAAGATGTAGAAAAAGCATTTTATAAAATCCAATATCATTTCATGATAAAAAGCCCTCAACAAACTAGACATAGAAGGAACACACTTAAAATTATTAAAAGCCATATGTGACAAACCTATAACCAACATCCTAATGAATGGGAAAAAGTTGAAAGCATTTTCCCTAATAACTACAACAAAACAAGGATGTCCACTTTTATAACTTCTATTCTATATACTACTGGAAGTTCTAGCTGAGCAATCAGGCAAGAGAAGGAAATAAAAGGCATCCAAATTGGAAAAGAGGAAGTCAAATTCTCTGTTTGCTGATGACATAATCTTTTACCTAGAAAACACTACAGAATCCTCCAAAAAGTCACCTAGGTTTTAAAAATGAATTCAGTAGAGTCTCAGGTTACAAAATCAATGTATGGAAATCAGTAGCACTGTTACACACCAGTAGTGCCTAAGCTGAGATTCAAATCCAGAACTAAATCTCATTTACAATAGCCATAAAATACATACATACATACATACATACATATCTAGGAATATATTTAACAAAAAAGTTGAAAATCTTTACAAGAACTACAAAACACTGATTAAACTTATCATAGATGAAACAAACAATTGGAAAAAACATCCCATATTCATGGATTGGAAGAATCAATATTGTGAAAATGAACATACTACCTAAAGTGTCCTACAGAGTCAATGCAATCCCCATTAAAATACCAATGTAATGAGTGAGATGTGCAACGTTTGGGGGATGGTCACGCTTGAAGCTCTGCCTGTGGGGGGGGGCATGGGCAATATACGTAACTGTAATATTTGTACCCCCATAATATGCTGAAATAAAAAATAAAAATAATTTAAAAATACCAATGTCATGTTATACAGAATTAGAAAACACATTCCTCAAGTTCATATGGAAACAAAACAGAGTGCAAATAGCCAAAGCAACCCTAAGCAAAAAAATAATGGAGGCATCACATTACCTGACTTCAAATTATACTACAAGGCAGTAGTAACCCAAACAGCATAAAACAGGCATACAAGTAAACACATAGCTCAATGGAACAGAACAGAGAAGCCAGAAATAAAGCTACATACCTACAACCAACTAAGTTTTGACAAAGCAGACAAAACTTACACTGGGGAAAGGACATCTTATTTGATAAATGATGCAGGAAAAATCAGGTAGCCACATGCAAAAGAATGAAACTAGATCCCTATCTCTCACCATATAAAAAAATTAACTCAAGATGGCTTGAAGACTTAAATAGAAGATCTGAAACCATATACATTCTAGAAGAAAATCTAGAAAAAACTATTCTGGACATTGGCCTAGGCAAAGAATTCATGACTAAGACCCCAAAAGCAAATGCCACAAAAATAAGTAAATAAATGGGACTTAATTAAACTAAAAATATCTGCACAGCAAAAGAAACAATCGGAGTAAATACATAGTCTGAAGAATGAGAAAAAATATTCACAAAATAAACATCTCCTATAGGCAACTCAAACAAACCAGCAAGATACAAAGACAAAAACAAAAACCTAAAGCCCATTAAAAAGTGGGCAAAACACATGAACAGATATTTTTCAAAAGAAGTGATACAAATGGCCAACAAACATATGAAAAAATGCTCATAGTCAGTAATCATCAGGAAAATGTAAATTAAAACCACAATGGGATATCACCTTACCCTAGTCAGAATGGTCATTATTGAAAAGTCAGAAAAGAATAGATGTTGGTGCTGATGTGAAAAGGAAATGTGTATACAATGTCTATGGGAATATAAATTAGCACAGTCTCTGTGGAAAACAGTATGGAGATTTCTCAAAGAACTCAAAGTAGATTTGCCATTTGATCCAGTAGATTTACCCAGTCTTAATACTGGGTATCTACCTAAAGGAAAAGAAGCCATCATATCAAAAGACACCTGAACTCATATGTTTATGACAGCACAATTCAGAACTACAAAGATATGGAATTGACTTAAGTGCCCACAAACTGAGGAAGGGATAAAGAATATGTGGTATATATATACCATGGAATACTACTCAGCCATAAAAAATGAAATAATGTCTTTTGCAGCAACTTGGAGGAACTGTAGACCATTATTCCAAGTGAAGTAATGCAGGAATGGAAAACCAAATATTGCATGTAGGCAGGGGCATACAGTTTGGTACTATGGATAGTGGAGACTCAGAATGATGGAGGGTAGGAGGGGGATGAGAGAAGAAAAACTAGCTATTGGGTGAAATGTATACTATACAACAACAGGTGCATTCAAAACCCAGATATCACCACTATACGATTCATCCATGTAATGAAAAACCACCTGAATCCGTAAATCTATTAAAATAAAAAAAGAGAAATTACAAAAAAAGAAAATGAAATGTGAATAGAATAAATGTATATATTTTCCAGAATATCTACTTAAGTCTGAAATTGCATGTGACACTATTCTTTAAAAATAATGCAGTCATAGTTTTGAAGTTTATTTACCCACAGAGATAGTTGCTAGGTCTTGGTAACATTATAAACATTTTATATTAGGAAAAGTGCTTGATATTGAATGAACTATTTGTAAACGACATTTGTCATAATATTGGCCACAAAATTCTCTTCCATGCTTCTTACTGAATTTCAATTTAGTAAATTAGATCTAGTTGTAGAAGAGAAATCGAATCCATAAAATATTCTTAATTTATTTTTAAAATCTACTCAGTTGTCCTGTTGAAATCTTTAATGAGCTGTCCTTGATAAAATCTGGCACATTTATGGAAAAAATAGGCAGTCTATGACAAATGTCTAACAATAGGAGTCACACTTAAACAGAACTGTGATCAAAATCATCGCAAAATAGGAGAACCAAAAATTGTAAGGTAAAGAGGGAGAGGGAAAGCATAATATTGTGGAAACTGAAAAGATAATTCTCAGTAAATAGATCAGGTAAGGAGGATCTTGCTGACAGTCAAGGGACATCATGCCTTTTGACATTGCAGTTGCTATCTATGTTAGTAGTTTCTTTCTGTTTTGTTAGGGATTAGGATTCAATAGCTTTATTTTTAGCGTAGACATTTTGCTTTTCTCCCAGGCCATAGCTAGCATTTGTTTTCATATTAAGGTGAGCTATCCATGAAAAATTACCACTAGGAATTAAATGATTTCTTGGTCCAGGCCCTGACTAATAGAAAAGTTGAGTGGCATTTGCAATAGTGATGAAATTCATGAGTCCCTGTCATGCTCTATCATGCTACTTGTAAAGTGACAGCCTAAAACTTAAAAACATGGTCTTTGTCTCTAGATCCCAGTTCAATAAATCTAAGATTCTTTATTCTTTCTTACCTTGGCAGGAACTCCTCCTGCCTTTTACCTGGGTCCCCCAGGTCGTCCATAATGCCTGCCACCAAGTGTTTACACTATTACTGCTGCCACTACCTCCACCACACAGCAGGCCAATGGGCTAAAAATGGCCATGGCTTATCCACCACTATAAGAATGTAGTTTTCACATCAAGGATTATAAGAATTTAACATTCCCTCGAAGGGATTCTGGATCTTTGGCTTACAATAGTCGTTTTTGTTGTTGTCATTTTAGACCTGGAATGAATTCCACATATCTAATGCCATGCAGTATTATATCTGTCACCATTGACCCCTGGCCTTACAATGGCACATAAGGTCCAATATCATCTGGAACCTATTTCTCTGGTCTCATCTTCTACCTCCCTCTCTATGTTATCCTCCTTTCAGCTACAGCTGACCTCCTTGCTCTACCTTAAAAATAATTCCTTTGCCTGGTGTGGTCCCTCCAAATATCACTAGGCTCACTCTCTTACTTCATTTTCTCTCCTTAATTGCCATCTTATCAATATTACCTTCCCAGATCGCCCTATATAAATTAGAAATTTGACACAACACTGTATGTCCTGCTAATCCATCTTATTTTGCTCAATGGCACTTATGATTATATAGCATATATATTTATTTTATTATTTAATTATCTATTTATTCTTTCCCAATAGAATGCAACAGGCTATAGGAGGGCAGAAACATCCTCTGTTTGCAACTACAAAGCTGTAGCACCTGGTGCAGGGAGTGATTGGCATATCTCTGGGACTCAATAAACAGGGCAGGATGAATAAATAGCCATCTTCAGATAAGCCTCAAGCAACTTTTCTGTGTTTTATGTTTCTATGTTGGGATGAGAATTGTTGAGAGATATATCTCCACAAAGGTTGGTTGTAATCCCCTTTTATAACAATGTCGATATGTTATCTCAAGCACCAAATTATCAGATGAAAATGACACTTGGAATCCCTAAAGACTGCATAAATCAATATCAAAGGAACTCACATTTGCATTTCTGAATGTTTCAATAAGTATATACCCCTAAACTCTCTTAATTCTATTGATACTGACATCAGTTGTAATCTAAAACATTTTTTTAAATTGAAGTCTTGAGAATAAATAAAAGATTATTTATTTAAAATTTTAGTTTAAGTTTTCTGTTTGGAAAATAACTAGCTTTTAGCATCAAAGTATATTTCACCAAAAACAGTTTTTTTGTGTCATATTTTGGGATGTTATGTTGCTCCACATATCTGCTTTTGGTGGGAAAACCAACATAGACTGTCATTGAGTTTACTTCTAATATTTTTCTTTTTAGATTGGAATGAACAAAGGAGAGTAAAATAAATGTGTTAAGGAAGTTCTTGAACAAAATAAAGGGAATTTCAGTTTCTCACATCCAAAAATATTTTTCAAGATGCCTACATCTTGGGAACAATTCTATCTGCAGCCAGAAATTTCCCAGTAGAAACACTTCCACCTGAGTTAGAGGAAGGCTGACATTTAACTTTTAGGCAAATCTGGATTTGCCTCAGGGGATTCAGGAGATGTTCAGATTTAGAATTTTTCTGGGATACACTTTAGTATTACATTTAAACTAACTGTTTAGAAGACTCTTTATCATGTCATTTAAATGCATTGTGTTTTGTTGTTATCAAAGTAAACATAAGGAAAGAACAGAGACAAATGCCCCCTTGGGGCTAGAGGATAAAGCTCAGGTTAATATGTACGTCCAAAATGGAAATGTTCTAAATGCAATCTCTCCTTTCCCTCATTTAGCTATGAGGACCTATCATCTATGTCAAGTGACAGTGTTCCAGTGTAATCACTTGGAGATTGATTAACCATTTAAGGTTCTACAGTTAAAAGGAAAACATCTATTAAAGGTAATATAGAGCAGGATGATATTTTGGGACCTTGACCTTTTGATTCTAAGAAATGTTGCTGTCATATTTCTGTAGGAGACAGCATCTGGTATGCAAGATAAAATGTTTTCTGTAATATGTCTCAACCCCAAAGAACCAGCTGATGAGAAGCCTGGATGTTTGTATGACAAGCTTAGGTATTTGCTTGCCTCTGTGAAAATTAAATTGTCACTGTGCCAAGGGTATGCAGAGAATATCCATTAGCAATTGATGTCAGTATGTATATATAGAATTTGAATGGGCTCTTTGTACAAGTCAAAATTGGTTATGTGGAAAGAAACAGAGATCAATTATACCCTTGGAACCCGAATTTTAAAATAAATATCAAGGCAAAACCACGAAAGAAAAGATACTTAGTTCTTATCTATTTCCACCCCTAAAGCACTAATGCACCAAATTTCTTTACTCATATAAGAAAAATGATTATATTATTCACAGAGAAGTTGTAAAAAAAAAAAAAGCTGAGAGTTTTAATATGTGAAAATGTTCTGAATTTTTAAGTTACTGACAATGCTAATGTAAGTCTGTACAACAGCAATAGTTTTGAAGAGCTGATCATAACATGAAGTTGAATTCATTGCATTATATAAAGGATTTCTTGTTAGCACATGTCTTGAGAAATATATATGTATATCTGGACCACGATATTTGTTAATTATCACTTCCAGACTCCTATGTTCACAATAATGACAGGCTATTTCACCTATTCCCTCTTTTGAGTTGGTTTACTGGAATTAATCTTTCATGTCTATGCAGATGGGGATGATGGAGATTGAAAACAGGCATGATTATTATTAACAAAAGTGAAAGTTTAATGGTCAAAGAGATAAAATGGCACAGGCTAGAAAGTGTATAAATTTCTTTTAAAAACCTTCAAAAAGCTGATATTTTTATAATTGCATCTTTTATGTCAGTTGGAAGGGTGATGTACTGTACTGTAGATTGTTAGAGGAATAACAACATTGATTTTGAAATGATCATATGCCAGATAGTATTTTAGCACATTGGAAATTTGGATATATTTTCTCATTTGTTCTTCGCAATCACCCTTTTGAATGTGTAATAGTATTTTTCTTTCACAAAAGAGAAACTAGAACTGAGTATCTCCAGTATTTATGTTAGTGTGTAATATAGCTGTGATTTAAACTCAATTTGTTTTAATCACTAAATCTCAGCTCTTTCTAGTATATTGTCATGCAGACTGGGCTGAATATATGTGTGGATGCAAACACATATGTATAGGCTGTCTACATATTCTTTTATTATTTCTCTATATTCCTATTCAAAGTTTGTTAAAATAGTTAAGTTTATCATAATTTGCTTAAAGTATATTACAAATTTTCACATAGACAACAATATACTTAATGCATTTTAGAGTAAAAGAAAAATATACAAATCATTATTTTTATCTTCAAGGTATTTGCCACATCTTTTAACAGGTATAGATGAATAATGATGAGGAAATAGTGCATACATGTAGACCCATGTATGGTTTTGTTTGTTTGTTTTTTTGAGACAAAGTATCACTCTTTCGCCCAGGCTAGAGAGCAATGAAACCATCACAGCTCACTGCAGCCTTGAATTCCTGGGCTCAATCAATCCTCTCACCTCAGCTTTCTGAGTAGCTGGGACTATAGGTGTGTGCTACACACAAGCCATTTAAAAAATTTGTAGAGATGGGGTCTCACTATATTGCCCAGGCTGTTCTTGAATGTTTCATCTCAAGAGATCCTCCCACATTGGCTTCCCAAAGTGATGGAATTACAGGCATGAGTCACCATGCTCAGCCACTTGTGTATGTTTAAATATTAAACTCTTTGGACTGAGAAAAGAATAGTATGAACACTGGGATGGAAGTGGCTATCATTTGTGAGACAAAGGCAGCAAAGTAATGAGACAAAAACAAGGAATAGGCTGCAGAGTTGCAAGTGATTTGGTTTCCTAAATCATATAGGATAAAGGAGTTACAGTAAGCACCAAGATCCTAAATCATCTTCACATTTAAATATGAATGTGGTAGGATTAGTTAATGAAGAGTTATAAGCAGTGATATACTGTTAATGTTTAAGAACTAGTTCTCTAGGGAGGGGGGTCAAAAGCTAGGTTTGTACCATTTGCTGATTTCTGAGGTATAAATTTCTTCAGCATGGCAAGTTTCAAGTTCCCAATTTTATGTCACCATATTGGGAAATAAGAAATACTCAAGTTTAATGTTTTGACCCAATAAGGGCTAGCTCCAGCACATCATTGCATAAGTAAAATGTAAATAATGGGTGCTTGATTCAGCAAGTGCTGACCCTGAATTAAGAGAATGCCATGAAATATACTGCTTACAACATGGTTCATGAATAAAGACTCTAAAGACAGAGGGGCTAGTCTTGAGGTTATTGAAGTATGAGAAGTAGGTCAGAATTAGGATAGAAGTGCTGGAAATAGAAACTGGTTGGCAATGAACATTTTCTGCAAATGCTATGGGAATAAAAATTTAAAACTTGAACTCAGCAAGATAAGAAACTTGGAGAAATTACATAGATGTGTCTAAATGTGTTGCCAAATTGTAGTTTTCATTAAATGAAATATTTGGCTAGTTTGAATTTTTTTGAATGACAATGTTAAATCAATATTAGACTTATTTTAAATTATATTGACATGGCATTTACTTGATTTTCTTTCATTACACAGGGTTTTGAAGATATGATCATATAAGTAAAAATATTCAGTTATTTCAGTGAACAAAAATAATATATACCTTAATTCCCTAATTGATTTTTTAAAAAATTTTTATTTAAGAATATTACGGGAGTATAAATGCTTTGGTTGCATAAATTGGTTTTGCAACACCCGAGTCAGAGCTACAAGCATGCCCATCCCCCAGACAGCTCAAATCCTCCCTGTTAGTTGTGAGTTTACCCATCCCTTTTTCCCCTTCCCACCTGCCTAAAACCCAGTGAATGTTACTTCTATATGTGCACATAAGTTTTGATCAATGAAATACATGATAAAGTGGAAACCCAACACAAAGAACCACAAAAACAATGCAGGAAATGAATGAAAAATTCCCTAAAGAAATTGAATTATTGAAGAAAAATCAAACAGAACTTCTGGAAATGAAAAAAAAATATTCAGGGAATTACAAAACACAGTGGAAAGCCTTATATTTTATATCAGGCAGAAGAAAGAATATCAGAGCTTGAAGACAACACTTTTCAATTAAATAAGTCAGTCACAGAGATAAAGCAAAGAAATAAAAGGAATGATAAAACCCTATAAAAAATGAGGAATTATGTAAAGTGACCTAACATAGGAGTCGTAGGCATCCCTGAGGATGAGGAAGAATATACACAAGGGTTGGAAAACCTCCTTGAGGGAATAACTGAGCAAAATTTCCCTGGCCTTGCTAGAAATCTAGATTTCCATGTATGAGAAGTTCAAAGAACTCCTGGAAGAGTCATTGTGAAGAGGCAAATACCACAACACATAGTCATCAGACTGGCCAAAATAAACATGAAAGAGGTGCTTATATGAGCTGTAAGGCAAAAGCAGCAGGTAACTTACACAGGAAAATCCATCAGACTAACTGCAGACTTCTGAACTGAGACCTTACAAGCCAGAAGGGCTTGGGACCCCATTCTCAGTCTTCTCAAACAGGGTAATGGCCAGCCTAGAATTTTGTATCCTACAAAACTAAGTTTTGTATATGAGGGGAAATAAAGACATTTTCAGACAAGCAAACACTGAAAGAATTGGTTAAGACAAGACCTGCCCTGCAGGAAGTTCTCAGATCTGCATTATTAATGGATCAACAGAGTACACACCCACCTGTGTAGAATCACCTAAAAGCTAAAGGTCAAAGGCCAGATACCAAAATGGTTCAAGAGATAAAATGAAGCAACAAAGTTCTCCTCAACAGGATGAACACAAATCCATTCCACTTATCAATCCTTTAAATGAATGACAATGGCTTGGACTCTCCACTGAAGAGACACAGATTGGCTGAATGGATAAATAAATCAAGGTAAGTATCTGCTGTCTACATACATTTTTAAATACATGTTCCATCTATTTCTATGGATAACATAAAAAATATGCAGTAAAAATATGGCATCAAAGATAAAAAATGGTACACCTCTATAGAGCACATACCATAAATGAAGTTTGCGGGATTGAAGTTGCTCTGAGTGAGTGAGTGGTAAGTGAATGAAAAAGCCTAGGACATAGGCTAGTACACTACTGTAGACTTTATAAACATTATACACTTAGGCTACACTAAATTTATTTAAAAATTAAGCTATCTCTCTAGGGCATTATTATTATTTTTTTTTTTTTTTTGAGACAGAGTCTCACTCTGTTGCCTGGGCTAGAGTGAGTGCCGTGGCGTCAGCCTAGCTCACAGCAACCTCAAACTCCTGGGCTCAAGCGATCCTTCTGCCTCAGCCTCCCGAGAAGCTGGGACTACAGGCATGCACCACCATGCCCGGCTATCTCTAGGGCATTATGATGGCTACAATGTCATTGGGCCATAGGAGTTTTTCAGCTTTATTATAATCTTATGGTACCACTGTGATATATGCAGTACATTGTTGACCAATATGTGGTGCATTATGGTGTTTTGATATATATAATATCATAGATATATAATACATCAAAATAACATATAGTAATAAGAATTGTATTATTCTTCACGAATATTCTATTTATAGTTAATTTTCAGATATAATTACAGTGGAAATCATTACACTGAACCACTGTCATTCTTTTATTAAGATAGCTGATAAATTATTAATAAAACATTTATGAAGGCTCAGCAGTATGAACAACACATTATCTAAGAATGAAAATCTTTAATGATATAATCTGGGATCCAATAAATCAATAATCATATTCCTGGAAGGAAATCTGTAGCTATGTTTGAAAAAGAAACATATCCATATACACAATTTTATAGCCCTTAATTTCAAGCATTTACACTATTCTGGAAATATTACCTTTTAAGCCAACATTTCTCATTCTTTTTCTCAGCTTCAAGGTGCAATATTTAGAAAGGTTAGTAAAATTCCATTAAGTCATTTTGAGTTATCTAAGGGTGAACTTTAAGAAATTGTTCAGACATTTTTAATACACTGGAAGAGTTGAAAAGTAGTTTTGGTTTTAAAGTTCACACTTGGCACATATTTAGTCTTCACGAAAGAATTGATGCCAGAACTTCTTTGGGCAAGTGGAGGTACTTTAAGAGCAAGATGGAAATCTCTGTAACTTCTGTCTGATACTTAAATTATAGCAGACTGTAGGCCACACAAGGCTGAAAAGTAAGGGATACGTTATTTCTGATCTATTAATATCTTTACGCCTTTTTGTCTTTTCTCATATATTTTCTCATATATTCACTTATTCTCTCTGGGCCATCCTGTTAACAGTCAATAATCTGATAACAGATACAAATATTTTATTTAAGAGAAAAATATTTTGTAAAGACAAGCAGGTTTGTCTCTTGATAAGCATTAAATTGCCATAGTTTTGTTTATTTTTACTTCCTACTTACTCATGAGATGATTTTACATGTGCTCTGAGCCTTCTCAAAAGTAATTTGAATGAAAGAAGTAGTTTAAAAAAGGAGAGAGAGAAAGAAATAAAGAGACAGACAACCAAAAGGCAGTAAAAAAGTATCTTTAATTACTTCAGCCATGAGGTAAAACAATGTTTTACAATTCCACAAAAAACTCACAAAAACCATAGTGATATAAAATAAATATTTAGTCTAAATATACATTAAAGATGGAAAACCCACTAATTATAAAACAGAGAACACCAAATTATTTTTATTGAATGAAAAATACTCAAAACAGAATATAATTATGTTTTATGAACCTTTTGAACCAGAATAAAACCTGAGTACAAAATGGCATTTTTTATATTAACAAACTGAATCTGGTAATATATAAAAAAAAATTATGCACCATGACCAAGAGTAATTTATTTCATGTATGCATATCTGGTTCAACATTCAAAAATCAATCTATCTAATCCACTAAATAAATAAATCCATCAGGCTAAAGAAGAAAAATCTTATCACCATACAGTTGATTCAGAACAAGCATTTAATAAAATCCAACACCTATTCATAATAAAACACTTTCAGTAAGTTAGGATTAGAGGGGAATATCTCAACTTGATAAAGAATATCTAGTAAAACATGTATAGCAAAAATCATACTTAAAAGTAAAAAAAACTAAATGTTTTTACCCTAAGATCAGGAATAAGGCAAGGATGTCTGCTCTTACCACTCTTATTCAAAATAGTACTATTAACAGAATTTCTAGTCAGTATAATAAACCAAGGAAAAAAAGCATACAGATCAGAAAGAAAGAAAAAAACTGTCTCTATTTGCAAATGATATTATTGCCCACATAGAAAATCTCAAGGAATCTACCCAAAACTTCTCAGAACTAATATGTAAGCTCAGCAAGGTCACAGTAACAAGACTAACATGGTGAAAATTAATCAAACTTTTATATACTAGCAAATGAAAATCAAAATGGAAAACATAATACAATTTATAATTGCTCCATGGAAAATGAAATACTTTGGCACGATTCTATTATAACAAAATACATTAGGATCTGTATCCTGAAAATGACAAAATATTAATGAAAGAGATCAAGGAGGAAGTAAATAATACAGGTTAATGCAACATATACATGGATTGGAAAGCACAAAATAGTAAAGATGTCAATTTTCCCAAATTGATTTATAGATTTAATGAAATTCATATCAAAAATCCATCAATATATTTTTGTATAATTAGACAAGTGCATTTTAAAATTTATATTAAAAAAAAACAAAGAACCTAAAAAACTATATAGCAGAAGAAGAAAAAGAGGAAGGAATTACTCCACCCAATTTCGGGGCTTAGAACATAGCAATTAATACAGTGTGGTAATGACAAAGGCCATATATAGATCAGTGAAACATAATAAGGAACCTATCAAAATGGCTAAATTTCTTCAACAAATGATGAAAATCAAATACAGGATAAGGTACAAAGAAACTGGATCACTCATATTGTTGGTGGGAATGTAAAATGCAAAGCCACTCTGAAAAAGAGTTTAGGAGATTCTTATAATAGTAAACACACAATTACTATACTATACAGCAATTGTACTCTTGTACATCTAAGAGAAATGAAAATTTATTTTTCTTATTCTTACAAAACAAGTACACAAATGTTCATCACAGTCAAACCTGGAAACAATGTGGATGTCCTTCACTGAGTGAATTGTTAACCAAACTGTGTTATGTTCATACCAACAATATCAAGGGACAAATTATGAGCTGTCAAAACTTGAATGTAACTCAAGAGAATTACACTGAGTAAAAAAAAAAAATGTCAATGCTAGAATATTACATACTTTATGTTTCCATTTATATAACGTTCCTGAAATGTCAAAATTATACAAAGAGAGAAGAGACTAATGGCTGCTGAGGTTGTGCTGAAGGTGGGGCAACAGAGGTGTGACAGATATTCTAATATAATTTGTGGGAGGAGAATATTGCAGATATTCTCTAGCTCCAACACATCATTGCTTATGATATTTAAATTCTCTTTGGTTTTATATGCTATTTTTCTCCTGGTATATTAGTCTCTAATTTTTTTTACTAGGTACTTTTTCTAATTTTATTTTTTAATTGACACATAATACTTGTACAAATTCATGTGATACATAGTGTGGCTATTTCAACACATATAATATGTAGTGATCAGATTAGGGTAATTAGCATATACATCATCTCAAACATTTATCATTTATTTGTGTTGAGAATGTACAATATTTTTCTAGCTATTTGAAACTATATATTATTGATAACTATAGTCATTCTACAGTGGTATAGAACATTATAACTTATTCCTCCTATCTAGCTATAATTTTACATCCTTTAACAAATCTTTCTTAATCCCTCCATTCCTCATACCCTTCTCATCCTCTTGCATAGTCTGTTCTACTTTTTATTTCTATGAGATCAACTTTATTTTAGCTTCCACATATGAGTGAGAACATGTGTTGTTTAACTTTCTGTTCCTGGCTTATTTCATTTATTATACTTTTTAAGACATGCAGATTAAATTGTCTTTAATGTATTTTTAAATATGATTTTACAACAGAAGCAATACATTGCAGAAAATTAGAACATACTGAAAAAACGTATAAATAAATACATGTATAAAAATATTAACTTATGTTAATGCATTAGTGCTCATTTTTGTATATCTCTATACACACATGTTAATAACATATGATTGCATTACTTTTAGGCCTCTAAGATTGCCCATTGCTTGGTATAATAACAGTCTGATTCTCCAGTTAAAAAAAGTTCTCCTTGAGGTTGGAAAATAGCTGATAAGTGAATAGTGTGATTTTTTAATTTGTGGTTTTTTTTTTTTTACAGATCACATGAGTAGTGTAAATTTAATTTTGAAACCCACTTGAATGCAGGATTATGGTTACAAATATTCAGATTATATTTTTCTTTTTCAAAGAAAAGTACTTTGTAGATTAACAATCTGAGAGTGTCTCTTTTCATAGGCCTGGTCAGTTGTCCTGTATCATGTATTAAATATTACACCATTATCTACATTTAGATGCTGACTTCATCAACTACTAAATTCACAAACGTATTTTGGTTTATTTCTGAACTCTTCCTATTGCACTGGTTTATCTGCCTATTCATAAACCAACATACTGTTTTATTTTTTGAGGCTTTATACTTCTATTTCAAATATAGCTTATGTTTACTCATAGTTCTTACTAAGAATATTGCCTTGTTATTTTTATTTGTTTATTTTTTCATATGAACAGAAGAATCTATCTCTCAGAAAAAATGTAGTATTTTTACTGGGAAACATTTATAAATCAACCTAATAAGATTAACATCATTTGGCTTTTGAGTCCTGTGTTTAAAAATAGCATGACTTTCCAATTTTGTACTTCTGTTTTTGTATCCTTCTGGAAGTTTTTTAGGTTGGTATTAACTAGTAACTTTTCTCTCTTTTTTCTATTTATTTTTCATAATGTCTTGAATCTATTATGGACTTAACTTTTTAAATGTCTTTACTTATTTCACAGAGTCTATCAATCTAAAATCCTATAATACTTTTAACCTGTAAACCTTAATAGTAAGTATTTTTAATGTTAATTTGTAATCTAATTCACAGCAGTTTTTCTTGGGGATCCTGTGCAGCTTGGTTTGAATGTGTTTTCCTCTGTAATAACTTTTTCTCTCTTCTCCACATTCAGTATTATCACATCCCTAGAGATAATTTTTAATTTTAGTTTACTTTCTTTATAGTTTCTATGCCACAGGAATACTGCAAATTCAAATACTAAACTTATATTAGAAACATTACACATTGTCGGAATTTGTTTTTTCACATTTGTATAAAGATAGAAATCTTTCTTCTTCTACCTTGGGTAACTGAGCAGAATTTTTTATCTGAATGTTAACTAATGAAACATTTCAAGACATGTGACTATTGCAAAGGTCTCATTTCCAACTCTCAAGCTATTACACTATTTTTCATCCGTTTGTCTATTAAAATATAAAATATATGATAAATAAGACAATTAACAGATTGAATGCATATTAAAAGTAGTTAATACTGATACAGTCTCCCCCATACACATAGCAGCCACTTTATCAGCTCATATGCTTATGATCAAAGCTATAATTTTTACACCTTCATTTCCATTGATGAAAAATAAGGTCATGACTAGAGTAGTGGGAAAAAAATAAATAAATAACTTCTCTGGCTTGCCAAAGTATTCCCTATTGCAAGAGCAACAAACTCTTAGAATTATTTTTGGGAGTCTATATATGTTTTATCATGAGCAAGTATTTTCAACTACCATATGTTATGGTTTGTTTCCTTCCTGGTTTTCTCCGATTACTTTAATTTATATCTGATTTTAGGGCCTTTTCTGGGCCATGAAGGCAAAGAACCACTTGCCAGCACAAGTCAGTATTTGCGATCACACTGGCACCCATTAACAACAGAAAAATGAATATGTTCCTTTTGTTGCAACCAGACTTTCTATGGATTATTTAAACCAAAGCTTCATCTTATTGTACATGTGTGTATACATATACATATGTTGAAAGATATACACACACAGAAACACACAGAAACACATATTTGTGTGTGTGTATGAGTTTCTGTTGTGGCAAAATACACATTATCCATTCCTGTGTAAGTTTCACTTTGTGAGTACCCAAGCAGTGCTGGTTTTCTTGTGTCACAGTGCTTTGCAATCATTTTAGTCACATGGGCATATTTAGTACTGTATTTGTAGCTCCACTATGACCCTTAAACATGAATTCTAAGTCTGTAAAGGGGCTCTGCTTGGCTTCAATTGCTAAACTTTATTCAGGTTATTCTTACCCCTATAAAAACTAAGACATTTTAATACTAGGGTTGATGTTTTCTGTACAATGGAAAATGGCCCTTACTCTACAGGTATGGTAGCCCAAGCAGTATACCAGACAAGGCCAGATATATCTGAATCTTAATATTGAGCAACTCTTAAGCCAGAGTTGTGACACATAAACTTCTCCTTTAAAATACGTGTTAGAATTCTTCATATATTACTAATATAGAAATTATTTACTTAAAGTTTTAAAAAACCTAAAAGTATTTCTTTTCTTTTTTCCACCTAGTCATGCTATCACATTTTTTAGGGTTGAGTCCCTTAGTGGGAGAAAAATCAATTAGGTTTTCTAAACATATGATTAAAAAAATATTACTTCTCGGACTGTGCAGAAAGGACCTTTGTTTTCTTATACATATTTCTCTATAAAAAATGACACACCATTGAATTATACATTAGTTTAAAGCTCATTTGACATTAATTTAATGAACAATGATATAAAATGTTTATAGAATACAATCACCTTAACATTGTATAAGAATTGATCAGTTGTTAAATTACCTTTTACTTTTTAAAATGCTTTGCATTGGCCGGGCGCGGTGGCTCATGCCTGTAATCCTAGTACTCTGGGAGGCCGAGGCGGAAGGATCACTCAAGGTCAGGAGTTCAAAACCAGCCTGAGCAAGAGCGAGACCCCCTCTCTACTAAAAATAGAAAGAGATTAATTGGCCAATTAAAAATATATAGAAAAAATCAGCCGGGCATGGTGGTGCATGCCTGTAGTCCCAGCTACTCGGGAGGCTGAAGCAGGAGGATTGCTTGAGCCCAGGAGTTTGAGATTGCTGTGAGCTAGGCTGACGCCACAGCACTCTAGCCCAAGCAATAGAGAGAGACTCTGTCTCAAAAATAAATAAATAAATAAATAAATAAATAAATAAAATGCTTTGTGTAAAAAGAATATTTTTATGATTCAAATGTTAATGCATATTTACATTGTTTAGATAGTGTTAAGGAGTAATACAATTAATTGAATATAAAAAACCAAAATCTAATTGAGATATGTTACCTATTGAATATGAATTACATATTTTCAAGTAATTTATTGATCTGAAGATATAAGCTATTTCGAACAGCTATATTAAACTACTTCAAATAGAAACGGTTCAATATATATTAAGAATACAGCCAATGGTTCCTATACTATATGACTTAATGACATTTAAACTGCAATAACATCTGAAACAAGGCCTTTAAATTAATATTAAAATTAAAGAACTCAGGAAAATTAATAGTGTAATTATATTAAAAATACAAGATTAATTTCTTTAATATTATTAACATTTACTATAACTTCAAATTCATGATTCAGCATTTTTAATATTGCCATTGTTGTATTAATTAGGGGAAGTTTAAAATGGAAAACACTAAATTGTTAGCTATTAAAACAACATGTAAATAGAGAATTAGAAAATGAATTAATAATACTGGTTATTAAGAATATGCACCTATGATATTGGAAGACAGAAATGGAATCTAAATAATTTAATTCATAAATAAATCTTTGTATATATCATATTGGATTATTTTCCCATTTTATTTTATAAGTTAAGAAAAGGTGACAGTTTCCTTGTAATGAAGTTAAATTCCAGAATGTGAGTCAGAGTTACCATTAAAATAATATGATAATTTTTTAAAATTATGATGTTACTCTATAAAATGCCATAAAGAATTGTTTTCCAATGTCTTCGAGGTATTGCTTCATATATCTTCCTCATCTTGGAATATGAGGGTGTTAGAAGATGGGACCTTTGGAAGGTAATTAGATTTAGATGAGGTCATGAAGATGAAGCCTTCACAATGGGATTATTGTCCCTATAAGAAGAAAAAACTAGAGTTCTCTTGTTGTCTGATGAGGGTAGAACAAGCAGGCATTCCTCTGCAAACCAGAAAGAGAACCCTCTCCCAAAACCAAATAGGTTGGCACATTGATCTTGGACTTCCCAACATTCAGAACTGTGAAAAAAAAACATGTTTTAAGCCACCTAGTCCATGATACTTTTGTTATAACAGCCCAGACTAAGACACCTTGTTATATTTTTAGGGCCATTCATTGATTTTTTAAAACAAATATAAAATTAAAATACATTTTTAAAGAAATACAGTATATGCTTATATTTCTGTTTAGATTTTTCATTTCCTAAGTTAAAAGACTTTAGAAAATACTCTAATAAAATATATTTGAATAGGTTTTTATGCTACATTATTTTTATCTATTTTTATTAAATGTAAGTTTGATTAGCAACTAAATTTGACTCTTTTATTGTTGATTTTTACAAATCTCTTCACTATCATTATAAACTAGACCTATTTCTGTTTCTGAGTTATTCATTCCTTCTCTTAGCTTAGTTAATTTCCACATTCTAATTTGCACAAATATATTTTAGTTCCTTTTTCTAACATTTTGTGCTTATTTAATTCAATAACATCTTGTTTAATAATTAAAAAGGATTTGCATCTATTAACAGTTTCTCATTCATCTTCTATGTTTCACAGATGATGTTTTCAAATTGTCTTTCTATATCATACATATATCATCGGAAATTTGGTTTATTTCAGGTTGAAAGTTATTTAACGAGTTTACTCATTCTGAAATTCTTTGAGTTCTCAAAGTTAATTTAAATTAAATTTTTATGTAACAGAAAAATAGATATGGCTCCTTTACTCTTTAATTTCTAGACTGAGTTAAACTATGTGCTTGGGACAATTCACCATCTACAGATATTGCCTAGGGGCTTAAATGATGGACATTCTCTCTGGCTTCAGTGTTACGTAAGTGTTTTGAACATTAAAAGGGAGATTAGAAGCTCTTGAACACTTCTATTAATTATTTTTAGAAACAATAACTGGTGTTCTTTAAGTTTAAAACAAAGAAATAAGCAGAAAATAACAATAAAAATCTAGTTTAAAAGATCTGCCACTTCAATGGAGACTTTGAAGACGTAGTTCTAATGAATGTGGAAGAAAGAAGAGGCATTTATGAAAAGCAAGTTTGGCTTGTAGAAAGATATAACTTTTACCTAATGCAAAAAAAAAATGTGATGGAGGAGATGCTAAGGCCAGTTCTAAGGCGCATATATATATATATATATACTTTGATAAGTTACTAAACTTATTATAACATACTGAATTGCAATTTCTAAGTTTTCTTACTTTTGTTGTTATTGCATAAAATAATAAGTTTTCTTATTTTTGTTGTTATTGAATTCTTTTTGATTTGAGATTCTAAACTGGATATCTTTGTCTTCTTTTTTTTCTTGCTTTGGAATAGTAGGTAGTAGTTTTAAAAATAAATGCAACTTTATCTTTTTTCATTTACATATATCAGAAACTCTATTTCTTTACACTACTAATATCACCTTTCTTTGTGTACTTAATATCACCTTTCTTTTTTTAAATTTAAAAATATTAAGGGAAGAAAAATGTTTTTGTTACAAGGATACCCTCTATAATGATAAAGTCAGGGCTACTAGTAGCAACCCTATATAATCTCATCTTTATCATTAAGAACAGAATATTTTCATTTTATCTAAAATATTGGATTTTATTTCATATAAAAATAAAACAAACTTTTTCCTTTTTCTTTATTTTTGTATTTGGCAAACTAGGATAAAACAGTGTAAGTTCTAATGTGTTTTATTGATAAATATATACATTTAATAACATTATGTGTCTTGAATGTTTATTGCTATTTTGAAAAATAGATAGTATTAACATTTGGTATTCTGTTGAATGTATGCATTATAGAGAGTGTAACAAGAACTTTTCTCCTGTACTGCTATGTCAACATGAAATAATTAAATGGATATATTTATAATGATGACTTTGGCCCATGGTAAGTTATTACTCAGCTGGGAGATAAAGCACATGCTATGAAAGATATGATGATGACTATTACCTGTATATACAAGTATTATGTAAAAAAAAAAAAAAGGATTTGTTTAACCTGCCAAGTCTGAACTAGAGAATTACCTGCATATAATATTTCCACATGAAATCTCTTCCGCTGATAACTAAAGAGAGTATTGTATTGTCCCTCCTTGACAAATAATAACTCCTACTATGCTCATAGAAGTATATGAAAATTTTCTAGAAGTTTTTATAAAAAGTTATAAGGGATCTACTTTTGCATACCAGAATGGACTTATGAACTTGACTCTTCCTCATTTTAAACCTCAATAGATCTACAAAAGTATCTAAACAAACGTATCTGGTGCAGACAGATGCAAGTCTCTCTGAAGCCAGCTTTGGACATACTTCATGGAAAATCTTTATCCAGCACAATTTATCTGTCAAACACTTTTTTCTTTTTTTAAAAAAACAATGAAAACATCATTCCTTCCTCAAATCCTAACATTTCAAGGCTGAGTTTGAGGTGTCTCCTCTGCTTTTATTTTTTTAAGCATACTTCTCTCATATCACTTAAGTATATTCTATTAAATTCATTATTTTTCTGGCTCTCCAGGCTATGAACAACTTGGTAATGAGAATATTACCATTGTTATAAATAGGAACTGGCATAGTAGGTTTTCAATAAATAGTTGATGATTAATGACATATGATTTCATGCTTGAAATAGAAAAACAGGTGCATCCCAAAAAAATTTTAATATTCCCAGTAAATGTTACTAATTTAAGTGCCACTTAAAATTTTGTAAATATTTTTACAAAAGGGTGTCCTACAGAACTATGTAATTATTTAGAGAACATAAGCAATGACATTTGAGACTTGCTATGAGCTTACTCTCTTAAGCATATTTCTTAATTTTAAGTAATCAGTTATTTACCACCCATTCAAATGGTAGACTATATTCTCACTTTAAGATATCAAGATTTTAATGGCTGTTGGGTTCTTTTTAATTTTTAAATTAACCTAAGAATTTAGTGAAAATATCAACAGTTATGTCAACGCAAATTTGATTCAATAAGAGAAAAGTGAATAGTCCTTTAACCCAAAATATACAGAAGGACTATGAGTGTTCCTATCTCTCCGCATCCATGCCAACATTTATTGTTTTGGGACTTTTTGATAAAAGCCATTCTCACTGGAGTTAAGTGATATCTCATTATGGTTTTGATTTGCATTTCCCTGATGATTAGAGATGTTGAGGTTTGTTGAGCACTCTCAACTCAGTGGGGAAAATCATTTAAAATGATTCTGTTTTGTAACAATTATTGTTCTTAACTGTGGTCTATCAAATTATCCTTTCCAATCACCACACAGCAAGCTAGACACTTGTCATAACCTCTTATTTATTTTATTTAGAAAAATCTAGTTGTATACAGTACAGTTGAAATCTCTAATGCTATATGCTCACATTTTTTAGCTCTTTTTGGTGCTTCTCTGGGGTTAGAAATGGAAAGGGGGAGGAGGAGACAGAGGTCTCCATTTTAACTTATTAGCCAATAATACAAACTATTCATTCTAAGATACACTAACCTAATACTAACCAAGTGAGCTTTTACTTCCCAAACATCAGTTACATAGGTCTTTAAGGTTATTTACATTTTCCACTTACTATAATTAAAACTAATTATTAGGTAAACTCTTAAAATTTAAGTGAGAAATACAGCTTTTTTCAAGAAAAACTGAATTGAATGTTAGAAAAGGTCACTAGTAGTAGCTGAAATAAAATAAATAATTGGTTACTCAGTGTGAGTAAGACAACTATGAATGATCAGAATAAAATTGAGGGAAATCTAGAAAAAAGTATTTAAGTTGTTTCTAAATTGTCTTTAAATTCTCATTCTACTTCTTAAAACATGAAAGTGGCAATGTATATGATAATTTGAGTATGCTTTATGCAAGAAATAAGGCTGAAACTTCAATTGCATTCAACTAGATTTGGCCCTACATGAAAGATCAGTGAATAAATATGTTTGGATGTTAAAATAAATAATTTTTAAAACATATGTCAGTTTTTAATGTTTCCCTAATTTAATTCTTTGAAAATATTTAAATACCTATCAAGTTTTAATAATTTTCTACTTTAACAGCTAATCAGCAGTCCCCCAAATATAGTAGAAGAGGGCTTCTAGTGTATTATCATATATAGGATTTGAGTCAGTTTTAAGTGGTACCATTTCAAATGAGTGTTTATTTGTATGATGTTTTTATACAATAAATAGCCCTGCTCTACATACTATTTCTAATGCTTTGACTAGAAGAAGTAATTCATTTTCAAGAGGGAATAGTCTAGATTTTGAAATAGAAAAAGGTAAACTTAGATAAAGGGGTTTGGAATAAAAGTTGATAGAGTCTCTACTCTTACATTTCCTAATTCAGCTTCCTAGAGTCCCTGTGTACTTATTTAGCAAATCTATTCCCCATTACCCCAGGATGTTTGTATGCTCTTCCTCTCTTGGGAGTACTTGCTCTGTTATATGTCCATTCTGGAGGCTTTATCCTTTAAATACTTGATAAAAATAGTGGAATAACAGCTTTTAAAACAGGGCTACAGGGAAATATTTTTCTATAGGCATGCTTCTGACAGCATCTCTCTTATTGTAGCAGATAGTCTTTTTATGTAGAAGATAGCTATAGTCAAATTCATCTGGAGAGTCAAGAAAATTATTACATTGAATAATCTGTTATGAATGATTCACTATTATTATATTATTATAAGAATAGTTAATAGCATAGAACTATTCAGATATACTATAAAAGAGGAAAATGTATTATTAAATAGAACTCAAGGTTAAAGTCATATGATAAGAAAATGTTTCTTAGAATGATCCTTTTTAGATAGGTCAGTTTACTTAAGACTCACTGTTTTGATGAATCTGTGAGCATTTTGTAATAAATAATATTTTTATTCATCCCATTCACTTAGAAATAAGTTGAAGTGAATTGTATTGATGTATGTGTTATTGAATCAAACTACTCAGCATTAAATGTCCATAATGAACTTCTGGCAATACAAGAATTGTTAGTACAGTATATATCATCTAATGCAAGTTTCTAAACTTTGGCACTATTGAGATTTCAGGCCAGAAAATTATTTATTGGGGCTGGAGGCACTGTCTTGTGTGCATTGTAGATGTTTAGTGTGATTTTTGACCTACCAACTACATGCACTAGCAACTTCCATTCCCACTTGTGACAATCAAAAAATGTTCTCCATGTGTAACAAATTTCCCTTCAAGGAAAAAAGTCACCCCCAGTTGAGATAAACTGATCTAATAGACTTGTTGATAAGAGTTCAGAGCCAATGAAATTGCTTTGAGAGGGGGGCAGGGTCTCAACAAAGAATAGAAAAGAATTGCCAGAAATGCTTTTTTGTGGAAAAACAGAAAATTCGGATTCAGAAATCAAGAATACTGATGCTTCCATTTTTATGCATACATTTTTAAACCATGTGAGTAACTTAATTAGTCATTGTATATTTCAAAAATTAGAGGTCATGGATGTACTACTCTTCCTACATGTGATTATTCAAATGTATGTTATCTCTTACAATGGACTATGTCTATAAAAATATGAGCCCTGATGAACAGCAAAGACTTGTGGATTTAATATTATTCCTTCCCTCGCTGTGCTATGAGTAATAATGCTGCACACAATTGTCTTTATCAGCTACTCATCATTTTTCTGTCATGGAAACAGCCTTATAATTTAAATCACTACGAAGAATGATACTTTTATTTGGCTTATTTTTTCTGGGCATGTGGAACAAAACTATAGATTTTATTTGACTGGTAAATAATCCATTCCCATATCTGTAAAAAAATGTCTAACATACAGTTTTTCCTATTTATTCACTGATAAATATTGTGTCATTGGAAGAATATTTTAATTAGTGTGTTTGTAGTAATAATATCTAATTTTATATATAATAAAATTAATATTTTAAATATCTACAATCCCACCAAATAAAATCCCAAAGAGGAAATAGAAGATGACCTAAAAAGATGCCAAACTATTAAGATGAAGACTTTTCTCATTATACAATTTATCAGAGCCACTAGTTCTTAACCTAGTTGTATATTAGAAACACCCTGGAGATTTTAATACTACTTGTGTCTGAGTCTTTCTGTAGACCAATTAAATCAGTCACTATGAGGAATTGGTTTGGGCATCTTTATATTTTCAAGACTTCCTATTGATTCTTATGGCAGTCAGTGTCAGGAACCAATTACCCAAGTTCTCACACTGTGGTCCAGGGACCCTGAGGGTTCCTTATTGCTTTAATTGGTACATGGGTAAAAACAATTTTTATGCTGATACTGAGATTTTATTTTCCATTATTAGTCTTATATTTTTACAAACACAAGGGGAAGTTTTCCAGAGTTTAACACATGCACCATATCACAGGACACTGAATACAGAAGCAGGTAAAAGGATCCAACTGTCTTTTGCTAAGACAAGACTTTGAGAAGATTTGTAAAAATGTAAAACTATGCCACTCCTCTCATTAATTTTTAGTTTTGAAAAATGTATGATTTTTATAAAAATATAATATTTATGTAAACATATAATGGACTTATTGCTTCAAATTTTAAATGAGTCAATATATAAATTTGTTAAATTTTCTTAACTTTAATTTATATATATTTATATAGTATATTATCATATCATTATGCTTTTAAAATTTCTATATAATTTAAACATTAATTTTTATTTTAATATATATTGACAAAAATGAGTACATTAAAAAATAAAGTTCTTTGTGATCCTCAATAATTTTTAAGAGTATAAAGAAATCCTGAGAATAAAATGCTTAAAAACAACTGATCTAAGTCAATATGTCTAAGCCTAATCAGGATCATGAACAATGACATCCTCTAACCCTATATTTTCTCTTGTCCTGAGTGATTTCTGGGCAGTCGTTTACTTTACACATAGAGCTATTGCCTCCTTTCACTCTGACGCTGGTGAAATTTCGTGAGAATTAGCCTTTCCTTCTGTGTCACTGCTGACTACAAATAACAGTATCCACTCCCATATAAAGGAGACCAGCCTTCTAAGCAATTGATCTGCTCTAGTATATGCAGCATTTTAGTCTAATGTTGTAGCTCTTTTTAGCATCAGTTGCACAGGCTGAATAAATGTAACTAAACACAATTCACGTGTAATAGTTACATAAATATTGAACTTGCCAAAAAATAAAATACATTAGATTGGATTCTGTAAGAATCACATTTGCTTTAATTTTTTCCCACATAGGTAATTTCAATATCTTGCACTTTACCCAGATGCAAAATAATGTAAATACAATGTTTATTTTTTATTTACTTTTTTTCTTTTCAAAAAGAGGTTGCTTAAAAAGATTCAAGACTTTTTGATTCTTTCAGATTTCTCTCAAAATATTTTGAATTTTTCTGGTCCTAATCTAAATTCACAAAAAGTAGGATGTTGTAACCATCTGTCTAGTATTCTGAGTCAAGGCCAAGTAGGAATAGAGAATAAAATCAGGTAGTGCCATAAGAGGTCATTAATTGTGTGGTATAATATATATTTGTGGAAAATTGGTATATATAAGAAGTAAGTGTGTATATATAAAGTTTGTAGCTAGTGAATAAAATATTTTCAAGCTGTGGTAATTATACGGAATACGTTTAATACACTCACACACTTTGCATATGTGGTAACATGTGACAGATGTAATTTCTATTTTTTTCTTTAAAAACATTAAAATAATATCAAAAATAAAAAATAAAAAAATAGTTACATAAATATTGTTTCTATATTTAAAAAAATATAGAAATCTTTGCACAATTTGGGGACCCTAGATATGAAATCCAGGTGTAAATAAGAATGAAACCAGGAACTTAATCTTTTATTTAGGAGTCTATAACTTTGGAGCAATAGACTTAATGCCACAGCTACTAATGCCATAATACTAATTCTCTGTATTTGGTGGATGCAGTCTAGGTTTTTCTTGTATTCTTCAATATTAATTGAAAGAATGTCATAGAACACTAAAACACTATTTTTAATTTTTAATTATTATAGGTGCATAATAGTTATACATCTTTATAGGGTACATCTGATGTTTTGATACAGGCATACAATGTGAATTAATCAAATCAGGATAATTGGGGTATACAACACCTCAGGCATTTATCTTTATTTTTATGTTAGGAACATTCCAATTCCACTCTTTTAGTTATTTTAAAATATACCTTGACTTATTGTTGATTATAGTCACTTTGTTGTGCTATCAGATACTATTCATTCTATCTAACCACTATGGAGAACAGTATGGAGGGTCCTTAGAAAATTAAAAATATTAATAGAACTACCCTGTGACCCAGCAATTCCACTGCAGGGTGTATATCCAAAGGAGGGAAAATCTGTACATCAAAAAGATGCACACTCACTTGTTTATTGCAGCCCTATTCAAAATAGCCAAGATTTGGAATCAACCTATGACATGGCCTGTTTGCAGGACGGGGGATGGACATATAACACAAAGAGACAGACAAAGAAAGACACTGACACACATAAAGACGGTACAAGACTGCAGCTCCGAATGCCCCAGTCACTTTATTCTTATAGTCAAATAATCAAAGTTACTTCCTTATACGTGACCACCCAGGCATTGCAACAATGGCCATAGATTCCGGAACACGTAGCCTAAGGACACAGATGTCTGATGACTCGGGGTCTTAATGGGTTGCTTAAGCCTACGGCCATAAGCCAGAGTTTGAGATAAGCACAGATAAGCAATGCAGCCACAAAGGGGAACTTTGTTCCCATTCCTTTTGGCCTGGCCCCCTGCAGCTGTGCCTGTCTTAGGTTGTCCCCCCGCATGAAGGAACTTACCCGTCATGGGCTAAATAGCCATCCCATGAGCTCAGGCGGCACCCATAAGGGCAAGATATTTATCAAGTGGCCTCCAGACCCACAGGGCTGTGGGGCTGGGCAACATTTGCTTACCTGCAGAAGATCAAACTCTTTGCTATGCCTTCAAGCAGCAACCCTGTTTGTTAGGTAAAACTAAGCCAGAATGTATGACTCTTATGCCGCTCTGGGCTGGGCACGTATTCCTTCTCCTAAGATTAATTCTTAAACTGCACAATTATATGGCAAGTCTGCTACAAACCTAAGTGTCCATTGATAGAGGAATGAATATAGAAATTGTGGTACATATACACAATGGAATAATTATATAGCCATAAAAAGAATGAAATGCTGCCATTTGGAACAACATGGATGGAACTGGAGAAAAGTATGTTAAATGAAATAAGCCAAGCACAGAAAGACAAATCTTGCATGCTCTCACATATAGGTGAGAGGTACAATAAATAATCAGAATAATTGATTTCATGGAGACAGAGAATAGAATGATCATTACCAGAGGCTGGGAAGGATTGTAAAGAGGGAAGGATAAAGTGGGAATGGTTGATGGGTACACAAAAAACTTTCTTATGAAAGCAAACTCAATGTGAAATTAGTCATAATTATCTTTTTGAATTATATATTTTATAAAACACTTAGTTCTGCATTAATATTTCATCTAGAAATATCCAATATGAAGTATAATTCTTTTATTTGATTTTTTAAATTGTTCCAGTTAAGTTTTTCTTAGATCCTCTATTTAATTTCTTTTGTTTCATTTTAGAAATAATGTTGTTTTAACTGAGAAAAACTATTTGCAATTATTTGCAATTTGATTAAGGATGTTTCCTACTCTTTTCTAGAATTTTATGTCTTCTTGGTGCCTTAAGATGCTTTTTTAATTTTTAAATGTAATTAATCTATGCTGTATTATAATATTGTATGGTAAAAATTGAATTCATGGATAACTGGATTCTGAGTTTTAAAGCTATAATATAATAACAGCGCAGCTGGGAGCAAACCGAATTTTGAGGCACCAATTTAATAAGAAACTGAATTGGGTATCATTGTTAATAATCACAGTCCCACTGAAAAAGAAATGGTGTAGAAATTCCATTCACATTATGGAACCTTGAAACAATATGCATAATGTATAATGAGATTGTTGTCTAAAATTTATTTTAAAGTCATTGAATAAATTTATATTGAACAATCAATGTGGTCTACACATTACATTAAGCACTAGAAATTTGGAAATAAATAAAAATACTATCTTTACCCTCAGTTTACTGTCTTTTCTTACCAGTGATTTGCTGTCTAACCCTAGAAATACAATTACAACTTCTCCTGTTTCAATGCAGTTTTTTAACTTTGAAATGGTTTCAATTTCTCATCATATATATAGGTGAAGCATTGTATCTCAGGCAAAAGGGGAAAAATGTAAATGTCTTTTCTCCTGAATTTCCCCCCATTGGAAAATAATCATTAATGATTAAAGGTTATGAAGAAATAGCATGTCTAAACTTTTTTGCTTCTTTCAAGAACTTTATTTTTAAAAGATATTTAAAAAGCCAAGCATTTAATCACTCAAATCAAATAACTTTTAAATATATTAGCTATTTTAATTAAATAGATTATGAAATAGTGGGTGAGTGGGAAATTACTATTTAATGACCATGCAGTTTTTACAGAGGAACAATGGAACCTATTAGAGCAAGTAAAGAGTAAAAATGGAAATTAGGGACCACCATGTGATTTGATTTCAAAATTGTTCCCCAATTATCTTTCAGATATTGTTTTCTATAATGTACTATTTTAAATGAAAAAAAAATATCTCAGGCTATTTTTAAACTTCTGTCAAACTTTTAAAAATTTGGGAGAAAGTTTTTTTTTGTGATTTTGTTTATTTTTTTCTTTACTTTGAAATCTAAAAGCTAAAATTTGCTTATTTTAATCAGGTATTACTTAAGCAGTATGAGATGATTAACCTGGAGGAGCAGAAATTGTACCTGGTAAAAATATCACTTGTATTCTTTAGAGTAAGACAGAGTTAGCAAAATAGAATTAATTTTATTTTTTATTTTTTATTTTTTTTAAGTTTCAAGGACAACCCTGGATCACTAGATTATCCAATGTACAATGCCTAATAGTGAAGTCATCCTCCACAGCAGATAATCTTGGGTATATGGTTTACAAATTTACTCCCTGATCCATTATTTCAGTCCATTTGGGTTATTATAAGCAAACATCATAGGCTGCGTGGCTTAGAAACAACAAAAGTTTATTCCTTACCTGGGAGGCTGAGAAGTCCATAATCAAGGAGCCTAGAAAGAGACTCAATGTCTAGTGAGGGCCCACTTTCTGGTCCTCTTGTTTTATCCTCTTGTTGTATCTTCACATATTGGAAGGGACATGGAGCTGTTTGGAGTTATTTTATTAATATAGGGGCCCTAATCCCATTTATGCAGATTCAGCTGTTATGACCTAATCACTTCTCATCTCTTTATACCATCACCTTGGGGATTAGGATTTCAAGATATGAATTTGGGGCACACATAAACATTTAAACCATATCTTCTATTATCTGACATTACCTGAAATCTCTACCTTGTTCACTGGGGAGGACACAGCAGAGAGTACTATATTTTTATTTATTTATTTTACATTTTTAACTACAAAATCCTCATAGATTTCCACTGTAATTTGATGAGACCTGATAATCACCTAGAAATTTGCTCTTACTTTGCCATGTTAAATTCCAATGTTCACATTTCCTCTCACCTAAGTAGGCAAATGTTTTAAATCATAGTGTACACAGAAGGTTGTTTAAAATTAGGTGAGACAATTGCAGAGGCCAGATCGTGCAAGGCCTTGCAGGTAATGATAAGGATGTTTAGATGTGTCAGGATTATAGTGGAGCATCACTGAAGGATTTGGCCTGGGGGTAATTCATTCTCTTATCTAAACATCCACTTTTTTTTAAATATTGCTTCATAATGTAATATTAATTTATGCTGTCAAACTCTAGCTATATTGCTACTCTAAACTTCAAGATATAATTTTATCACTTCTAATCCATCCTCCACACTACCAGCAAATTAATGTCTATAAAATGTAACTCTGACCTTGTTAATCTCTGCCCACTTCAAATCCATCAATAAGATGCCTCCAGACTTGGAGTCTTGACATCAATAGAGTGACTCCTTTGCATGGTGCAATTTTTTTGGATTCCATCAACTCCAAGTTACATAAATCTAATGCAGATTCAACACACTGCAAGTAATAATACTAATTGTTATTACAGTTATCTTTTTATTATAATAATAACAATGATGGAAAGGAAAAACATGTCAATTTTGTTTTTGATGTCATTCTCACAGGCTTTTGCTGAGTGCCAGGAATCATGGCTATAGTTAACTCTGAGATGATATCTTTATATTTCAAAATTTATGAGGAAGCAGAAAATATCTTTTGATTAATAACTGAAAAGAAAATGGTTTGGCATGATTTGAGTTTTCCCTGGGCAAAAGGGAATGCTATGATTGACAAATCCAGTATGTATACACAGAGAGGAGGAGACATTTTCTAAGAGAAAAGTGAGTGCTGTTACCATAAAAAAGGAGCAGATACAGGAAAGAGAGAAATATCAGAGGTCCACTTTTCAGGACAGCAAGATTCCTCATTATTTATGCTCTTGCTTTCTATTACTCCTGTATTCATAGTGATATATATTCCCACATTCCATTTATTTAAATTACAATATCATCTCCTTCCCTTTCTTCACCTCTCTTTCTCTCTTCTCTTCTATCCTATTCTCTTCCCTCCACTCAAATCCCCCAAATTCATAATATAGCACTGCAATTTATATGTCAAATCTCAGACTGAGTCACTGTTTCTGGGAAGCCTCTTGGAACCTCCATCTGTTGAGTAGCCATTCTCCTGCACATACTCACCGTCAGTCAGACTTGAGGCTCTACATTCTCATTGTATTTTTTTTTTATTTCCAAATATTAAGGGTGTACAAATGTTATTTTACAGGGATAGCTTTTATAATGCTTAAGTCAGGACTGTAAATGTGCCCATCACCTGAATAGTGTTAATTGTACCAGTTAGGTAGGTTTATGTCACTCTCCTCCTCCCCTTCCCTCCTGCTTGATTTCCAAAGAGTTTTACTTCTCTCTGTGCCCATGTGTGCCCATAAGCATTTCAAATTATTAAAAAGGACATGGGAAGTTTGTTTTTCCATTTCTGAGATACTTAGCTTATGATAATGGTTTTCAGTTTCATCCAAATTGCTGGAAAATACATTAATTCATTTATTTTTATGGCTGAGTAGTACTCCATCTCTCTCTCTCTCTCTCTCTCTCTCTCTCTCTCTCTCTCACACACACACACACACACACACACACCCCAACCATATTTTGTTAATCCACTCATGAATTGTCTCATTGTCTGTTAATGGATCTATTTCTCCAACTCTACCTGCTTTATTTTGTATAGGATAGCCATTATGTTGTTGTTGTTGCTGCTGCTGTTGTTTTTAATTTCAGATGTCTTCCAAAGTGTCTGGGTTAGTGGTAAGGAAGGAATAAGGACATATTTGCCCATCACATAAAGGATAGCAGGGAGCAGTTGAAAACCAGTAAATGGAGAATATCTCAAGGCTGTTTGGGATAGGGCAGGTCAGTGGCAAAGGATTATGACAGGAGTTAAATGGATAGTATTTTAAAGTTATTTTAAAGGAGTTAAATGGATAGTAGTATTGACTACTAATAAATTTACTATGAGATTACTATGTTGATCTAATCACAGGCAAGGAAGCTGGATGGACTACAATACCATCTGCAGTCAGGAACTATCCGGTCTGCCTCTGTGGCTATAGATTTGGCTAGCATGTGGGTTAAGGAGTGATAAGACAGAGGAGGCACTTTTCATCAGGAAAGATTCCAAACTGTGTTTTACAAAT
Source organism: Cheirogaleus medius (assembly GCA_008086735.1). Classification (NCBI taxonomy): domain Eukaryota; kingdom Metazoa; phylum Chordata; class Mammalia; order Primates; family Cheirogaleidae; genus Cheirogaleus; species Cheirogaleus medius. Next base: position 27,113,057 of record VBSM01000361.1, read on the forward strand.
GTAACTGAGTATTCTGTGAAGAAAAAGTACCCAAAGAAGTTGGAAAATTGATGTATAAACAAAGGTAAGGAAACATTTTACTTTGGAATAGGTTACAGCCATCCTGTGGATATTCGGAATCTCTGAAACAATGAAATGACAATCCTAGAACATGAATTAACAGCCCATGAAATCGTATTCCACAAATGTACTTTTAAATATATTAATATGTTTGAATGGGCTTTAGAGTCAATGGGTCTGCAATCAAAACTCAGATCTGTTTATTCAAATTTTCATAACATTTTGTAGAAATTTAACCCTTCCAACCAATTCAGGTTGTTCATCTAAAAAAAAAAAAGGGCTTAAAACATGTACATTTCAGGATTACAATGATATTTAATAAGAAAGTATACTTCATTATTTCCAACCAATAATGAAAGGACTGGATACTATTAGAAATGAATTTATTATCTGAGGCAGACAAAGGAATCAACTAACATGGACCTTGGACAAGAGATTGGGTTGTCTCTTCAGTGAAGTCTGAGAAACTTTTAGACAACTACTACTCTGTAATCCCTACCATGATATCTCATTAGGCTCCAATATGATTAAATTTTTCCAGTAATAATGCTTCTATCTTTAGTAAACCTTTTAAATATCACCTAAGTCTCTCAAGCATCCTTGGCATTTGCCTCACCATTCCCCCTCCCCCATAATTTAATACCCATACCTTCATAATTCTTCCATAAATATGCTTTCCTTTTCATTTACTTTCTCTTCATGTACTTAAACTACAAAACCTACAGCCCCAAATATTATTAAGCATGACAATAACAATAACAATTTTAAAAAGAAGTTCTTCTTTCTTAAAGGCAGAGGAAGAATTGATCTTCAAACACTTCCAAAGGAAGGAGAAATAATCTAAGCATTTCATCTTGAAAAAGAAATAAGTCCCCTTATCAAACAATGTGCAATTTACTATTTTGACACACATGACAATCAAGTGGTTATAGAGGTAGGGCAAGTCACGTGAGTAGAGGCTACTAATGTATATAGATAGAAAGACTCGACAAATAAAAGAATGAGTTTGATACTAACTTCTGACTCCTAAACCAATAGTTCTTATGTTTCTCTATTACTTAAAATTAAAGAAACTGAAGAGCTTTAAAAATGCCAATAATCAAGATCAAACCCAAATAAATTAAATCAAAGTTTCTAGACATGGGATATTGCATTGATATTTTAAAAATATATATCTCCAGGTATTTCTAACTTGCACTGATCATAGGAAACCATTGCTACACACTAGAGTATGCTGTAACTACATTAAGTAATTCTTTCACTGCCAAAATGTTTGTTTAGAAGGGTGGAGGCAGGCAAATTAAATATTGCAAGTAACAAAAGGTAAAATTGCCCTTTGTAAAATTGGTTTGGGAAAATAAGAATATATTGTCCCATGATCAGAAAAATGGAATTATAGTCTTGTTTACTAGTTGTATGAATGTGTGTAATTATTTTAAGTTCTGAATCTCAGTTTTCTCATCCATAAAGCTAGGATAATAATAAAATCAGTTTCCTTACAGGATGATCTGGAATAAACTTAGAGAATAGACATGTGAAAATATTATATTATCTGAAAAGATGTACAATTATTAAGTGTTTTAGTGACATTCATACCTCTGTAGTTGCCATGTCTTACTAAGAGATAAGGCCTTTTTCAATTTCTTGATCTGTAGTCTGATCTGTCAATTAATGACAGAAATGAGATGACATATTTTCTAAAAACAGGTATGAACAAAATCATATTCTATAAATCATATACACTGTCTCTGACATTTCACAGACATATAAACAACTGGAGAATAAATTAAAATAAGAATAAATCTGTTTACTCAAAGAAAGATAATTATGTATTTTAGGCATACATCCAAAATACCACAAATGCCTCAAAATTCTCAAATTCAGAGTAACAGTCTTGAGAGCTTTTTTTATTCTGTTCAATTATTCCTCTTGTCTTCTGGGGCAGGGTTTAATTGGTAGGCAGAGATAAAAAATCTCTCAGTGTGAAAATCAAATAGGTATGGAGGGAAAGGAAGCCAAATTCTCCTTTACATCTCCTTTTTCCTAACACGTTAGATAATTACTTACATCTCTTCTATTCAAACCATCAGGCAAGTCTGCTGATTGATAGCCAAATGCAAATCATTAATAGAAACACTTTCACTTGTTTTCATAAACAAAGTCTTTTTACATACACAAACCATGTTTAGAGCTATTAAACATTACAGTTTCCCTTCATCTGTTCCTCACTTGGCTGCCCCAGAAGACTTCATTTGGATCATTTAAATCCCTGTTCTGACACCTCCTAGCATGACCTTGACAGAGTGCTGTCACCTGTCTGGGCCATTCTTCTGCCACAGTAAAATTAATACAATAGAATATAAATAAAATATTCTTTGTGAAAGTGCATGGCAAACTCTGGAAGAGATACACTAATGTGACATTAATATTATGTTCTTTGCTGCTTGTCTTTTCCTTGTGTAAAACAAAATAAATGTTGTTATAGATGAGTTTTCAAAAGGTATTTGCAGGGCAACAGACAGGTAAATGGCTTTTTGGGCTGTAATGTAATAACATTATAACATGTACAAGTTCACCTTGTAAACCTTGTTTAAAAATTTGTTCTTAAAGAAATAATGACATATTACTCCGAAATTTATAAACATCTCCTTTTTGGTTGCAAGAAACAGTTCAATAGGTTTCTTTCAGCAAACTACAGAAATTTATGTATTTCCAAATTCCAAAAAAAAAAAAAAAAAACCCAAACAAACATATTCCTTAACATGCAATGCAATTATTGCCTTTTAATGTACCGGTTTGAAAAGAATATAAGCTTTTGATTGTGGTTAGAATATAGTTTTTACCAGATCATAACTTCCATTAACAATTAGAACAAAGTGAGCATAGCTATTTTGGTCAACATCATAGCTATTTTTTCTAAGTTATGTTTACTACCAAAGAGCTAAGGATGCAAGCAAACATAAATAAACTAAATACAAAAGAATGACAAGCTCTAAGAAAGAAGAGGCCAATGAACCTTCCAATCCCCAGTAAGAGTGGTGAATAGAAAAAGTGCCATAGAAGAGTTTAAGGAGAAACAAACCTGATTTTAACAAACTTCTATTAGTCATGCATGGGCTGGCAGGTAGATTGCAGTATTAACAATTTCTAGTCATAGGCTGAGTCTGAATCAAACCTGCCAACTCTTTCCTACAGGCGTTGGCTGAGCTCATGGGGATAGCTGGGGCAGGCGAGGAACGCTGAGAGGCATCACTCAGAGATACCCCTGGCTCTCACATAGTGCTCAGCGGCAGTCCTCCAACAGCTAAGAGCAAAAAAGCATGATGAAAAAATCTGAGCTGAACTGGAGAACAAAGAGAACGTTCTAGTGACCATCAAAGCTGGCAGCTGGCTGAAAAGCAGAGAGTTCTCTCTCCCCTAATTTAGGATGCAGGCAAGTGAACTGTAAAGCACAGAGGGATCTCTGAAATCCAGCTCCTACTCATATCTTGAGCCCTACTGATAGGTAGTTCCTGAAACTGTCCTCAAAATATTTGAAATCGCCAGTTAATGATTTCTAAAGAGAGTTGCTAAAAAGTCAAGCTCCAGCTCAACTATAGATTAGATTGACAGCACTCCTCCACCGTGCTGGCCTGGCAAGAAAAGAAGCATCCCTTCTCTGGGGAGTAAATATTATTTATTCATTTCAGCCATTGAAAACACAATGTCTAGCATTCAATAAAAAATTCAAGAAACTCAATGGAGCAAGAAAATGTAACTGAGGATGACAAAACAAAAACTTAAACTATGAAAATTATGTGAAAAGATTTACTGGGGAAGGTGGACGATATCTGTAAAAGAAAGAATATTATCAGCATAGAGATGAAAATTATAAAAAAGAACCAAGTGGAAATGCTTGCAATAAAAATTCAATATCAGAAATAAGGAATATAGTTAATGTATTTAAAAACAGACTAGAGGGAGCAGAGAAAAGGATCAGTGACCTTAAACATGTTTATTAGTATACAAATTCTACCTAGGAGTTAGCAAATATTTTCCAGGGTGAAAAAGCCTGAGTTATTAAGAAAAAAAGCATAAATTTAACTTTAGTAAAATTATATATTATTGCTTTCTAAAAAATCATCACAAAAAATATGAACAGGGACGAGCATAGACTGAGAAGCAATATTTGCAATATATATATGGATTAAGGGACTGTGTCCTGAATATAAAAAGTCAAATAATCCAATTAAAAATACAACATATAAGTATGCCCAATAAGTCCATGAAAAGGCTCTCAACATTATTACTTATCAGGGAAATGAAAGCTACAATGAGGTAACTTTTTATACGCAGTATGATGCCTAAAAAGAAAAAAGAATAAAAAGACTGACAATACAAATGTTGGGGAGGATGTGAAAAAAAAATGGAATTCTCATGCATTGTTGGTGATAGTGTACAGTGGTTCAATCACTTTGGGGAACTCTTTGACATTTAGATATATATTCATCCTATATTCTGGCAATTCCAATGTCAGAAATTTACCCAAGAGAAATGAAATGAAATATATTTACAAAGTATTTTTACAATAATGTCCCAAAGTGCCCCATGTATATGAGCTAAAAGCCAAAAACAACTCATGGCCATTATCAGAAAAATGGGTAAATACACTGTGATGTAATTATACATTAAAATATCACTAAAGAGGGGAAAAAGTGAATTATTGGTACATACAATAATATGGATGAATTGCAAACACTTTTTAGTGAAAGAAGTGACACACAATAGAACATTCATAATATGATTCAGTTTACATGAGGTCTAACTATCGGCAAAATTAATATAGACTGTACAAATCAGAATATAGTTGTCTCTTGGGAGAATTGACTGAAAAGGGGCACAAAGAAATAATCCAGAGTGATGGAAATAATCTATATCTTCATTTGGGTGGTGGTTGCATGGATGAATACAATTGTCAAATCTCAATAAACTAATCATTGCTTAGTTTAAACAAAAAGACCAAATATTGACATAGTTTAAAATATACTTTTTCTTTGTTTTTTTCTTGACATAGATATGTTTGAGGAAATCCTATATTAATACAAAATAAAAAGGCAGGATGCAGGGTCATAGATGATAGTTAATTATAAAAAAATAAAAAAGAGAGGAAATCCATGACTGGGAAAATCAAAGTACAATGATTTCAACAGAGGTGACACTATAGTGGCCATTAGCTCTTGTAGCTTGATTCTTCCCTTATTTAATCTACATATATCCTGATGTCAGTGGATCAGATTAAGCTCTTATGAATTGGTCTGAAAACAGATGGCCGAGTAGAATTGAGAATGACCTTAATGCAATCATGACTTAAGGTGCAGTCTCAGGAAAAAAAAAGAAAGAAAAAGAAAAATAATTTATGTATAAAGGTAAAATGTAATCAATGTTATTGCAATGACCTCAGGAAAGTTTGCTGATGGATGGAGTGTTTGTATAATCTAGAGAGTATCAATCAATGTATCTCTGTTACTATCCAAGAAAAAGACTTCACTCAGTTGACAGAAAATTTTGCTTTGTATATTCCTATTAAACCAATGGATGTACATCAGACCTTGGTGACTTGAGGGCAATTGCTATTAAGATTAATAGTGCAGGGCAGTACTGTGCAGTACCTTGGTTGTGGTGGCGGTATCATGGGCATTTGCATATGTTTAAACTCATCAAGGTATATACATTAAATGTTTGCAATTTTTTGTATAGCATTTACATTTCAATAAAACTTAGGAAAAATTTTCCAGTTTGTTTCCTTTGTTCTGATTCTACAGTTATCAGACAGGTCTTAATACCTTTTTCTTTTCCATCAAGACAGAATGAGTTGAACAGAGACACAAATTGTCCAGTTTACCTTTTAGTTATATTTCTTACAGTAACTTAATAATTCAGATTTTCGTTTGTGCATGCATCTGTTATACGTCTAGTTCATGAGTCAGTTCCCTTAAACCTATTTAACTCTGGGTCCACTGACTTTATGAATTTATGTGTCTGCTCTGAATGACTCAAACTAAAATTGCCACCCCCTAATTAGTATCTGAGTGGCCAGCTGGTTTCTTTTTTAAGATCTCCATGGATTTCTCTCTAATTTTAATACAAGGCAGGTTTAGGAATAAAGGTCAGTGATTTGTTACCACAGTACTACCCAACATTCCTGGCTCAACATAAATAAATGAATTAATATCAAAAGGGGATTTGTGCCAGGTAATAGTCAGATTCTAGTTTTCAAAAAAAGAATCAGCTAAAGAAATTAAGAGTAGTTAGAATGAGAAAAAGTGTAAATATTGACAATAGGGAAAAGGAAATGAGTCAAAATAGACAAAATATCAGATGGCAGGGAAAAAGTTGAGAGCTGGAAGTCTAAGAGGCTCCACCCTCTACAGGAAGAAAGGAAAGTGGTTATCATGAGGCAGAAAGTCAGTTCTGAAGCAAGTCTGACAGTCACCAGAATAAATTCAGTGATAAGAAGACTAGAAAAGGAGCTTGAGTAGGTTATGTTCAGTGTAGAAGATTATGTTAGCGAAAGGGTGGATAAATATTGGGGTTAAGAGTACTGTTTGGTTGGATATAATCTGAGCATGGAGAGTAAGGAATGATGGCATCAACACATGCAACTTTTTTATTAGTGTATTTTCTCTGTAAAAACCATTTATTCTTTGATTACACTGTGATGAGTACCTCTAGAGATAATTCAAAATATGCTCATTCATTAAATTATTTATTAACTTCAAGGTGCTGACCCATAAAGGCTAAGAATACAAATGAGGAGGAAAAAAAAAAAGAGAGACGTTTGGAAGTCAAAATTTTCTTAAGATTTTAGGATTTGGTACTGAGGGCATAAAAATATATTAATGTGAACTTGAATCTGCAGTTTTACCTCCTTCCATCTAGTTAGTATAGTCATCATTTTTAAATCTTAGCATTTTATGGATGAATGGATGGATGAAATGAACTCTCATATTCTTTTTTTAAAAAGTATGTTTTATAGGTTGTCTGAGGCAATCATCTGGTACATATCCTCTCCCTTCTATAGATAAGTCATATCAAATATCTCCAGTATAACTCAACAAATTTTTCTTCCTTTTCTCCCCTCCTTTCTTTCTTTTTTTCCTTCAACAAATAATGATTTTCTCTGTGCAGTGCACTCAGTGCTGAGGACACAAAGATAAATACCACATGTTTACTGTCTTCAGGGATCTTATGGTCTTATTGTAAGGAAATATACCCATGCATCTCCTTGTTTTTTTTTTTAATTGAATAATGTCATAGTTATTCTTCCAATTATTTTTGCTGCATAAGAAAGCACCCCTAACTTAGTGGCTTACAATGACAACAATCATTGATTTTATTCATAAATCTGCAAATTGGGCTGGAATTGTCAGAGACAGCTCATCTTTCCTCCTTGCAGTATCAGCTGGAGCTGGCAGTGACTCAGCAGATAGGGGCTGGAGTCTACTGAAGGCTCACCCACGTCTGGTGGTTGATGTTGGCTGTCAGTTAGGACCTCAGCTGGGTCTCTTTGCCAGACACCTACACATAGCATGTTCATGTAGCTGCTTGACTTCCTCACTGTGATGGCTGGGTTCCAAGAGCATTTATCCCAAGAGAGCAAGGCAGAAGTACATGACTTTTATGATCTTGTCTCACAAATCACATTCCACTCTACCCCTGTTGGGCAAGGAGGGCATGAAGGAGATGAAGGGAGAAGACAGAGTTTACCACCTGATGGAAGGAGTGTCTATGTTATTAAGGGTAGAAAAGCATATGGAATGGGATATTGTGGTGCTCATCTTAGGAAAAGACAATTTGGCACATCTGTGAAAATTAAAAGTCTGATTTGGATATAACAATATGGCTCAAGTACTGAGGCTGATTAGCAAAGATATCTAACTGTAAAAATTCAGTTCCAAAACGCTTCTTTTTTCCGCCAAAATTCTAGGTTGTGGCTAAGAAACTCTTGCTACATATATACCTAGAGTTTTTTACTAAGGTTATCACTACCTTTCCCCTTGGTCCTTATTTTTTCTGTGATCGACATAACACATGAGATCAACCAGTTCATACATGATTCTTCTTGTAATAGGTACAAGAAAGAATGGGATGGAACTGAGAGAGCGATTCATTGCATTTGGTGAATCCAGCAGGGGCTGCAGTTTAGAAGGGGTTACAAGTAGGCTAAATATAAAAGATGATGAGGTTTTTATTTTTTTGGAGCAAACACAAAAACAAAGAAACAATTGTGAGAAAGAATGTGTTCGTGAAAACTGCAAAAAATTGGTTTTCTTTAGAACAGAAGATTAACAGAAGGTCCTAAAATATAAAGTTGGAAGAAAGCAGAGGAATATGAAGGAGGGGTTCGTATACTACCTGAGAATTTCACTTTACTTTTAAAACCTTACAGACACAATGACAAGTTTTAGGCATAGAAATATCATCATCATGCTGGCAAAATTTAAAGGTTAAATTGGACAGTCCACTAGAAGTAAGCTGAAGTCAGGGCCAGTTTCACAATCCAGGGAAAAAATCTTAATAACAATGCTTGACCTAAAATAGTCATTATAAATTCATATTCATCTTTAAAACTTGATTTAAATCTTAGAAGGACTGTTTCAATAATTAAATATTCACTAAAATCATGCAAAATGATAAGATCACTATTATAATTTTGAAAATAAAATATGTAGGGGGTATGATCCATAAGGTTTGCACAAACTTTAACAATACTTGTGGATTTCTTAATATCATAACTGTTGGAAATATTTAGCTTTGACACTTGGTTTCAGGTCTGAATGGAAACCAAATTGAATCAGGTAACTCTACACACAGTGGGTCATGTAAATGTCAGTTAGAACTCACTACTCTCCCCCACATCCAGCAAAATACCAAAAAAAAAAAAAAAAATTCTAATTCACAAAT
>VBSM01000361.1:27125148-27148250 GCA_008086735.1 Cheirogaleus medius
AATATTTGTACCCCCATAATATGCTGAAATAAAAAAAAAATTAAAAAAAAACTTACTATATTTAAAGTGAGTGGAACAATGCTCACCCCATAGTAGATACCATATAGCTTTTCATCTCCATATTTTGCAATTTTTCCACATATTAAGAGTAATGGTCTTTGTGAACAATAAATCTATAAAAGATAAAAAGAATAGTATATTTATATTATCACCAAGAAAATAGATGAATACAGCTATACCTTGTTTATATTACATTTTACTTTATTGTACTTCATAGATATTGTGTTTTTACAAATTGAAGGTTTGTGGCAACCCTGCATTGAGCAAATTTGTCATCACCATTATGCTAACAGCATGTGCTCACTTCATGTCTCTGCATCACGTTTTGGTAATCTTCCTGATACTTCACACTTTCTCATTATTATTATGTCTGTTATGGTGATCTATGATCAGTGATCTTTGATGTTACTATTATAGTTGTCCTGGGGAACCACAAATAGCACCTATAGCACCTATATAAGCACCTATATAAGATGGTGAACTTAATCCATAAATGTGTGTATTCTGACTATTCTACCAACTAGCGATTCCCTTGTCTCTCCCTCTCCTTGTGGCTCCATCTGCCCTAAGATTGAAGAATATTAAAAAAAAAAACAGGCTAATTAATAACCATACAATGACCTCTAAGCATTCAAGTAAAAGTAAAGGTCTCACATCTGTCACTTTAAATCAAACGCTAGAAACGCTTAAGCTTAGTGAGGAAGGGATGTCAAAAACATAGATAGGCTGAAACTTAGGTTCTTGTGTCTAACAGCTAAGTTGTGAATGCAAAGGGAAAGTTCTTCAGGAAAATTAAAAATTCACTCCAGTGAACACACAACTAATAAGAAAGTAAAATAGCATTATTTCTGATAAGGAGAAAATTCTAGTGATCTGGAGAGAAGATCAAACCAGCCATGGCATATTATAAGCCAAAGTCTAATCCAGAGAAAGACCCTAACATTCTTCAATTCTATGAAGAATTAAAAGATAAGGAAGCTACAGAAGAAAAGTGTGAATATAGCAGAAGTTTATATGAAGTATATATGAAGTTTAAGGACAGAAACTATCTCTATAACATAAAAGTACAAGGCAAAGCAACAAGTATTCATGGAGAAGCTGCCACAAGTAATCTAAAAAATCTGGCTAAGATAAGAGAAGAGGGTGGCTACACTTTACAATATATTTTCACTGTAAACAAAATAGCCTCTACTGAAAGAAGATGGCATCTGGACTTTCATAACTAGGGAGGAGAAGTCAATGCCTGGCCTTAATGCTTCAAAGAATAAATAGGCTGACTCTCTCATTAGGGGATAATGTAGGCAGTGACTTTAAGTTGAAGCCAATGCTCATTTACCATCCTAAAAATCCTAGGGCCTTTAAAAATTATGCTAAATCTACTCTGCCTGTGCTCTATATATAAAACAACAAAGCCTAGATGCTAGCATATCTGTTTATAGCATGTTTTACTAAATTTTTCAAATTGACTGTTGAGACCTATTGCTCAGAAAAAAAATATTTCTTTCAAAATATCACTGCTTATCAATGATGTACTTGGTCACCAAGAGCTCTGCTGGAGATGTACAAGGAAATTAATGTTTTCATGCTTGTTGATACAACATCCATGTTGCAGCCCATGCATCAAGGAATAATTTTGATTTTGAAGTTTTATTATTTGAGACATACATTTTGTGAGGCTATAGCTGGAATAGATAGTCATGTCTATTAGTCTGATGGATCTAGGAAAAGTAAACTGAAAACCTTCTGGAAAGGCTTTATTACTCTAAATGCCATTATGAACATTAGTGATTTATGGGAGGAGGTGAAAATATCAACATTAACAGGAACTGGGGAGAAGTTGATTCCAACCATCCTGGATAACTTTGATGGGCAGCCTAAAGATGTGAATTGCTGCAATCTCATAATCAAACTTTATATGTATAATGGCTTCTTACATATGAGCAAAGAAAGTGATTTCTTAAGATGGAAACTACTCTTGGTTAACAAGCTGTGAACATTGTTGAAATGAAACAAAGGATTTAGAATATTGTATAAACTTAGTTAATAAGAGAGTGGCAGGTTTTGAAAGAATTGACTTCAATTTTTAAAGAGGTTCTGCTGTGGGTAAAATGTTATCAAACAACACTGGCTACTCTAGAGAAATCTTTTGTGAAAGGAAGAGTCCATTGATGTGGCAAACGTCATTGTTGTCTTATTTTAGGACATTGCTACAGCCACTCCAGCCTTCAGCAATGACCATTCTGGTTAGTCATCAGCCACCAACATGGAGGCAAGTTTCTTCACCGGCAAAAAGATTATGACTTACTATTGATGGCTCAGATGATAATACTTTTTAGCAGTATTTTTAATTAAGATATGTACCTTGTTGTTTAGGCATAATTCTATTGCATACTTAATAGAATACAGTATAGTGTAAAGATAACTTTTATATGCATTGGAAAACCAAAAAATTATTTGACTCACTTTATTGTTATATTTGCTTAATTGCAGTAGTCTCAAACTGAACCCACAGTATCTCTGAAGTATCCTTGTACATATGTTACAAGTGGATTCACTTCATCTTGTTTTCTTTCTTAGTAATTGTACAAATCTCTTCATGTAATTTCTAATGAATGAAAGAAATGTGAAAACATTCCCTCCATATGGTATTGCTACAGAGCAACTTCTAGGAAGAGATTTTTTCAGTAATAGCACAGATGTTCCAATCTCTGTTTTCATGAGATGCCAAGATATGTCTGCTGGGAACAAAACCGAGGGTAATTTGTGTAAATCATAGTATGTTAAGTGCATTATGTATTAAGTGTTTGTCTATTAGTGCTAGAAAAATAATGTCTTTTAAACTTTTGCATCCTGTTGTCTACCCCATAGCAAGAGAACTGGATTACCCTAATAAAAGACTAATGAGCAACTTAAATTCTGTTCCACACATCAACAAGAGGTTTTGCAAGATAAATGTTATCTGGTATTTAGTTTTTCCTGAGAAGCAGAGAATTTGACTGTTTCTTCCTCTTTTAAAGATTGCATACTACACACTGCTATTGCAGCTTAAAGCAACCACATTATCTGCTATGCTTGCCACATGCACCACATTTATATTGTGACATTCGGCTATCAATTTAAATTAAATATTAAAATATCCACAGCAATGGTGAAATCGAACCTCAACCCCTCCATGAATTACCATATTTTTAAGTCCTTAGCAAAACATATACTGTGACAATCTTTAGGGGAAACTAGCATGTTCACCATCTATCTTCTTAATACTCTTATGCCTAGCCAATCCCTGAACTAACATCACTAATTAAAACAAAATACTCTCTGGTATTTTGATATCATTACTTATGTGTCTAATTCAAGTATTCACATTGTCATTCCACAAGCTATCTGAAAATATATTTCTTATATAATGTGTCCGGAAGTATAACTCCATAGATATCTCACTAAGCTGCGAAATTATCCATTTGTTGCATCATTTGTTTTGTTTGGGTTCATTTCTAGTTTCTAGATTAAACAGAGTTTGCCATTCATTTCTAGAGTGATATATTTACAGAAATTGCATCCCTTTTCCCTGATTTTTTAAATTAGTAAATGAGGTAAGATGACTTTCTGGAAAAATCTACTCTGTCATATTTTTTTGTTTGGTAGGCAATCTTGTGACTTCATTCATCAGTTGTATTTTTAATCCATTTGGCTTATTTATAAAATTTTGATTAAAATTCTACTTAACAAAATACTTTCATATTCATAGTGACTCTGGAAGATGTCATATCCTAGTAAAGGGTGAAAACTATATTGTATCACTCTAAAATTCTTTTTTTAATTGAAAGAGATATGATAGCTTCTAATATTTTGAATGGATAAAATATACTTAATAAGATTGCTACCAAAATGTTTGTTTGTTTGTTTTCCTATTGATTTCCCCCCTCAAACTTCCCAAATGGGACTTGGATTTGGAATTGATGGATTCCTAAAAACTTGAAAGGCCATTTCTTTTCCTTTTTAGGTGTCTCTTCTGGCTTCTTTGTCTAAATTAGCAGGTCAGTATTATTTGAACCTGTTCTTCAATCTCTGAAGAAGAGAAGTTAACTAGATTTTAAATATAAGAGGAAAGCTGCTTAGTTATCATATGATAAAGATTCTCCATTATTTTACTTTTGCCTCACAAATTATTATGATACTCCAAACTCTTCTACTCACTTACTGAATTATGTATATTTAAATCATATTTCATTATAAATTCTCAATATCTTATTACTGATTCTGGAAAACAAATATTTACTCTATTTTTTTATTTTGTTGAAGCCATATTTAGAAATACATATATATGAAGCTTATTATTGGTTATTTTAGATTCTTCATTTTATTTATCAATATGTAAGTGATGTTTTTTAATTTCCATACTTCATATAACTACTCAAATGGGGGACAAAAGAATAAATAATTTACAAATAATTGTTTCTCCAAATATTTCTTGATTTGCATTTTTATGTTTAAATAGTATAGTCCAATTTAAAAATAATTCTTTTGATCTTCCTATGTCTATTTTTCTACTTCTAAGTATGCACAAATGAATTGTAATGAAAAAAATTGTGGCTCATTTATCTATTCATTGAGTAATACTTCTCTTAGATTAAATATTTCCTTGAGAAACAGTGGGTATAATTTACTGAAGTGTGAACAAAAAATGAAAATAGTTCTAATCATGACATTTTATAAGAATTTCAGTAAAATACTATGCAATGAGTACAAGATAATGACTAGTGATTAAAGTTATCACCTGTCTCAATTTAATCAAAGAAAAAAAAGTCAAGTCAGAAAATGAGTATAGATTATATTATGCTGAAAATACATCTAGTTTTGTTATACTCAAGTCTCTTTTGGGAAATATCTCTAATTCAGAGACTAGTCTTTTGGGAGAATTTGATTTCCTATATGATGCCAGCTTCAAAAACTAAAATAAACAATTAAACTATAAGCAGAAATATCTTTTGTAATTAAAATACAATTTTTGAACAACTAAAAAATTAAGCAAAAAGAACCTATAAGCCAGAAGCCCAGATATCACACATACAGTATAAAATATGAAAATCCTTCATAGATGAAAATGCTTATTGGGATTCAATATGTACAAAAGTTAGCCTTTTTGATGGAATGTAAAAAAAAATGCAGAAACAGCAGCAGGGGAAGGAAAAGAGTCATTTAAAAAAAAAAGACTGGAAAGACATCAACTGAATGAAGGGAAAATACTTAGCTGCTAAATTATACCAACAAAGCTAGTCACACTATCTATGGTGATAGTGGAGATGCAGGCATATAACAGAATAGAAAAAACGATTGTTGCTGAAAAGCAAGATAGAAAATTTTATATCCATGCAGTCTGTGGATGCAACTTATCATATCTGAAATCATAGGATATCATTAATTTGCATAAGTGTGAGAGGGAGGAAGGAGGATTGAAAGAGCAGGTTAGCAAAATACTGATGAAGGGATATGTAATGCTTCCTCTGTGCATCTGGAAATGATATGAGACAATTGTCACTTGTACTTCAGCTCTTTCATCAAAATTCTAAATATACTTAATGTGACTTATTAAAGAAAAGTTAACCTAGGCTATGATATGAGCCTGAGAAAAACAATCACACCCACAATGTTGTTCTCTGTTGAGAGTCTTCTTTTTGCCCAAGTTGAAGATGAGAGTTTCAGGAACACAGTATTCAAACCTATGATTAGAGCCTTAGAGAGGACTAAAGACGAGAATTCTCATGACCTGAGTTGGCCTCAGTGATGAACTGAGTTACCAGTAAGTTTTAGGCTGTTGTAGGACTAGCTGGTTCTAAGTCAAGCATACAATTGACGTTCAAATCCCTTCTAACTGAACATATCGACACCTTGGGTAACTTAGAGAACATGGGTACAGGTTAATAACCTTCAAAAGATAGTCATTTTAAAATGACACACACAGAATCCTGTGTACTGTTTTGCTTTGAAATAGACAAGGTTGAATATAACTCAGGGAAAAATGCATCTTCTCTCTGTCAAAAAAAGTAAGTAAAGAAGCAGTGATTATAGCAGACCTTGGACCATAGCACCTCCTAATTTTCGTAGCCAACCATTACATAGCTGCTGCAGTGATTCTTCTGACACAATAAAGAGCTTTCCATCAAACTGCTGAGTGATCTAATTCTTACTGTTTTTTCAGACAATATGGCATTTGGCTAAGAGACCAGTTGTCTTCTGCTAGCTTCTTCTGTTAAACAAGAATAATCAAGGCAGAACTCTGGGAATTAGAGTTCTGACTCCCCTGTGCGTATCTATGCAGAGGAACATCTACCAGGGGTCCTCAAACTTTTTAAACAGGGGGCCAGTTCACTGTCCATAAGACCGTTGGAGGGCTGGACCATAGTTTAAATAAAAACTATGGACAAATTCCTGTGCACACTGCACATATCTTATTTTGAAGTAAAAAAACAAATAGATAGTGCTATTTATATTCCTTTTATTATTTTTTTCTAGCTTCACTCCTTTAATAGGAACGCTTGTTTTTTAGCATGCATATTTTTATGCATTTCAAACAAATTTAAGTCATCTCTTCCATCTAAGTAGCCTAAATAATAAGTTTCACCTTAAAGCTGTTTTAGGCTATAGGAGATGTTTATTTTTATAAACTTTGATCCAACTACTTAGAAAAATGAAAATACAATCATACAAGCATATTAAAATAGCTTAACAATGCAGATAAATAATTATATATTTAATTTTCTACTTATACTTCCATGTTTCATAAAATTCTAGACCAATTAGCTTGATCTAGAGCCATATTTTTATTTTCAAATTATCTTGTGATTCTTTTCATATTTGTCAAGAAGCATATATGTTTTCACATTTTAACATTTCCAAAATTGAAATGCACATTATAATTAACAGTGCCTTACAGGATGAAATCAAGTAGCAATAATATTAAGAGTAATCACCATATTTTACATGCATTTTTGTTATGTTAGAAACTTTTTAAAGTTTTCATTTAATAAGAACAATTTTTAGACATAAGAACTATTATCACCTCTTTGAGGAGTTGAGCAATCTGAGGATTGGAGCACTTGAAGAATTAGCTTAAGGATATCTAGCAGGTAAGTAATAGAGCAGGTGATGTGGTGGGACACTTTGAGTACAGTATCTGAATTCTTCACTATAACAATGACTCACACTTGATTACAGCTCTTAACTGTGACACTATATATTTAGAAACCAGCTAAAACCCAGTAACATTGTATATTCAGAAATACCTTTATTTTTTATTTCATAAATGTAACAGAAGAAAATAGAAGGTAATACCTTTATAATCTCACAATATATAATAATCTCACAATACAATAGCATAGATAATGTTGCTCTAAAATTTTCTTATAAAAATCCTTCAAAACCCACCATTCAAGAGTTCATGTAGTGCTAAATTTATCTCTTAACTTCCTCCTCCTTCTCATTCTTCTTTTTCTGCTTCTTCCTAGTGAATGTGCCTAAAGTAAGCTTTGTTTTCCTTTCCAAACATGTCTGCCTTCCCAGAGTAGATCTAGTAACTAGATGGAAACTTTTATATGGGACTTGTACCTTCCCCAGAAGAAAATGGTTAATATGATAGAATGAAACATTTATGAGACAATCAAGTCCCATAACAATAATTAACAATTTGCTCCTAGCACTCTGGCTTAATCTTTTATTTTTTCAAGGGATTTCTTCATTTTCTCAGGGCAATTGAGCAAAACTGCTATTGTCATGGTTGAGTCTATATCTTCAAGATCCAAAACAATCCTTCATTTTAAATTGGACACTAGACATGCACAACTGATCCGTGCTTTTCATGTTTGGTTTAGGGCTGTTTGAAATCTTTTGGTTTTTATTCAATTGCTTATTAGAGGCTTTAGGTCCAATTTGTATTAAACTATTCTCCAGAGTGCTGGTAGGATTTTTGTTTTGAATACACAAATGCTGTTTAAAGTTTACTGGAGAAAAGTTATAGATGTGTATACTTCCATTTATTTGTGTTTGAGTCAGCATTCAAGAAGTCAGTGCAGTGTGCTTCACTTTTAGGTTTATTGCTAGGATCAGTCTTAGTTCTCGATTTGGATATGTATAGCCAATAATTGCATGTTTGTTTTTATAAATATAGCTTACATTGTTGTGAATAAATGGTTTTCAGTAGTACTACAAATCATTATCTCCTTTATGTGGGCTGACCATGAAAGAAAGTAATGTTAAATCTTTTTTAAATAAGTCAGTGACAAACCTGTTGGTAAACACAAAATTATATAACCTTTATGATATTGATCAGTAGAGAGCCCCTCTACATGGTATGCTTTTAGCAGGATTTATTTAAATCTATGGTTTTAATGTGCATGACTACCTGGAAAATACCACAAAAGCTAAACTTTTGGAGTGTAAAATGGAGACGCTTCATGACTAAAATAGCTTCCTTCTGTGTGATGTCTATATACATCACTTACAGGCTGTATATGCTAATTTGGGCTAAAATATATTCTAATGTGGGAAAAAAAGAACATGAGGAGCTATTTTGACATTCCAGACAGACCTCTTCCTGTGATTACTTGTATGCTTGAAATTATTAGCATAGACTGATACTCAAAAAAAACTCCAACTCTTGTGAGTCTGATTGGAACATCTAATTCATTGAGGCATCTTAATTTCCAGTTCTTTTTCTATTTAAAAATATTAGGGGGGTACAAATGCTTTTCTTAACATGGATACCTTGTTTGCTTAAGTTGGGGATTTTCATGTGCCCATCACTAGAATAGTGTTCATTATACCCAGCAGGTAAGTTTCTAATCCTATACCTTCTCCCACCCTCCCCCCTTCTTGGTTTTCAATGTCCTTTACACCTCTTTGTGTCTGTGTGTGCCCATTATTTAGCTCCCAATTATTAGAGAGTACATGTGGTGTTTATTTTTACATTCCTGAGATACTTGCCATAGGAAAATTGTCCCCAGTTCTATCCAAGTTGCTGCAAAGGACATTATTTCATTCCTTTTTGTGGCTGAGTAGTGCTCCACGGTATATATACACCACATTTTGCTTTATTAACTCATCAATTAATATGCACTTAGCTCGATTCCACATCTTTACAATTGTGAATTGTGCTGCAATAAACATTTGAGTGTGGTGTCTTTTTGATAAAATGACTTCTTTTCCTTTGGGTAGTAGATACCTAGTAGTGGTATAGTTGAAGTAGTTTAAGGAGCTATGCATGGCATATGGGTTTTCAACGTGGAAATTCGTGCAATTCTGAATAGGAAATGGGAAATAATAATTGTCAGTATCATAGTTCTATAGTCTGAGATTCTCTGTATACCACAAAAATGTTATGCTTTTCATATATCTGAATAAGTGAGTTTGTGTGTATCTGTATATATATATATCACTCACTGGTTTTGTTGTTGTTGTTGTTTTAAAGCAGAGGTTGACATTTCCTTAAAGGCCAAATAGTAAATATTTCCAGCTTTGCAGGTCACCAGGTCTCCGTCACAACTGCTCCACTCTGCTGCTGTCCTCACAGGCAGCCATTCAAAGTACGAACACACGTGGATATGGCTGTGTTCTGGTACAACTTGGATAACAAATAAAGGCAGCTGGCCCATGGACAATAGCTTGCAGATTGCTGATATAAATTTTAATATGCCCTTGGAAGTTCATTTTTCTAACATTTTAACCTGAAACTGTAGCTGAGTTTGTGGTATCTACAATTTCACCAAACTTAACACTTGGTTGCGAAAGCTTCTTTCATATGATTTTGATTAGGAAAATGAAGTTGATAATATATTGGACTGTAGTATAAGGGTTTAAGTTACAATATGATTCTTCTATACCTTCTAGACAAATATGTGATTTGTTCAGACTCATATTTATCATTTCTTCTTTTGTTGCTGTTTTGATGTCATATTTTAGCTTCCCTGGGTAAGGCTTTGCTATAGCTGCAAAAGTGAAGCAGGTAATGTTACCTGAGTGCTCCTTTGGACAAGTTGAAGGAATTGCTCTTGCTTTTTAAAGATGAAATAAACATTGTGATGACCAAAAAGATGTTCCCTCCCTGTTCTACTGTTCTGTATTAGTTTCATGTTTATAGAGAAGTTGATTGCTAGCTGAAATGATTGCCAGTCAAAGCTGTTTTCTAATTACCATGTTAGTTTTCGTGGTGCAGGTTTTAATTCTACCTTTGATATGACATCATTGTAGATGTACTGGTATTATTTTTTTATTTTATCTTCTTTAGACAATCTTTGAGCTGCCAAAAATTTACAAATTTTAGTTGATATTTTCACAATTGCCTTACACACAGAAAAAATATTCAAACTTATCTTAAGATTTATAAGAATGTTAGTAAACATTGCTATAGTAAGGTTCAGGAAATTAATTCCAGCTCTGAAATAGTAATTTTGCTTATTTGAAACCACAGTAAGAATTATAAATCTAAGTAAGCATGAGATATTACAGGGGTATAATCATGAAATATTTTTTTTTATTTCAGCATATTATGGGGGTACAAATATTGCGGTTATGTATATTGCCCATGCCCCCATCCCCCCTCGAGGCAGAGCTTCAAGCGTGACCATCCCCGAAATGTTGCACATCTCACTCATTATGTTTGTATACCCTTCCTCTCCTCCCCCCTCCCACCTGCCCGACACCCGATAAATGTTATTCCTATAATATTTTTTTAAAGACTCTAACTTGAAAAAAAATATGAGTTGTGTATACCTTGCTTGTATTAAGCACTCAATTGATAGGTAAATTGATATTGATTACTATTGTAATCATTTTTCAAGATGCTTCTCTTTCAATGTAATTTACATAATTTTTCAAATCTTTACAATTCTAGCAGTGAATTGTTCAATATTACTTAATCTAATGATTGAGCAAGGTTGTCCAGGGAAAGTAGGTTTGGTTCCTCTTGCTGCTATTCTCTTTATCAAGGTTGGATATTGATTTTTTTTAATTGTTTATGTCAGAATATTACAGAAATACAAATGTTCTGGCTACATGAATTGCTTTTGTACAGTTCAAATCAAAGTTATACATGTGTCCATCACCCAAATAGTGTGCATTGTACCCATTAGGTGTAATGTTACCAATTCCTCTTCTCCTCGCTCCCACTTGCTTGATTTCTGTTGAGTTTTACTTCCATATGTGCACATGAGTGCATATCGGTTAGTTCCAATTTCATAGTGAGTACATGTGGTGCTTGTTTTTCCATTCCTGCTATACTTCACTTAGGAGAATGGTCTGTAGTTCCATTCAGATTGTTATAAAAGGTATTAATTCTTATTTATTTATTTGGCTGGGCAGTACTCCATGGCGCATATATATATATCATATTTTATTAATCCATTCATGAATTGATGGACACTTTGGTGGATTCCACATATTTGCAATTGTGAATTGTACTGCAATAAACATTTGAATGCAAGTGTCTTTTGGTAAAATGTCTTTTTTTCCTTTGGGTAAATACCCAGTAGTAGGAATAAAAGTAGGTCTATTTTTATTTCTTTGAGGAATCTCCATACTGTTTTCCATAGAGGTTGTACTAGTTTGCAGTCTCACCAACAGTGTATAAGTGTCCCTTTCTTTCCGTATCCATGCGAGCATCTGTTGTTTTGGCACTTTTTGATAAAAGCTATTCTCCCTGGAATTAGGTGATATCGCATTGTGGTTTTAATTTGATTTCCCTGATGATCAGAGACTTTGAGCATTTTTTTCATATGTTTTTTGGCCATTAGTGCATCTACTTTTGAAAAGTTTCTGTTCATATCTTTTGCCCACTTTTTAATGGGGTTGTTTGACTTTTTTTTTTTCTTGCTGATTTGTTTGAATTCTTTGTAGATTCTGTTTCTTAGCCCTTTATCAGATATATAGCATGCAAATATTTTCTCCCATTCTGTAGGTTGTCTATCATTTTATTGCTTGTTTCCTTGGCTGTGCAGAAGCTTTTTAATTTAATCAAACACATACAACCTCCTTAGGCTCACTCAGGAAGAGATAGAACTTCTGAACAGACAAATATTGAACAAAAAAATTGAAGTAGCAATACAAAAATCTTCAAAAAAAGTCCCTGATCAGATGGTCGCACAGATGAATTTTACCAGATCTACAAAGGAGAATTGGTATCCATACTTCAGAAATTATTTCATAACATTGAGAAAGAAGAAATCCTACGCAACTTGTTTTACAAAGCCAGTATCACCTTGATACCAAATCCAGGAAAAGACACAACAAAAAAAGAAAACTACACAATATCCCTTATAAATATAGAAGCAAAAATTCTTAATAAAATTTTACAAACTGAATTCAGCTGCACATCAAAAATATAAAATTAAAAAATCCACCACAACCAAGTGGCCTTCATTCTAGGGATGCAAGGATGGTTTAATGTATGCAAATCCAAAAATGTAATTTACCACATAAACAGAAGCACAAAGACCATATGATCCTCTTGATAGATGCAGAAATAGCATTTGACAAAATTCAGCACACTTTTATGATAAGAACTCTCAACAAAATAGGCATAGATGAACATACCTCAAAATTATAAAGCCATGTGTGACAAATCCACAGCCAACAGGGGTTGGATATTGTTTAGATGGCATTTTGCTTTACTGAGTCCTCTCTGAATGAAACTAAAACATCAAATCCTGTGTTTTCTAGGGAAAAAAATATATTTTATTTTCTTTGATAAGAAAGGAGCTTAATTCTTACTCCCATTTAATTTTATTGTATAAACATAGTAATCCTCCCAACCACAGAAAATGGTCGCACTTTCTGTGATTTCAATTACCTGTGGTTAACCATGGTTGGAAAATATTAAATGAAAAATGCCATAAATAAACAAAGCGTATATATTCTAAATTGCACGCCAAGTTGAATAGTGTGATGAAACCTTGCACTGACCCTCTCCACGCTGTTTGGGACATGACTCCTCCCTTTGTCCAGTGTATCCACACTTGTAGATGCCACCTGATCACTAGTCACTTAGAAACCATCTAGGTTATTAGAGCAACTATTCTAGTATTACATTGCTTGTGTTCAAGTAACACTTATTTTAC
This sequence comes from Cheirogaleus medius, assembly GCA_008086735.1. Lineage (NCBI taxonomy): Eukaryota > Metazoa > Chordata > Mammalia > Primates > Cheirogaleidae > Cheirogaleus > Cheirogaleus medius. The sequence goes on from VBSM01000361.1 coordinate 27,138,315, forward strand.
TTAGTAATGGCCCCAAAATGCAAGGGTAATTATGCTGGCAATTCTCATATACTAGAGAGAAGTGATAACAAGTTCCTTTTAAGTGAAAAGGTGAAAATTCTCAATTCATGAGGAAAGAAGAAAAATCACAGGCTGAAATTGCTACGATCTATTTTAAGAAAGAATCTTCTTCCCATGAAATTGTGAAGAAGGAAAAAGAAATTTTTGCTAATTTTGCTGTTTCACCTCAAGCTACAAAAATTACAGCCATAGTGCATGTGTGCTTAGTGAAGATGGAAAAGACATTAAATTTGTGTATGAAAGACGTGAAGAGAAACATGCTGGCCATCAGTTCTGTACTAACCTTGGCTTCAGATATCCACTGGGGGTCATAGAATGTATCTTCTGAGGATAAGGGGGAATGCCTATAAATGGGAACTTCTAAATCAAAAGATCTACTGAGGTAAAATTGCTCCCGTTATTAACTTTTAACTACCTTGTTTGTTTTACATATGCATATTCAGCTGTAAGAGTGTATCTATGTATTTATAGGTATATAAGTGTGGGGCAAGGCAAAACAAAATACTAATTCATGCGTCTTGCATTCAGCACATTTTTTACAAACGCATTAAAAGAGATTATATGTGAATTATATTTCTTTTATTTAGATGAAATTGAAAACTTGCAATTTTAAACAGTAAAATGTATTCTGCCTTTATTTCAGATGAAAGAGACTTAAATTATCAGCTGTTGAAAATTCATAGAGTTATTAAATCTCCAGATATGAAAGCATATTAGAGAATATCTAGTTTGCTTCCTATGTTATGCATGTGTGGTGTCTTTCATACATTTATGCATAATATGTTTCTTGCATTTTCTTCAGTGATTGGGAAATCACTGTTTCTTAAGGCCGCTCTCATTTTCTGAGGCTTGAAATTTGTCTTATAACTTTGACCTTTTTTTGTCCTGTAGGATAGCTATAGTCAAGTTTAGTCATTTTTCCACATAATACCACTTTCAGTATTTAAAGACAGTTCATCATACCTACACTAAGGCAGGGTAAACAACGAAGGGTCTTTCAATTGTTTCCTCTGGCCATGGCTTGCTATGATATTTTTCTTATTATTATGGTATCTCTCTTTAGAAAGACTTCAAGTACTAAATTCTTTCTTAAATTATGAAATGAATACCAACAATATAACCACTTCAAACTTCTATAATATTCAAACTCTTAAAAAAACATATATAATTTTTTTGGAGGGCAGAATCAACCAGTAATATGTGTAGATTTTTAGTGATATACATGTCTCCTGGAACTTCTTTGGCAGCATACATATTTTAAATAAGTTAGCTATTTTAAAATAAAGCAACCAAACTTTTTAATTATATATGCTCCTTTTTATTATGGTAAAATATACATAACCTAATATTTATTAATACTATTTTAATCATGCTTAAGTGTGCAGTTCAATGGCATTAAGTACATTCACATTGTTGTGTAATCATCACTAATATACATTTCAAGAAATTATTCATCACTCTTTTCTCTTTATTTCTTTCTTCTTCTGTTTCTTTGATTCCTTTTTGCTTTTAATAAGAAAAAGATACTAACACGGTTAAAAGATTATGGACATTAAACTATAGAGAGAACAACTTAAGAGATAGGAGAGAGAAGGAATTCTTGATGAAAGAAATTTTTTGAGAAACAGTGGTAGATGGGATGCAAAACACATAGGAAGAGAGTATTTTTGGGCAGGAAGAAATAATATTTTAATTATGTATAAATAAAATTTTCTGTAGGATGGGAGAGAGTTGAAAAAATTTTAATTTTATTGGTTTTCTTTCTTTTTTGAGTAGGAAGCATTGCAGTTGCTGAACATGAGCAAAGAAGAGGGATATTGAATATTTGAGGAGTGGGCATTGTGAAAAAATCAAAGAAAGGAGCAGATAAGGAATACATGATAAACTTGTTAGGTGGTATTGATAGATTAATCTTTCTGCAGCATTGCAGTATGAATTCATATAGCTTTTCATCAGCACAAATTCATTTTTAGCTACATGTCAGGCACTATGCTAGGCATGTGAGAGTAAAAATATGAAAAAATCACAGATCCTAATCTCAAAAAAATGTGGTTTTCCAGGAGATGTACAAAGGTAAAAGATAGAAAATATGCAGATTAAAAAAAATGAAGAATATTTCAGAGGATATTTAGGCAGAAGTTGAAAAAATATTTTAACTGTAGTTATTTTTGTGAGAATAAAATGAGAAAAGGAATCCAAGCAAGTTAGATGTCTGTTCTACATACTATGTACTATATACTACTACATATGTATTTCATATGTGTGTTGCTTTGTATTATATGATTGTGAGAGATAGCAAGGTAGCTACAGACCACAGTGCGTCTGGAAGAAAAAGCCACATTTTAAACTGCTAATTTCCAATATTTCTGGATGATGTTGTGTTGAACAATTAACAAATAAATAATTGCTCTTTTCCCTAATACATGCCCAACATGGCAGAATTTGAATGAATCTTAGGAAGTAATTTGAGGAAGTTACTTGTTTTCATCTCTCTCAGGTTTTATTCTGGTATCTAAGAAGGCATGTATTACAGACACAGAATTCCATGTGCTGGATCTAGATATACAAGAACAGAGAGTGCTTCCCTTAAAATCTGTGACCCAAAACACAAAGTTGCTCGATAGATAATAAGATGATTTTCTTTCTGGTGAGGAAATGGAGAAGAGATAGTTAAAATAATCAATTATTCTTAAATCCAGAATATCCCTTATAATATTAAAGAAAAGATGTGTGTTTCTCATAATTTAAGTAAAACAAACTAAAATAGCCATAGGTAGCAACCCAAAAGAGCAAAATGCATTCTCCCATTACAGTCAATGATAAACATTACACAGTATTGATTCACTTGCATAAACTATTTCAAGGCAATCAGTATTTGATGCCACAGAACTTGGCTAATTTGGAGAAAAGTCTGCATATTCTTGTCTATGAAGGCAAAATGATTAATTTAATTTAAAAGATACACAACACAGAGTGTGTTTCTTTTTCTTTCCTTTGAATGTTGGGAGGAAGGATAATTTTGGATTGTTAATACAAAATAATTTTCTTCTCCCAAACTTTTAATCTGTCCAAAATCATTTACATTGTACAGCTGAAATTCTTTCACATAAAGGAGTGTGGTAAAATGTATGTGTCTCTTAGATCAGATGTCCACTGCATGCGTGGGGTCTGAGTGAGTGGGGCAGTACCAGCAGATATGTTTCTTGACGCTAATTCAATATCAAAGAAATCTGTAACCAAGGTATAAAATGGGTAATGTCTGAGGTTCATTCCTGCCATAACATTTTATAAATCTATAAATCTGTTATTAATGATACTGTCAAAGTCCCCGGTTACAAGAGAAAATTAGAGAGAAAGGTACATCTTAGACACTTGTCCAGAAGCATATGCAATGATATGCACCGATAATTCCATTACTTCTTATCTCCATAGACCCAAGTACACTTTTCTTATGTATTTTTACCTTGGATTGTGTTATCTCTATATACGCACACCACACACACATATATACATACACACACATCCACACATATATTAATATGTATATATTTCCTCAACAAAATTGCAGTGCCACAAATGGCATTCAATTCATTTTTCAGTTTCTTAAACACAGTAAGAGCTCATTTTTTGTTTCTTTTTTCTGAATTAACAAATGAATCTGAAAACTAGTAACAATAAACCATCTGAGTCTTTTCTTCTTAAGCCACCACTATGCCTGCAGCTAGTGGTAGTGGAGACTGCTTCATTCCTATGTAGAAACAAAGGTTTTTCCTTTTCTTTACAGGGATCCCTTTGGGCCATTCATCAGTAGTTTTTCTGATAGATTGGTTCTACTTTCCACAGAGGATTGAGCCAGTTTCCCTCAATTTTTGCCAAATTGCCTAAACTTTCACATCTCTCTAAAGAATTCTCATGGTTAGACCTTCATTCTAGCTCATGCCTGAGGTACTGAATTTATTCACAGAAAATTGAGATGAACCGGCAGAGAATTCCTTTGCCTCATTCCTCTCATCTCCATCTAATACTGCTGCCAAAATAAGTTCCCTCGCGTATTTATAGATGCATCAAAGCCTTCTAAAAGACTCCGATGGCTCCAACTTATTTCTAAATACAAATTATGTTTCTGAACATTAATAAAGTTCTCCTGTAAAGCTGTATGTGAAGTACCACATAGCCAAACATTTCTAGGATCATTCTAAAAGTCACTTCAAGGAAATCAACAAACAGTACATGCAGGATCGATGGCCTCACTTTTAAAAACTGAGGATTGTGATCACAAAGACCATTCATTCATTTATTCAGTCATTCACCAGCAAATATTTATTTGAGGTTTACTATGTATCAGCACTATGGAGGTATGGCTGTGAATACAGTCTTTAGGTTTTCTAAAACATTTCACAAGCAGTTTGTCAAAGAACACATCTATTAAGGAATTTTTAAAGCATAGTGAATGCTTTGAAATAAAGGGAAAGGTGCAAATGAATATTAAAAGAATAAGATCTAACATAACTGTGGAGATGGGGAGATTTATTTCTGCAGGTACATGGTAATGTACTTTTGTCAAAATTTTAATAATTTAAATATTATATTTATTGGTTAAATATCAGCTTGTCTAAGAAATATAACTGTTTTCATATACGGCTCTACTCTATTTTACATATTTCCTCTATATTGTTATTATTTTAAAAAGAAATAAAGAAATAACTTTTGGTGAAATTCCAGACAAATATGTATAATATAGCATTTCAATAGAACATTCTGAATTTTACTTTAGCTGTTACTGACAATGTAGTACATCTTTTAAGTAATCTAGTTAATTTAGGGTCACCTGGGTCTTGGTTCTTTACTCCCTAGTGTAAATGTTGTAACTTGGCAATTTCATGTTTCATATCAATGCTTATTTTTTGTTATTCTTGGTAGTGGTATGTAGATGAATGTGTGTTGATATCATGATATTAATTTTTCTCCATGTAAACTTAATCTTGTTTGTATATGTATCTATCTTAGTATTCTCTTTTTTTCCTTTCTGTCTCCCCCCATTCTCTTTCCATTACAATATTTAAAGCAAATTTTCAAAAAAAATGTATAATTTTGATGCTTATTCTATGCCAAGCATTATGGTAGGAATTAGGGAAAACATGAAAAAAATAAACATAGCCCTTAAGTATGAGAAGCACAACATTTTATCAAGGAAGGGTAATAGACTACATTATAATCAACTAGGCATGTAGTGTTTTAAAAATTAGTGGGCTCTATCCTAGACCTATTAACTCTGTGTCATTGGAACTGGGGCTTTGAAATTTGTTTGTAAAAAGTAATTTTAAGTAATCGTGGTAATAGTGGAACCATTATTTTAGTGGAAAATCTGTATGCTTTTAATGATTCATGACTTTTAGAATATAATCTTCAACATACTTTGGTTTAATCTCACTTTGATTCACTGTGATAAAATAATACTAAATAATAATAATGGCTGCATTTTTTTATTAAGCTAAATAAGTATTAGGCAGTACTCTAAGATATTTGTTTGTTAACTCATTTTATTGTGACAACAATCCTGTGATACCATTGTCATTTCCATTTTAATGACAAGGAAACTGAAGTGGAGAATGTTAAATAAATTACCCAAGACTTAGCCTGAAAACGGAAAAGTAAATTTTCAACCTAGACCAGTCATATGTTTTACTTTTACATGTTATAAATCCCAAAATATATTGCTATTTTTTCTTTAGCCGTTATCTTTTAGAGAAATTAAAATAAAATTAAAAATCTAATATTTCCCTTAACTTTTTATAGTTTTTTGTGGTCACCATTTATATGTGTAGATCCAAGTTTTATTGGATGTCATGAGTTTTTAGTTAGCAGAACTTACTTCAGTATTTTTTTTATTTCAGAATATATCGAGGATACAAATGTTTTGGTTACATGAATTGCTTTTGTACAGATTGAGTCAGAGTTATAAGTGTGTCCATCACCCAGATAGTGTACATTGTACCCAGTAGGTATGAATTTACTCATCCCATCTTCCCCCTTTCCGCCTACTTGATTTCCATTTAATTTTACTACCATATGTGCACATGAGTGTTGATCCATTAGTTCTAATTTAGTAGTGATTTTTGTTTTTCTATTCTTGTGATACTTCATGTAAAAGGATGGTTCAGGTCTACTGGAAATGAATACTCTCATCATCTGTTTGTCTGGAAAATCATATAGCCATTGTTTTTGAAGGGTACGTTTTTGGTTATAGAATTCTAAGCTGACAGTTCTTTATTTTCTTTATTTTTTACTTTAGTATATTATAGATGCCACTTCACTGTTTCTGGCTTGTTTACTTTCTTTTAGGAAGTGTGATGTGATTATTTTAATTTTAAAGCCACTATGTGTAATATCATCTGCTGCCCCACTCTGCCACCTCAAGATATACTTTTTATGGAACCTTCCATAACATTACAAAATTTTCTATATCAGTTATATATATTGAAGAAATGTAAGAAAGCCGAGGGTTTCTGTATATACTTTGTTTAATTGTTTTGATCAATTTATGCAACCATGGATATCTTCTTTGAAAAGATATGACCTATACATGAGCAAATTAAATGACACACCTTCAACTCTTTGTCCCAGACAACTTTCCACATCAATGGGATTTATTCAGTTCATCTACTTATTCTAACTCACTCTCCTCTGTTTCTTCAAGCCCACATCTTATCGTTTAAATTTTGCTTCTGATTTTTATTTTACATATCCCCTTACTTGGTAAATTCATTCACTTGGTATTTTTCTTTTCAAATTTGACTTATTCCACCTCAGAAAGAATCTAATCTTGATATTCACCATCCATCAACACTAAACAGGCTACAGGAGAAAGATAGAAGAGTTCTTCCGGTTTTCCTACTCTGACCCACAGAACTGAACAACTGATTCCACTTTCTGAGTTGCATCCTTGAAAATTCAGATTGGGCCAATTGTTTAAATTCCTAAGAGAATTCATTAGAAGGATGTACCAGTTCAATAGGTGTATGAAGTCTAATAATTTAAATAAACTAAAATTGGAAATATTTACCAGTCTCTTAAATATAAGGAAAAAATACTCTTATACATTGTTCTAAGATTTTGAAAAAGACCTTCAAAACCTCATGTAAATGCATACTTTAGAACATTTTTACCAATTTGAGGTCAGACAGCCTCCAATATTTCCTCCTCAAGTACCTGTTGCAATGCAGATTCCTGAATCTATTGCTAAATTCTAATTTAAAATCACCATGGACAGATTACTGTCATACACATGATAACAACTTTCTCACTTAAAATTCAAAATTTGATGTTATATGTTTATAAACATTCTTAAGATTCTAAATATACTATTTCTCCTTTATTTTGTGGTGTTTGGAATTATCCATTGATGGTTTAGAATTTGGATACATTATAAAATATACATAGAAAATATATTTTAAAAAAATAAATGTCTTCCTACCCAAATGTGTTATTAAAGTTAGCATGTTTGCAGAAACAATAACCAAATATATTGGCAAATAATATTATTAGCAACAATAGATATTTGAATCCATAAATATATGTCATAGCAAAAGCTAAATGAAATGAAAACAGTAAATTGTCAATGTAGTATTTGCTTCAAGAAAACAAGGGGGCCAGATATTTCTATTGCTTTAGGAGATATAATAAAAAAGACACTTTAGAAATGTTTCCACTTCGGTAAGAACAAGAAGACAATGAAATGCTCTCACAATTGAAATAGAAGAACAATATCTTGGGAGGATGTTAAAGATTTCCAAACAAATGTAACCCTGACTTAAAAAAAAAAGATTAAATTAGAGACTTGGGAAGTCCACGCTACTTGTTTACAAAATCTCATATGGTTTCATGTACTGCAGGATTATTTACAAAAACATTAAAATAACCTATAAAAATTAAGTCAGTTTGCATTAAAGATCTTTCCAATTTAATAAGCATTAATCAGTAACAACAGCAGGTTCTTCTATGATGCAAAGTATATTATAGTTTAATAATAGAGCTTACCTGTGGTAAATAACTATATGAAATCATGAAGAATAAAATAAATGCCAGAGTTATAAAGGTAATGTCATAGCCCAGGGAAAGGAGAAATAAAATCATAAGTGAGAATCATTTCTGTGGAAAATTTTAAGATACTATGTTTTATACATTGTTTTTGTTCCTTAGCAACTGCCTTCAAAACCAATTATAATGAAATCAGGACAGAGATATGATGAGATAACAGAGTAAAAACCAGATGATTGAATTTGGATTGATTTTTAATTCAGTGGTATTAAAAAAAAATTCCCAAACTTGGAAATCAAAAGAAAGTACATGGTATCCTTTCAATGACCTACTGAGGCAATGTTTGATAAGCATACCCAAGGTCTATTTAATGACAGGAGTAGGTAGGAGTGTTCCACATTACAGTTTGCTGTTTGATTAGAACCCAGGTGGTATTAAGTTAAATGTTAACTTGTAGACTGCAGTCCAGTAGACAAGATAATCACGAATGTTATGCTTTATTGTCCTAAAGACATGACCAGTTTTGTATGCCAACTAAGCCTCATATTCTTTGCTCTTTTCTTTTTAAATAATTCCCTGAAGTACTATATGAGGGTCAGCAAGCTTTCTGTATAGGTTCAGAAAATGATTATCTTCCGTTTAGCAGGACTTATGTGTCTGCCTTAAGTACTCTGTCATGTAGCTTGAAGGCAGTCATGGACAACACATTAACAAGTGATGTGGCTGTGTTCCAACAAAACTTTATTTTAAAAAATGATAAGTGGCTGAATTTGAACTATTGGGCATAACTTGCTGACGCTGTACTATGTAACCCTTATTCTGAAGTGTACTCTTTAAATTAGCTTTATCATCTTATTGGTTTGTTCATTTTGAAACATGTATACTCTATATGTGAGTTATATTTTTAACATTTGAAAATATGTATTATTAGTGGCACATAGTAAAATAATGAAGACGAAAGCAGCCCAAATAATTTATTTTTTTAAGTAAAAGTTATGTTTAACTTTCAAAAACAATATATTAATAGTGGTTTATAGTAATGAGGGAGAAAGTAGTCCAGAGAAAGAGTTTTCTTTCTATATTAATCAAGGCAAACTGACAACATTATCACAATCCTGCACAGTGGGATAACTGAGTTATTTCAAGAAGGACCATGACTTGTACAATAATCAAGACAAATTCAGTGTGAAAATCTCAATTGAAATAGGTTACTGGAATACATCTGATTTATTAATATGCGTATGTATATATACTTATATTTTATGTTCTTTTTTCAACTTTATTAAGGCATAATTAAAAATATATATATAAGGTATAAAACATGATGTTTTGAGATATATATATATATACAGTAAGCAATTAGCAACATCAAGTTACTTAACAAATCCATCATCTCACATAGTTATCTTAGTATTTTTTTCTTTGTGTGTATGTATATGTGTGGTGAGAACATTTAAGACCTACTATTCTGAACAAATTCAAGTATACAATATACTATTTTTAACTATAGTCACAACGCTGTATGTTAGATCTCCAGAAATTATTCATCTTATAACTGAAAGTTTTTGCCCTTTGGAAAGTATCTCCCCTTTTCACCCAGCTCCCAGGCCCTGGCAACCACCATTCTACTCTCTGTTTCTATGTATCAGACTTCTTTAGATTCCACATAATAATGGCATCATACAGTAATATTCCTTTCTCTCTGACTAATTTCATTTAGTATAATGCCCTCCAGATCTATCCATGTTGTCACAAGTGGCAGAATCTCCTTTTTCTTTTCTTTTCTTTTTTATTTCAGCATATTATGGGGGTATAAATGTTAAGGTTACGTATATTGCC
>VBSM01000361.1:27148350-27194566 GCA_008086735.1 Cheirogaleus medius
TATTAATCCACTCATGTATTGATGGGCACTTGGGTTGTTTCCACATCTTTGAAAGTGTGAATTATGCTGCTATAAACATTCGAGTGCAGGTGTCTTTATTGTAGATTGCCCTTTGTTCTTTTGGGTAGATGCCCAGTAGTGGGATTGCTGGATCAAATGGTAGATCTACTTGTATCGCTTTAAGGTGTCTCCATATTGCTTTCCACAGAGGTTGAACTAGTTTGCAGTCCCACCAGCAGTGTAGGAGTGTTCCTATCTCTCCGTATCCATGCCAACATTTATTGTTTGGGGACTTTTTGATAAAGGCCATTCTTACTGGAGATAAGTGATATCTCATTGCGGTTTTGATTTGCATTTCCCTGATGATTCGAGATGTTGAGCATTTTTTCATATGTTTGTTGGCCATTACTCTGTCTTCTTTTGAAAAGTTTCTGTTCATGTCCTTTGCCCACTTTTTGATAGGGTTGTTTGATTTTTCTCTTGCTGATTTTCAAGAGTTCTAAATAGAGTCTAGTTAACAGCCCCTTATCGGATGTGTAGCTTGCGAAAATTTTTTCCCCTTCTCTAGGTTGTCTGTTTGCTCTCGTGACTGTTTCTTTGGCTGTGCAGAAGCTTTTTAGTTTGATCAGGTCCCATTTGTTTATTTATTTTTGTTGTTGCTGTGATTGCCTTTGGGGTCTTCTTCATAAATTCTTTGCCTAGGCCAATGTCTAGAAGAGTAGTTCCAATGTTTTCCTCTAGAATTCTAATAGTTTCATACCTTAGGTTTATGTCTGTTACCCAGCGTGAGTTGATTTTTGTGAGAGGTGAAAGGTGTGGATCCTGCTTCAGTCTTCTACATGTGGCTATCCAGTTTTCCCAGCACCACTTATTGAATAAGGAGAATCTCCTTTTTTAATGATTGCATAATATTCTATTATGTACATATATGCACCTAGCTATTAAAAATAATTTATTTCAAATAATATTTAAAATTTAGTACAGCTTTAATATTATAAAATACACCCACATCCTTTTTAACAATTTAATATGAGTCTATTGTTTATCTCTTAGAAAGGAAATCATGAAGTCACCTTGATGAATACTAAGCCTCTCATATATTGAAGTCTAAAGAGCATATTATAAGTCCACCTAGAAGACATTTTTAGTTAAATATAAGTACAAAAATACTTTTTTTAAGAAGAGGAAAGAATTTACCTATACAAAGCATATTTAGGTAGGTGGCTAGAAGACCCAGAGATAACCAATGAGTAAACTGGAGATGAGGATAAACATTAAGGGAAGAGAAGTAACATGCTATAATTGGAAAGCAAATATCTGCCTTTCATCTAGTGGATGAGAGAAGGGTGTCACAAGGGAAGCAGAACAGCTGCAGGAGCTAGAGATAGATAGCTTGTAATAGATTCTTCTTAGAAAAGTTAAGGGGATTGTTGATGTGGTAGGAAAGGCAAAAGGTGTAAAGTTGTTAGAATCCTGGGACTGAACTGGTTTATTCAACTCAAGAGTCTCAGATCAGAGTAATCATGTGCACAATGTTAGTTTTAATACCTACCTCAGGCCATTATCAGAAATTAGAAATGAGATAATTTTATATGGAAAAAACATTGCAAGCCTCAAATACATTGTTTCAGATTTGTGTGAAGTGTTAGTTTAAATTAGAAGCCTTGAGGTACTTAAAGTGAAATTTTGCATGAAGAATTTATTGACCCAATATTTTTTAAAATTAAAAATTATGGACTACTATTAAATGAAATTAGAAGATATTTTCATGTCATTTACCTAAAAATTTAATGTAAAATTATTTTTATTCTTTATTTCTTCCCTATGAAATTCAACTAAGGTATCTACCTATTGACTAAAGAGGAAAATAAATACATTTGTTTTAAGAGGTATCATCCAAGGACTATTGAGTTTGAAATTATGTAAGAATTAAAATTTACATGGTAGAGGAATATGTTTATCCCCTTAGTAGTAAACTATGTTGTAGCAGATTATGAAAATTAGCTGCTCATTATAAATGCAATAGTCTTGTTTTATAATCAACCCTCCAGAAGTTTTAAAAAAAATAAAAACAATATAGATTTTCTTGAATTAAATACAAATAGAAAGCTTTTCATTGACTAGGTTTATAAAAGTAAAAATAGTTGAGATATGTAAAGAAATTAAAAGAATATTAACTACTCTTCTCTAATATATTTAACAGAGTTTCCCATGGAAATATGTGAAATATTTTTTAAGTCTTCTACTTCCCTCATTTTATGATTTAATTTAAGATTTAAGATAAGAAAGACATTGTACACCATGTCTTTAAAGAAAAATGACAAAAACATAAAATGATAAATATTCCCCAATTCAGAAGAAAAGTAATTGAAAACAAACAAAAAATTGTTACTAATTTCTATCTTTCAGTTTCATGTCTAAAGTCATATTTTTGTTAGATTTCAAATCAGAATATATGCAAACTATAGTTTTCCCTGACCTACAGGAAGTCTAGCTTTTCTCTAAAGTTTTCCTATCAATTTCTACAAATTCTTTGAACATTATGGCAGGCAGAATAATGTCCCCTCCCCTCAAAGGTGTGCACTTCCTTCTCTTTGGAATCTGAGATAAACTTACCCCACGTGGCAAAAGGGACCTGCAGATATGATTAAGGTTAAAGACCTTAAGATGGGAAGATTATCATGGATTATCCAGTGGAACAATCTAATCACACGAATCCTTCAAAGGGAAGAACTTTTCCTGGCTGAAAGTAGAGAAAGATGCAACATTTCTGGCTTTGAAAATGGAGGAAAAGGGCCATATGCCAATGAATATGAATGCCTCTAGAAACTGGAAAAGGTATGGAAACATATCCTCCTAGAGTCCTCAGAAGGAACACAGCCTTGCTGACACCTTGATTTTAGCCCAGTGAAACCTGTATATGACTTCTGCGTCTATAAATTAATAAATTTGTGTTGTTTTAAGCCACTCAATTTGTAGTGATTTGTTATCGCACCAATAGAAATCCAATAAAAGCACCCACAGGCACTACAGATCCATCTTCATATTTGCTTATTGCCTCTCCTTTCATACGCTCTCCATTTTGCTAACTGAAGCTACCAAATCACTTACCAGAGCTTCTTAACTTATAACTCCAGGCCATTTACACTATGTCTATTTACTTCACGTATGAATCCAGTCATTTTCCTTAACTTCCTATACATCTTAATAATGTCATACTGTGTATTTAAAAAGTTGTAAAAAATTCTGAGAGAGTAAAAGAATGCTGAGCATAGTTGCCTCTCCCATTAGCACACAGACATGAGAGTCGGGGTTTCATCAGGAAAGCAGAACCTCCATTGGTGATAGGGAATGTTGGATGTAGCATAGAGATTCAGCCTTGTACAATAGAAAGGAGGGGCAAGAAGTCTATGGAAGGTTGTCTCTGCTGAAGTTGCAATAAGTCAGTACGGCTACCAGTTGGGAAGAACGCAGAATGTGAACTGGAGACTGGAGACAGCAAGGACAAACTGAAACCCAAACATGTTTCTCACTGCCTCCAGTGTTGATGGAATGTGTGACCTGCAGAAGAGGCTGCTGACTTTACTCACACAGCTGAACATATTTGTCACTTAGAACTCAGAGACAATGAAGGAAGCGAGCTGGTGGAAGTTGTTGTAGCTCCTCCCCCTGCAGCTGCTGCGTCTATGCCAACAAGGCAAGCTGACATTGCAGAGACAACATATGTGAACTTCAGTGGTATTCTAGGTATTCTAGGCCCCAAATAATCTTCATATATCTTCACATCATATGGCTGCTAACTACTTCTGCCTTCCAAGCCTTGCACAAATTGCTCTTGTGGCCAACTCTGAACCAGACCATTCAGTCAAGGGGATTTGGGGAAATGTAGTTCCACTGAGATGACAAAGTCCAAGCCACCAAACAGCCCTAAAATATTACCGTTGTATATCTTTAGTAGGTTTTATCAAGTTTTCATATGTGAGGAATTAGCTCTCTGTCCTTCATAAGAAATTTCCAGGACCTTTTACATTATATGCAGCATTCACCTCCTGAAAGTGAAGGTTCTTTCTTCCTTAAATCTGAAATCGAGCCGGAGTAACAGTATAAAATGGGAGTATTGGCAGTAAGAAGGCAAGGAGAAATATATTTCAAATACATCTGTGAACATTCTTATATCCAACCATTGAATGTGACTTGAACTCATACCACATTAAAGTAACCATAACATTTCAGAGTGAACTGTTAGCTCTTTGAGTTTTTCAAAATTAAAGTGAATGTATGTGAAGGAAACAAGTAGTCCAATCTAAATATATTTTGTGGAGAAACATGTATCTGTTTAATACCAGAAATTGTTTATAAACCCAGTTTACTATCCTAAAAATTACCAATGAATAGTTCAGTTTTCAACTTTCAGATTAAGATAACTTTACACTTTTTTTTCCAAGAAACAAATTGCTATGCTTTTGTTTTTCTAAAGTATAATGTATAATTTTACCAAATAAAGTCAGTTTCAAAACTAGTCAAAACCAACTCCTCCCCAGTGATCAAGGTCACTGGACACTTTGTTAGAGAAAAGAAAAATATTCCAGGGTTTTTTTTTTTCCACAGGCTTACGAGATACCTTAAAAGTGGGCTTAAAAATTAGAAATAAAAATAAAATATATATAGCACAATGTATTTATTCTGCATTCATTCTGTGACTTAGACTAAATGAAAAGAAAATGCTAGCACATTTATTGTTTTCCACATCAGAACTTCTAAGAATGTTTTGGTTTTTATTTGCCTACTGGATGTCTAAATTTTGCTTGTGCAAGCATTTCACTGTAATGGGTAAAGAGTAAAATTATTCATAGAAAAATAGAAAGGCTAGATTAATTTACATTTTAAAAATATAGGACTTTTTAAAAGTACACAAGATAGGTAATAAATAAAGACAACTAAATTAGGTAAAGAAAAATCCAGCATGGCTGAAACTTAATCCAGAGAGGAGTGATCAGTTTCAACATTTATATTTGTTTTCTAAGAATTTGCAACAAGATAGAAAATATCACTTTTAGAAAGTTTTGATGTGTGTTATGCTGTATTAACTTCTTCGTCTTTGTCTTCAAGAGACTTCATCAAGTACATAAATTTCAAGACTTGTATAAGTAAATATATTTGGTCTAGGCTATAACATCATATTGAAATTAGGCATGAGGCTGTTCAATTTTAGGCAGCTTAATATCTATTTATTGTATCATTTAGTATGTATTTACTGAGCAGCTTTTTCAAGCCATGATCTTTCATAAATGAATAAGCATTTATCCCTCTTTCCATAAAACATGTAGACAGAATGGTCATTAAAATTAAAATCCACAAATGCTTTAATAAAGATATAACAAATTTGCTGAGGGAGTGAACTCAAACAGGAAAGACAGTGTTTAAGAAGATGCAACATGAGTTAAGAGACTATTCTTTAAAGTATATTTTGCTTTTGTTGGGCCTCAGAAAACAGTACCTCAAAATAAAGGCCTCAGAAGCAAAAGTTTTTCTCTGACCTCCTCCTGCCCTCCTGTCTCTCAGTCCTATTCTTCCCTGAGGCTAGCTGTAGAAACTAGAATTCCCTCTTTCCTAAGGCAGTCATAAAAGCCAGAACCCCTTTCCCCAAAAGCCAGCTATAAAAAATAAAATTATTCTGTCTAAAATCTGGCCACGAAGAAGTTATCAGACCTACCTTGTTTGGCTGTAGGTCATGAGACCCCCATTCTAGTAAAGGGCGATACCCCATGCCAGGAAGCACACTCAGAGAGGCAAATAAGCATCCATAGGGCCCTTGCTCAGGTTTCCCCATTCAGCCTATTAGCATTAGATCATACTCTTTTTATACAATCATATTTCTACACTGCTGTCTATACTTCATTGAACCTAAGCATAAAAATGGACAATTTCCCTGTATCTTTAGATCTTCATTCTGAAGGTTCCCCTGCATACACGTTAAATAAATTTGCATGCATTTCTCTTATTAATCAATCAGCCTCATGTCAATGGTTTTTCAGAGAACCTTTAGGGGGCCAAGAGCCTTGGTCCCTATACTTTCAGAAAATATCATTACTGGAGTAGTCAAATATTTATAAGTAGAAATATGGAAGTATGGGCATGTGTGATTTGAAGTGAATAAAATAAATAAGGGTCACAAAATTAAAAAAAAAAAAACACGTGTGGCTAGCAGCCTCTGGCATACCCTCTCTTGATTTGCCTTCAAAATACCTATAAAAATATGCGCAAAAGTACATAGGGCATGTGGGTGTGTTTGTGTGTTGAAAGGAAAGCTCCTCCTTCGACATGTACATAACAGGTTACAGATACAAACACATATTGCATTGTCAGGCCCTGAATGACTTCTTTATAGAAAAATCTATGATGTCTACTACACAGATTTATTTATTTCCCATTTCCTCTTGATGGACAGAGGGCTTTGAAATTAGATATGACTTGATTCACTTATCATTTCAGCCACGAAACTGACTATGTGATCTTGAGCAAAATAGTAAATCTTTCTGAGGCTCACTTTTCTTGCCAGAAAATAATGACTAACTCACAAGCAATATTTCATCTAATCTAAATCCCCATCAATTGAAAATGCACCAGTATTGTACATACCATTAAGAAAGAAAGAAAAAAGCTGTTGTCAATTATGATTTTAAAATGTATCCCAAGCTGAACATCAGTAAAAAGACATAATAGAAATATAGCACTTGGTAATATGCAAGCACTCAATACGTTTTGTCTCTGATAATATTTGCAATATAATATTACAGGGGAGAAATAGAAAGTAACAATCTAACATATATTTTCACCTTCCTGTCTTATTCTTATCTAGGCTTATGCATATTTCCATAGTTGTCATGACAATAGGGTCATTTTCATTTAAAGATTATACTTAATATATCATAATTTACCTCATTCTGCAGCCTTTGGAATTGTTTTTTAAGTACATATTTATTGAATTTATGTAAATTTACATTTTTACATATATCTTAGTGCTCTAAATATTAGCTGTTTTAAATCATATTGACATAATATGTTCACTTGTTTAGCTTCTCTGTTTATTATATTTCCTAATAGTAAGTTGTTAATACAGTGAAATTACTGGATCAAGGCATAGAGGCATTTGATAGCACCTAGAATATGTTGCCACAAGTTGTTATAAAAAAAGAAACTTATTGTAAGTCTATAATTAGTTCAACATTTAAATATATATATGCAAATTTGAAAATGCTTTCCAAAATTACTGTATCATTTTAACACTTCCTCTATTATTCTGTACCATTTGGCTATGATATTGAAATAATTATGCAGCATTTATAATTTAATACCTTAGTATTGATGCAGTTTTCATTTGGATTTCTTTGATAACTAGTCAAGTTAATCTTTTCTTTCATGCTCACTAAATATTCATAAATCCTTCTGTTTGGATTTGGTTAAATAACAGCATTTTACTTTGCTATTTGAAAGTGTGACCTTATTATGCCAAAGTTTGAAACTGTTCTTTATGATTAGGATATATAAAATTTTGATTATATTTATATTTATGTTAAAATGTCTATAATAACGAGTTATTCTATATCTACATTTTCAGATCATTTCCTCCTTGTATCACTTATCTTAATATGACAAGAAGTAAATTCATCTTTCTTTCTAATTTTATTTGGACACTTTAAACTAAGTAACTTATGTCAATTCATGGAACTTGGTAAATATAAAATGCAAACTAGACAACGATGAAGATTTTTGTTTGAGATAAAAGTGTATATATATATACATATATTAATTTTAACATTGGTAAATTCTGTAAAGTGCAGGATGTATTTAGCTAAATATGCTGGATCCTTATTACATGAATCAGATTTGACAACTTACAGTTTGAAGCTAAAAACAAGTAGATAAAGACAAACATGTCACACACAAGTGGATAAAAGTTTAGATAATAACAAGATAAATGGATAAGCAATACAAGTAGATCTACCATTTGATCCAGCAATCCCACTACTGGGCATCTACCCAAAAGAACAAAGGACAATGTACAATAAAGACACCTGCACTTGAATGTTTATAGCAGCACAATTGACAATTGCAAAGCTGTGGAAATAACTCAAGTGCCCATCAATACATGAGTGGATTAATAAAATGTGGTATATGTATACCATGGAGTACTATTCAGCTGTAAGAAACAATGGTGATACAGCACACCTTTTATTTTCCTGGATAGAGCTGGAACCCATACTACTAAGTGAAATATCCCAAGAATGGAAAAACAAACACCACATATACTCACCAGCAAATTGGCATTAACTGATCAGCACCTAAGTGGACACATAGGTATTACATTTATCTGGTATTGGGCAGGTGGGAGTGGGGAGGAGGAGATGGGTATTTACATACATAATGAGTGAGATGTGCAACGTATGGGGGATGGTAACACTTGAAGCTCAGACTTGGGGGGGGGCAAGGGCACTATAAGCAACCTTAAAATTTGTACCCCCATAATATGCTGAAATAAAAAAAAATTTATAGTGGGGAAAAATCTACTACAATAATATATAGACTCTAGATAAAGTGTGTAAAAAGTAGTATCAGTCCAATGAGACCATGTTACCATGCTTTGCTCTTTTAGTCTGCTTTTGAATATTCTCTGCCAAATTATAATGATAATGTTCATTAACCTTCATATGTATTAAAGAATATTATCTTTGGTCTTAAACATACCATCTTTTCATCTTCTTTTTCTTTTCATCTTCTTTTTCTTATAACCAGGAAGTGATTAATGGGCTAAGAATCAGAGAAATGCCCTATGGATCCTGTAGACCATTAACAATTCTCATGAAATGAATGGGCCCTTACTACTCAACTCTCCTTAGCTCTAGGACCTCAGAAATAACTCTGCAATAACAGAAATTCCATATGACATCTTCCTTCAATCAAATGATACAGAAATTTTATAATGAATAGGTACAGTTTTCAAACCCTCCCTTCATCTTTCCAATTTACTTGCTATGAAAATAATTTTTAACTGTTTCCATTAATAATTCTTTTGATTTCCCCGCTAACTTAAGTAATATGTGTTATGTCTTTCCTAACCAAACTTTAAAAATATTTATTGCATCTCACTATGAAATAAAGTTAAGATTTTTAAAGATATACCATGTCATCTTTATTTCTATCTCATTCTTCAAATTGCTCATACTTTCCACATTAGTTTTAAGTGATTATCTTTGAAACTGATTTACAATGTTTTATCTTCTTCCATGAAAAGTAAGCAGTATTTTCTGGGCCCCAAAAGTAAAATCTAGATTTTGATGACTTTTCTACTATTTTACTTTACTTCTCCCCAAATAACTTCCATCTGAACCACTATGATTTTACCTTTAAATCATAAAAGTACTTTAATATCACTGTTTGCTATAAAATGATAAATAAGCTATTTTTATTACCTGCAATTGCAAAATAGTAAGAATGCTTATCTTATTATGACTACAATAATACTGGTTATGGCAGAACAAATATATATGCTAAGATTAATTTTCCTCTCAGCATGTCCAAAGTAAGATCTATTGTAGCTTTCAGACAAAAACTTTTCTTATTGTCAAGGTCAAATTGATTCTTATTTTTTACACTCTGTGTGGAAGCACTTACTGCTCAATAAAATGTGTGTATGTGCCCCTTACTTTCCAGACCTGTTATGTCAGGGATATGTATGAAAACAGATCCTACCAATGAATTTTTAGGCCAACACTATTGTATGACCAGCTAGCACACTTGTCTCCAATGGTCTTCTTCCAAGGTGATCCTCGTGATATCCTCATGAGATATAAGCAACCTAGATCTTTGAGTCACCACTAGAGGAAGCTACCCTCTAAAGCCACTCGGCCCAGGGTATTCCCTGATTGTGACACATAAACCTCTATTTGTTAAGGCACTTAGACGTCAAATACGTATGAACTGCAGTATGATTTATACTAATCTGAATAATTAGACATTAATCTTTGTTCAAAATATGCAACATTTTAATTCGCTTTCTATTTGCACTGTGGTATTCTTGCACAATTCATATTTCTTTGGGGATTTTTATTTGACTATTCTTGATGAAAAAGATGGAATATAAGCTTTCAACATACCTTCATAATTAACTAGTATTTATACCATTCATTTTAGCATTTATTTACTTTTGCATTTTGTTGTTGTTGTTTATTTCAGGAAATTATGAGAGTACAAACATTTTGGTTACATTTTATATCTGCCTCTCCCTAGCGAGGGTTAGAGGCATGCCCTTCCCCTCTACAATGCTCACCATGTCTTTTAGTTGTGAGTTTACCCCCGCAAGCTCCTAATTCCTGGAGAATATTACTACCATGTGAGCACCGTAGTGTGAATCAGTCAGTATCAATTTGATGGCGAGTACATGTGGAGCCTATTCTTCCAATCTTGTGTTACCTCACGTCGGAAAATGGGCTCAAACTCAATCCAGGATATAATAATTTTTCTTTTTGGTAACATTTTCCCAAGGGACTTCTAATCTTCTACAATCCATACAGAATTTTCTCTAGGCCAGCTGCAGAATACTACTGTCGTACTAAGATCTACCTTCACTATGCTCATCTGTTAGACCAAGAGTTTCATAGCAGCTGTAACTTCTTTCTTATTTTGCTCTTCCTCTGTTAATATACTTTAGAAAAAGTACAAAAGAAGTAACATTTCTGATTCTTTGTATATCTGAAATATGTCTTTATTTTTATTGATAATTAGCAGAAATTACTTATTTCTATTGCTAATATAGCAAAGTTCAAAATTCTATAATCAAAATAAATTTCCCATAATTGAATCCATTTTTTACATTCTTCTATAATACATTTATTCTGACAAGAGATATAAATGCTAATTCCTTCTAAGTGACCTGCTTTTGTTTATTTTTCTTTCTGGAAGACAAAACATCTTTTCCATTAAGATATCTGAATGAAGTTTCTAGATGTGATTCTTTGGTTCTGTTTGGGTTTTCGGTGTTTTGTTTTGTTTTTCTTTTTCATGCTATATATGACTTTATGGGTACTTTCATTGTGAAGATTCTGGTCTTCTTAGCTATACATTTACTTTGTGAAATGACTATCATTTAACTCATATATTGATTGTTTTCATTAATATTTTTAAGAGCTTTTCTTACCCTCTGACTAAAGCATTCCTTTTTGTGTTAGTCTTCTGATTTTTTGGAGGCAATATTTTTTAAATCTAATTAGGTTTTGAAGATTATTGTCAATAAATGATTTTTGTTTTCTGTTAATTACTTCTTTTTTAATATATTAAGCAATGATGGACTATGCTTATTATTATAGCTAAATATTAAATACTTCCTTTACTTTTGGATATTTATGTCTTTTTCCACCATAGATCTCTGACTAAAGAGAAAGCTGACTAAGACTGCCTTGCACAGTGGTGAGATCATGTAATCTCAGGCTCTTCTGTTGGGTGTGTTGATGAGGAGATGGCCGTCGGGCTTCTTAGGATATCTTTTTGCTGGAGTATCTACTTTCTACAGGAAACCTCAGTTTTTCTTGGCAGTACTTTTAAATTATTCTCAGGTTTTTGACTGTTAAACACAAATGCCAGGCATCCCTGCACTCTATGCTTAAGTGTTGCGGAGGGAATGAGCAAAGAAGAAGACAGACTGTGTAACTAGAGTCTACCTTTGTAGAGCCTACCCGAGTTCTCAGTTAGACTGGCTTCACTGCAACACCTTCTGGTGCCCGAAATCATTCTTCTGTATTTTGCTATGTTCCATCAATCAACAAGCCCTCATAGATCTGACTTTCATGAATTTCTAGAAATCATTCATCTATTGTAATGCCTCTTATTAATTTCTCTGCTAGAACAAGTTTATTCTCTTTCTTAATTTTATGCTGTTAAATCAGTTAATTATTGAGGTGGAGAATAATAAAGCATGTGTGCTCAGGTTGCACTCATGGTGGTCATTTTTCCATGCACCACTTTTCCTACTGATGCAAGAAAGGGTCGGCTTTATCCCTGCTCAGACCACTTTCAAATCATAAATTTACACTCCTGGGAAATGTTCTTTATCTAAAATTAGTCAAACTGATTTCCTACCTCTACCTTTCACTCTTTCATTTCCCATCTATATTATATCAAATAGACTATTTACCTTTTACAATATTATGGTTGCTCCTATTTGTGCTTATTTATAAACTCCTTTATATCTTTCCTTTCATTCTTATTTAATTTCAATTTTAGGGTTATTTGACTTGAGCTATTTTCAGGCCAGTATTGGAATCTCTCCTGCTCTCTTCTCTCTGACCTCATATCCTTTTCTCATATTTGCCTTGGAGAATACCAATATAAAATCAAACATCAAACAAATCAAAAAGGAAATAATTTCCTTTTCTGTGCTCACATAGAGGATGCTTAGTGATACTGAACACACACACACACACAAAGATAAAGATATCTCCACAAATCTGTAGCCTCATGTCATAGTCAGTCACTCAGTAATAAAGGACCAGGATTCTCATTATTTTTTATTTAAATGTCTCTTCTACAAAGTAGTAATGTCCATATTTTCTACTCTCCTAAAATATTCTAAACCACCTCTTTGACCTTAACTCTCAGAATATAACTTCATGACCTAAGTAATAAGAAAGTAGTATTCTTCATTTTCTTACAACTAAACATCATAAACTATGTCTCTGTGTAAACGTTTTTCTTCTACTTGTTAGAATAGAGGTGCACATACAGGATAGATTTGTTAAATTGTGTTAAAAAAACATTCTTTAGTCACATAAAATAATAGAATAGGCTAAGCTTCTATATCCCAGTGTTATTCTTTTCTAGGCATAATTTTCAAGCATGATTATTTGCTATCTCAGGCCCATAGTTCTTTCTCTTAGTTTCATAGCAGCTACCTTGCAGGCATCTGAAACAATAAACTTTGAAAAGAATGAGGCATGTAATATTTTGTCCAATTGAATCATTTCAATGGACTTTTTTTTTTCAGTTCAACACCTTCACCACCTCACTTCTTGCTAGCTGGTTTATAGAGGTACGTTTTTCTAAACAAAATGTCTGGCCGAATTCTGTTCCGTTTCATTTATACTAACAAACATTTTTACTTAGCTCGTCTTTCTATAATTTATGGGAAGTAATTAATACATATTAATATTATAGCTCCAAACCATTTCCCCTATATTTACTCACACAGTAGGTCCTTGATCTCTTATCTCAGTTTTACTATTATATTATAGTAGGCCTCGGTTTTACTATGTATTTTGTCTAACATAACAGGGATATTTCAGCCTTCCGTCCTGTTAGATCTTTTCATTCAGATACCAACACCTGACTTCTAAGCCAATGCCACATACATTAATTTTTTGTTATGAATAGGCCCTACTTCCAGGTAGTAAATCATCTACTAGCTATTGTAATACTTGTTGCAGTAACAAATACATCTTCAAATTTCTGTTTCTCTAAAATACAAAAGTGTATTGTTGACGAACCTAATAGTCCAATATGGATGTTCCTGTTCTGTAGAAAAGAGGCTCTGCTCAGTCATTTGGACTCTGGAGGTGCTGGAGCCTTCCAGGTGTATTTTTCTATGTTATGCTGACAATATTTATTCCAGACTTTTAGAAGAGGAGGATGTGGGGAAGATTTTATGTGCCAGTCTTACAAGTAGCCCACATAGATTGGACTCACATCCCATTGCTTTAAACATCAGTCACATGGCCATATGGAACTTGTAGGCAAACAAGGAAAAATAGTCTGTGGGCATCTTCTTCAGAGAAATCTTTCTCCAGTATATACGTGAGAACATGCATTTTACAGGACAGCTACCTTTTTGCTCAAATACATAATAATGCATTGGTTTTATTAATTGTTTCTTTTGCAAATTGAACTATAGTACAAAGTATATCTAAATAAGATAGTTTGGGAGGACAAGTAGCTAATCGAATAATCATAAATTTTGAGAATGAAAATAAGGTATTTGGAGGTAACATAGTATAGTGAAATTAAAATATATTATAGGATCAGGTAGATCTGGGTGAACTTTCACAAAAGTGAAACTCAAAAGAAGTAGGACTCTATTTCCTCTGGAACAGGAGTCAGTGAACTATGCCTGCAAGCATGTTTAGCCCACTGCCTGCTTTATAAATTACGTTTTATTTGAACACAGCCACACCCATTCAATTATGCATTGTCTATGGCTGCTTTCATACTACAAAGCCATGTAGTTGTGACAGAGACCATGTTCCACAAAGCTGAATTTATTTACCCTGTGTCCTTTTGCAGAGAAAAGTTTGTGAAAGCTGCTCCAGAAGATTAGAGGACAAAACCTAGTAATTAAACGAAAATAAATAATACTTGTTGAGCACTTGCTCTTGAGTGTTAAATGAGGGAAGTGAAGCTTTCCATGACTAATTGAGTAGAATTAGAATGCAAACCCAGGCAACTCTGACATTAGAGCCTGCATGATTAACCACATTCTAACTCACAGTGATTGATTCCAAACCACTTTTATTTTGTTAATTCCCTCTACATAGCTGTCTAGCGGAGGGAATCACAAGTTTTCTTCTCCTTTTTTAGGTTAGCCTTATTCTGTTTTAATTCCTAAGATACTTTATTATTACTTAGAATACCCTATTTTAAGTGTTCACTTTAATAATCAGTGATTTTTTTCCAAGTCAACACAGGAAACACACTAGTACCACTCTCATAGGTGATGTTAAGGATCCTTCATATCAGCTGCATTTCCCCAGTGTATACATCTTGACTGGTTTTTCATACTTTATAGTCTATGCAGTACTTATTACCACCCTATTGATGGAGAACTCAGTGATAATATTACTTGTTGTCCAAGAGGAAACTATCCAGTAACTTCACCTCTGATATCATTTCATGGTAATTTAGGAATATTGGTATGATTATTTCAGTCATAGGAATTTCCTATCTGTAGATGTTTTCTGTTAAGATACTTTTAAGTAGTAAAACTGCTAATGAAATTAAACTCTATGAATCTTATTTTAAGTTTGTGTAATTTACCTCCTGAATTATTTAGAGTAGCTTAAAACAGGAAAAGATTTTACAAATGTTTCAGTTCTCACGTAAAAGCGCAATAAAATAAAATGTTGTCTGTATTACCTGGCAAGCAATTTGTGCAGTCAGAATGCAAGTTCAAGGAGAAAAAAATGACAGAAGGTAGCTCTTCTGTGTTTTGCAAATTTCAATTCTATATTTTGACCTATTCCTATCTCAAACGTTTGTGCTAAAGACTGTTTATACTCATTTAGAACTCCAGAATTCTGTGGTAGATTAAATTATTGTATTCCACTTTCCATTCATAGCTATAACATAATTATGCATCCACACCCTTTGCCTTGTGAATTTGTAGCACCTCCTGCCAGAATAACTAGGGTAAATGTCCTTGCACCTTTAAATGTTGGGCTGTGATTTGCTTTCTCCAGTGGAAAGTAAGCAAAAACAAAGCACACTGAGATTTTCTTATTATTCATGAATGATTTGGCTTGACTTTTTAGAGTTTCTGGTGTCTGCATTGAGAAAAAGGATGCCACAGGTAGATACTATCCTTTCACTTCGGATCACAGAATGAGAATACATGTAAAGATCTAAACCCATGTTTCTTCACCTTTTTTTACATTATTGCCCCAATCTAAGAAGACTTTTGGGACCTTTTTTCCCTGAATTGCCTTCTCTCACCCTGAAATTTTAATTCCATAGATATACTATATATTTGTTTCTATATGTGGCCCTTTGAAAGACTGATAATCAGTGTAATATCTAATCCCATACATGCACCAAAACCCAATTTTCATCTTCTTAAGACCAAATATCATCTGCATTGACAATGCATAACTTAAACTCATTCATAAACTATGAGTCCAACTTTGTCTACCAAGACCAATAAGATCAGTAAAACCACAGCTAAGATGTAGCCACAAGATCACATAATAATGCTTTATCATAAGCCACTGAGAGTTTTGAATTGTTTGTTATACTGCAATTTGGCAGGAAAAACTAACTAATATATCACCCTCCATTATACTACTAATAAAATTCATTTATTTAACAGATATTGATTCAGAACCTGTAGAGCAGTGGGTATTATGCAAGACAGTAGATACAGTTATTCCTATCCATATAGGGTACGCAAGCACGCCAATACAAGGAAAGTCATCCTGGTAGATAAAGAAGGCATTGGGGAAATACCATCTACTTCACCATCAAGTGGAGCATTTCCCCTAACTCGCTAAGTTATATCCCTTCTCACATTATGTGAGCACTTGGATCACTGTGCACCTCACTTCTACTAATCTACAGGAGGCTGTAGAATGGTATTTCCCACACCTCTCTCTCATATCTTGTTTTTCAAAACCACATGACTTATAATCTCTGCCCATTACCATCAGATCTCTTATATTACTGATTATACCATACTATTTCTAAACTATTTCTGTCTTGTCAGTTCCCTCTTCCTGGTGTTGACTAAATTCATTGAATTAGTATAATCCTGTGAAAATTCAATTTGACAACTTGAGGCTTGGTTATGAGCTCTACCCTTATCCACCAATAATAGATTGTATGTATTTTTATGGCTGAAATGAAAATGTCAAATTGCTTATTTTGGATTTTTCTGTTATTCCCTCTAAACTGTGATTACCTTAATTGTAAGTACCTTGTCTAATTTATTTGTTTCTGCATCTGTAGTGCACGCTGTACACTACTGCTTTGGAATAGGTGTTTCCTATTTGTCTTGTTAAATGAATAGATGAGTCATTGCCAACAAAATAGTCTAGTATATCTTTCTCAACATATGTACCCTTCTAAAATCCTTCCCAAACTCCATCTTCTTTAAGTTGCTTTCCAGTTCCTCCTTATTGGACTCAACCTCTCCTTAACTATAATCTGATAGCAAATTTGAACTCTGTACTACCGGTAGGACTTTTTATAGACTGACTCTATACTAAAACTTACAACAGTCTGACTTGTAAAAAATATACCATATATGTATATGTACTATAGATATAATTTTTATAATATATATATTTTTCCTCATCTATGATGCATATTAAGAACATTTTTGTCCACCTCTCCTCAATGCTTTGCATAGAGCTTTGTGGGTTATACATATTCAATAAATAAAATTCAACATATATAAATATATAACTTTCATGTCAAAATTAATCATATACTGTTTTTATTTTTGATTATTTATACAATTATTTTAACCAACTCTATTAGAGTTTAGAAGACTCTTTTATGACTTTGGAAAAAGTTCTTATTTGTTTACCATTTATAATTTGATTTCTGACATGTTTATAATATTGTCTACATTTTTATATTAAATTGAGGTTTTGGTGTTGGGGGTTTTTATAGTGAAAACTCAAAACCAGGTGGATCCTTTTATGACAATGGCTCTCAATACTTTAAATTGTAGTAGATTTATCAAAGTTTTATTCCAGATATCTATATTAAGAAATTTTTAATACAAAGGCAATAAAACAAATGAAAACTTTTTCTAACGGTGAACTAGAATCATCCTAAACTTGCTGAGATAGTCTAACTAATTGGTGCATTTCTTTAAAGGCTGTCTTTTCAGCTTTTTCTGTAGAATTATTTCTTCTCTCTGGTACATAAGTCCATTTTCTGATGCATTACTGAAATTCAGTACTTTGGAAACAAGTAAAATTTGATACTTTGGAAACAAGTAAATTGCTCACAGTAGGAAGCTGAGTTTTCCTGGAGTAAAGACTCTATTCTATAACATAATCTTTGTGAAAAAACATGATTTTTTTCTATAAGCTAAGATCATTTAATGAATAAAACATAAACTAATAAAGAATGATGCATTGCCCTTTAGCTAGAGACTACAAAACTGTCATTTAGAAGACGTTGCCATTTTTTCCTAACTCTTCTGAAAGACTTAGTTCTGCCAATCTATCTTTTCCATATCCTCTTTCATTTCATTTAAACCATCGTTTCATTTAATTGTATTTTATTATCACCCAATAAATCACAAATATAGTTATTGCTGTATTTTCAAACAACAGAGGAAAGAAGGATCTTATTTATGTCTACTAAAGTTCCATTTACCCTAGTAGTCATAAAAACGTATGTTTTTTTTTTTTTTTTTTTTTTTTAGAGACGGGGTCTCGCTCTTGGTCAGGCTGGTTTCGAACTCCTGACCTTGAGCTATCCACCCGCCTCGGCCTCCCAGAGTGCTAGGATTACAGGCGTGAGCCACCGCGCCCGGCCTAAAAACGTATGTTTTTTTAGGGATTATATGAGCATAGTTTTGTGACTTATATAATATACTCAGTGACAAATCTCTGCCTTCTTGTTATTTTTTGGTATATCATTAAGATGAGAGCCCATAATTCCAGATACCGATTAAACTTTAAAAGGAGATAAAGGACCCTAACTTTAATGGGTCTTCCTACACAAAATCTCTGTGGGCTCATCAATTCTGACAGTTTTACTAGGCTCCATTAACCATTAGTTAAATTAGCCATAACTTTTTAACATTATTGGCTAATTACTTTGTGATCCTGAGGTAACTCCAGAGTATACTAAAACTTCATACTGATACAATAAGGTTTCACTTCTCTATCACACTATTCAAATTCTGATCAATGATTGGACTTCAGGATGCTTGGTCCCTTCAGTTGTTTTCATCATTCCTTTAGAAACATGGTATATATAACTGCATATTTCAAACAATTTGGGAATAATGCATGTTTCTAAGTATATATCTACTAGGTAAATTAGAATGCTAAATACAAAAATGGAAAATAAATAAACTGAATTATATTTTATTAATTTAAGTCCATTCTGTTTCTTAATAATTTCCCAGCAAAATTAATTAATTTGTTCTCTCACTTATTTTCACATTCAACAAATATTTATTATCTATTAAATGGCAGAGAAAATTCTAAGAACTGAAAATTAATAGCAATGACTACACCAGGTGTTTGGTCTCACAGGGCAGTGGGAGAAAACAATGAGTATACATATCAATTAATACCTACTTAGGCAGTGACAGGAACTATAAAGAAAAGTAAAGGAGGATAAGTAGCACAGTGACTTTTAGAAATGTGATTGAGGGAGAGGTATGTTTTGAAGGATAGTCAAAGGAAGGTATTACTCTTAAGGTTACATTTGAGCAAAGACTTGCCTGGGATATCTGATGAAGAAAATCATGCAGAAAATTGAGGGGATAAATTTCAAAAGAAGTGCAAATGCCCAGAGGCCTGAACTTCTCAGTGGTTTTTAAAAAAACATCAAGGATGTTGGTTGAGCAGAATGATCAAATATGTGAGCAGAAATAAGGAGAAAACATGGTAAGAGGGCCTGGAAAAAGGCAAGTGGAGAGAGGCAGAATTTGCAGGTGCACTAAAACTTCTTTTTCTTTTTTAAGTGAGATGTAGAGCCACCAAATTTTGTAAACATTTTACTTTTAAATTAGTTTAAATTTATAGAAAAGTTGTAAAGATAAAATAAAATGTTTCCACATGCCTTTTATTCAGTTTTCTCTAATGTTAAATGACCATGGTATATTTATCAAAGTTAAAAAATTAATATTGCCATAATATTATTAACTAAAGTACAGACTTTATTCAAGCTTCTGTGTTTTCCCTACTTTTGTTCTTTTTCTGTTTCAGGCTGCAATCCAGCATATCATGTTGCATTTAGTGGCTATGTCTCCTCAGTCTTCTCCAATCTATGATAATTTGTTCATTTTCATTTCCTTTCATGTCCTTGGCACTCTTGATAAGTATTGGTCAGGTAATTTGTAGAATGTCACTCAATTTAGGTTTGCCTGATGTTTTCATAACCTCATCATTAGACTGAGGTTATTAATTTGGGGGAAAAATACCAGAGAGGTGATGTGCTCTTCTCATAGCATCATATCCAGGGCACAGATAACAGGAATTATAACCAGTGTGATGTTAACCTTAAATTTTAGCAGAAGAATAATATGACCTCACCTATGTTTGACAATTATCTTCTAGCTGCTGTTTGAGAAGAAAAGGTAGGAGAATAAATAATCCTCATACTTAATCTAAAATATTTAAATGGAGCACCAATAACAATCCTGCGTTCATGGAAAGCACCCTGTAAGATATAGCTCTATGGCAGCCTTGTTATATGAATATGTCTGGACAAGTTCACCACAGTTGTTTCCTTTTGAAAAAAAGAATTTTTCAATGTAACATTTTGTAAGGAACTCTGGGTCTCATCTTTGAAACCTAGGATACTTTAAAGTAGAAAATTATTTTTTGGCATTTTTATTTATGGATATATTTTTCTAATACACAGAGTACAGTTTACTGAGTTAATTTAATTTTGACTTGAAACAGAACTTTACCCAATATTTCAAGTGAAAATGAAATGTTACATTAATCCACTAATCCTCCTAACCTAAGAATTTATAGAAAATGTATTATCTATTAGAGCAACTCCAAATTCATGATCTATCAAGATACTGTCATTTCACTGAAGAATTAAATATTAAATGGTTTAGTCTTTACATTTCTTATGGTATATTCTCTGATTGGTTTATATTTGGTTGTATGTGTACTAGATTAACCAATTATTAACCAAATGTCAATGTTGTTTTTTTTTTTTTTTCCAGCAGGGCATATGATTTTTTCATAGACATTTAGCTACTATATTCACTTATGTTTCTTAAATAAGGGCAAGATATTTGTAAAAATAAAACAAAGATAAGCAATTATTTCTATCAAGAGAGTATATTACAAAAGTATAAAATATATTACAATGATTAAAATCCAATTAATTTTTTTATATGATAGAACATTTTAAGACTTCAGAATTGCTAAGCACAATTATCTTCTATACACAAGACAAGTATGTTCATGACTGTTCATTAAAAATATTTTGGGAATCTGCAAGGAAGGAATGGTGATTTCTCAGATAAGCAGCATCAGCATCACATGACAATTTGTTACAAATACAAATTCTAGGACATTTATTCTAACCCAATAAATCAGAAACTTCAGGGGTGGGATGCAGCAATCTGATGCACTCTAAAGTTTGAGAACTATTTGCATAGAAGAAAAAATATATCACTACAGTCATACAACTAAGGTAATTCAGACAACAAAACCAACTGGACCTAAATGGGTTGATATTACTAGTAATCTTCCTCTTAAAATAACACATATTGTGTAGAACTACTATAGCAATCAAATCAGTTTTAGTGCTCTAACAATATCTCTTTAGATTCATTTACCATTTCTAGCTTTCAAGGTATTTCCACTTCCAACAGCCAGCTCCTATGTCTTTGAAGGCAGTTCTCAAGCTGCAAGAACTTGTCTGCCTCACCCTAGATGGCAATTTGTGGGAATTTAGAAAACTTGATCTCACCTTGAGCCTGTTGAAACAGTAACTGAAAACTGTGGCATGCAAGTGCTTTAGCTTGGCCTTTCCTCCGGATATCCTAAAAGGCAACCCACACTGTCTCCATATCTCACCTGTGAGATAAAGTCAAAGTTACCTTTCAGGAGACTTTGCTTAATGCACCACTTTTGCAGGTCCTTTCCTTCCCAGTTCTACTTCTCTTTTCTACAATTAGTTCTCCTAGAAATAGTTCCTGCTATCTCCCTATTACATGAACCCTCAACTCAGAATCTACTTCTGGAGAACCCAACTGTAAACTGCCTACCTTCTTATCTGTATAAATAAATAACACAAGGTTTTTTACTGAAGTGGTTGAAGACATCCTTGCATCATTTTATCTTTTGCCATGGAATTCTATTTCTACGACTATTTTTGTGTTTTTATATGATACTGCCTTTTAAGTGGATGTTATTTTTTAGAACAGGTTTAGGTATACAGAAAAATTCAGAGTTCTCATATGTTTCACATCCAGTTTCCTCTTGTCCTTAATGTTTTATATCAGTATAATCCATTTGTAACATTTAATAATCAGACATCAATGCATTATTATTATAAACTAAGGAGGAATCTGCTATTAGGTAAATTCTACTCATCCTTCAAGACTGAGCTCATGCCCAATCTTGGTTATTTTTTGTTCTCACTCACTCATTTAAAATTTAATGATTTTTCTTTTATTACAATATTAATATATATGCCAAGAATTGTTCTCATAGTTGAGGATAAGGCAGTAAGCCATACATATTTGGTGGTAGTTATCATGAAAATTAGATTTTGCTAGAGTGAGTCAAGTCATAAATAAGTAAATAAATGCATATAAATATAATTTTATGTAGCAGTAAATGCTATAAAGAAATCAAAATAGTAAAATACAACAGCCACTAGAAAACTGGACAATTTTGGAGACAATGGTCTATATAAATCCTCTGGACAACATACTTGGAGTTGACAGGTACATGATTAGAATAAGCTGGGCATAGGAAAATGTGAGGAATGGAAAGTCCAGGCAGAGGGAATAGCAATTTCAATGGGCATGAGGTATATTTAATGTATCTGAAAACAGCAAGAAACCCAGTATGTCTAGAGGGTAAGGGGGAGAATAGTGTCAGATAAAGAGGAGAACTTATGCAGAAGGAATCCTGTGAAACTGTCAGGAGAGAGAAAGCAGTGGTGAATTCATTTTAAATCCAATAAGAAATCATTAGATACTAATTATTAGAGGATGTGATTTAAGGGTATGACATGTGATTAACTTTAAAAATGTCATTCTAAATAGATTGGTTTGTGCAGGGAGGGTATGAAGCTAGGAAGAAGAGATGAATTCCCCATACTTATCTTTCAACTGCCTTTAGCCTTTGGTTCAGATTTGTAGACTTATTTCTGTATTTCTTCTTAGAATGAGAGCTTATGTACAGGGGCCAAGCCCAATACTTTTTGTTCTCCAAGTGATAAGCACAGTGTTTGATATACAACAATTACTCATTGTTGAAAGAAGGCATGGATGACTTCTGAAACCTAAGAGCTAGTTCACACCAACTGTTTTTATTTTTAAAGGCAGATGAATTGGCAAATCAAATTTCTCATGATTTCATTTAAATCATCAACTACTTTGTTTGACACTCATGTTCACCAAATCTGTTGTATCACTAAATATTACATTAAGTTTTCTCCCAGTTATTTTACTCCATGAATTAGAACAAAATCTGATTTCTTTACCATTTTCTACTTTACTTTTCATCTATTTGATAATCTTGGAAGATTTTCTTGTGTTATCTCTGCTAACTCATCATGTCCTTTTAAATATCTATATCTCAGAAGGAAAATAACACTCTAAAAAATATTTGAAAGGAAGTAAAGAAAATTGCTTTGCACAAAGACTCTATATTTACATCTGCATTAGCACCACAGAATCTTGATTGTATTGTTTCTTTATAACGCAATAATGCAATAACTCTTCATTATTGATGCTAAATTAATTGCTTAATAATTTATTATCTTGAATTTTACATCTTTAATATATACTCATATTTAAATCTATCTTAAAAAATCTTACTTTTACCTTAAATAGAAGCTTTAGAAAGAAGACTGTTATTAACTTGAGTTATTTTTTAAGTGCCAAGCTAATGTATGCTATATATATTAAATGCTTCTTTTAAAAATTTCTTATTTATTTTAAAGATGTAAAATTATTTTAAAAACAAAATGACAATTTTCTTCTTGTTTATTCCATTTTGATTTCCATATAGATTCATGTAGCTGACATCAGACATACTCAAAATGAAGAAATACCAAGACTCAGTAGTCTACTAATTATCTTTTTGCATTCTGAGGTGGCTTACTTTTATTATTCATTAGTCATAGGAATAATTTTTGCATAAAGAATATACTCCTGTAGACTATAAAGAATATACTCCTGTAGACCTTTTTACAACCTATTAGTAAAAAGGTTGCCATGGCTTTGTCCCTTTACTTAAATGATCTTCCAAAAAATACACTTCATATTACTTGCTGAAATAAGTCTTTGAGTATTAGTGACCCTCTGGAAATTTAAAAGTATTGGTTAAAATATTTAAATATACTTAAATATTGTTCATCCATAGCCAGCATATAGAAATATATATCTCCAAATGATATTAGAGAAGCAAAGTTTTTCCATAGTTTCTCCAGGATTCCAACATAGAAACACAATTGTAAATTAAAATTATCACTAAAATTTACAGTGAAAATGGGCCTTCTAGATGATCTTGTCTATTTTTTTATGAAAAATAATGAGAATTATGATTCTGCTATTTTTTTGACTCTGGCTACCTAAAAGCATAGGCAAAATTTTAATATTATATTCTAGTCCATTTAGAACCTTTGTTCATTGTAATATTATTAATTTATTTAATTTTCGTAGACTTAAAAATTATTTTCTGATCTATATTTTTATTCGATTCTGTATTTTGGATAGTTTGATATGGTAAGTTACCTAAAATCCCTTATCAATCATAATATCCCATACCTTATAAATACATATATCAATTAACATTCACATTTTTCCATTCTGTAGATTTGTCTTATTCAGGTCTATGTAATAAGATATATTTGCCATATTTTTGTCTTCTGATTACATGTTAAATTTTGTTAAGGGTTAAATAGCTTTATATATATTAGTCAAAGCTGAGAGTAGTTGTTAGAAAACACCTTAATTCTTAGAAAACTACAGATATTTAAGATTACATAATTTACATAAAGTAAGTTATCTCTACATGGTTGAATGTTCTGATTTCCAAGACAAATTAACTTTGTGAAATTTATGTAATATTTAAATTATTATTCAATTGCAAATCAGCTGTAACCAAATATTGCTTAGAGCTATTCAAGAAAATTAATCTCTAGACACTATATGTAATAGCTAGAAATTTAACATCACCTGAAAATTCATTGTCAGAAGAATAATTTAATATACTATGACAATTCTACAGAATGGAAAAATGTAGAAATATTTTATTATGATGCAGTTTATATATTGCCATATAACATTATAACAATTGACATGAAAAAATGCTATGAAATTGTATATAGCACTAACAGCAAGTTGTACGATTACATTAAGAAGGTATCAAAAAAAAAAAAAGCCATCAGTGCTTGTGATGAAAAGAAAAAAAAAAGAAAAAGCCATAATTTGGCCCTTCATAGATAAATCCTGAGCTGAATTTTCTTTTATATAATTGACTATCTCTCAGAGTATATATAATCTAAAGGGAAGTAATGGTTGTGGGAGAACATTTGAAACAAATTATTTTTAAAATTCATTCTGATAATAATTGTTATGGGAACACTCACTACCACAGAACAAAATAGCAGCCAGTTTAGTAACAACAAAAGTCTACTTTGTAATCACTTAACAATGCAACAGAAATACCTCTTGTTGGTAAGTTGTCATTTATCTACACAGCAACCCAGGATCCTACCTTTTTTCAGTGTGTGGTACCACATTTCCTTACAGCCTTGCCATTTTTTTCATTCATCCAGGAGAAGAGAAGATGAAATTTGAAGAAATTACAACAACTACTAAAATCTGGCACCATGAGTATAATACTTCACTTTCTCTCAAAGAAAACGTGATTTCATAACTGGCCTAGATACCAGTAGACTGAAGAATTTGGTCTTGAAACTGGGCAATTTGCATT
Organism: Cheirogaleus medius; assembly: GCA_008086735.1. Lineage (NCBI taxonomy): Eukaryota > Metazoa > Chordata > Mammalia > Primates > Cheirogaleidae > Cheirogaleus > Cheirogaleus medius. The sequence goes on from VBSM01000361.1 coordinate 27,174,000, forward strand.
TGTGTGACAGCTTTATACTAGTAGAATACTAATCTACCACAGTGCACACATGGAATCTCAGTGTTTCCAACAATTGTCAAGGTCCTCTTTTTATGACATTTGGAATCAACAAATTATTAGTTGACTGAGCATGTGGACATATCTGGTGTCTTTGGTTGGCTCTTTTTCTGGATTATCCTTCCCCTGCTAGATCTTTCTTGAGAGGGGACACATAATCTTGGTTCAAACACTCATTTTATTGAAGATGAGATTGGATTATATAAACTAAGATTATCATGTAATGGAATGTACTAAAAAGGTGTTTTGTTTTTGTTTTTGGTTGAGTTCCTGGGAAAACACTTATGAGATGGAGATGAGTAGAATATTTATTAGGCAATGTTTTTGATATAAATATCTCTGGATGGGGCAGGAAGAAACAAGACTGGCATGGGGTGCATCACAGACATGAAAAAGCCTCAGCTGTGCTTACTGATAGCTATGATGTTGGAAGAATCCTTCAAAGTTGTCTCAAGTTGAGGCAGGAAGATTGGTCTTTCATATTTCAGCATTAATCACTCATTGGATGCAAGCCATCCCAGGAAGAGAACATCCTTGGGCAAAGTGGCTTTCTTCATCTGTATTTGAAGGAGGCTACCAGCTGAGAGCCACCCTTTCAACACGTGGGTGCAGCATTCCTAAATTGTAATATGGTTGATACACCACATTGTATGCTACAAAACTTTATATAGCAGAGCTTCTTGAGGAAAAAGGGGTAGGAGAATAGCCCAAATGGCTTTGTCTAAATCTTAAAATTGTGGACCCATTTATTCCAGAGACTAAACTAAAACAAGATTTATTTTGGATTGATTTAATAAGAAATTATTTTATTGAAATGTTAATCTTGCTTGTATAATTATGTATTTGTTTTTGTATTTATTTGTAACCTTATTCCATAACTGGTATGAGGAATGTGTAGATTTTATAAAATGAACTTATGCTTAATTTCCACCTAATTCAACTTTTTAGCCTACTGTGTTGGTCCATAGATTAATAACTATAGTATTATATTTGCTCCTAACAGACAGGTGCTACAGAATAGTTTATTTTTCATTCATGGAAATTAGACTTGAGTCCCTAAAGGAAAATACCACAAAATGTCTTGTACTATATCTTTCAATAAAGATTTATTTTGTTTCTTTGTGTTTGGAACTAGTTTACTGGTCATAGCAGTTTGCTCAAGATTTTCTAAGATATTCTAATGTTATTTTATGCATAGTAAACTCAATTGCTTTAAAGATTTGCCAGTGTATCATTGCTATTGCACTTGTATATAATCTTTTCAGAAAAGATTTTGCATAGTAAATCAAATATTTTTGATTATAATGTTATTTTTACATATTTGGCATGATGAAGTAGGCATAAATGTTTCCTATCTAAATCTAAATGATATATAGAGAGCCCCAATGTCATGATGTCTCTGAATTACACACCTGTCAAGTATGACGTTATAAAGATTGTCTTTCTCAGGAAAGTGGGAAATTTGTTAACATAAAGAAGAAATTGAATTGCATTCTAAAAGAGTCCAATGAGTAGAGATTCTAAAACTCCTAAGAATCCAATTCTAATCTTCTTCACAAAGAAAATGTTTCTCATTGTGTGCTCTCTGATGTTTTTCTTCTTCTAGCACATGCTGATTTCCTGTGGTGATTCCTTCTGTGAAAAATTATCGCAGTTGATCAGCAGTTTTGTTATAAACAAGCATTTTTATAAAAATTGGTGATGACCAAGAGAGATAAATTTAGATAATAGTTTTGACATATATTCGTGGAACATATACTACTAAATATATTGAATATACTACTCTAGCAAAATGTGGCCACACTATTGATATATAAAATTACTAAATTTATGTTTACCTTGATAACTAGGTATATGACTATTTATTAATATATAGATTAAACTGGAAGTGCATTTAAAATTGATTTTAAAAGAAAAATAAAGTTAATTGATGGTTGAGTCATTTACATCATGACGTTTATTCTTTAAAAAACTAGGTAGGTTCTGTATATTTAACATATATATGCAAAAGAATGATTTAAAAATAATTTGTAAAAAATAATGTATATCAGATTTGGACAGGTGGGATTGGGAATTTGCTATATTTATAATATAAGTGATAATACAGAAAATTCTATGAGCCCAAATCAAAAGGCACTTTCACATTGGCAGCTATTATAACAGAAGACTTGATTTTATAGTTAGACATAGTTCACCACAGTCTTGAAGTTAATAGACCTTATCAATGCTTTCAAGTATGATTTTATATTTATGTTTTAATTAAAAACCCATAGACTTATGGCCAAATAGAAAATTTTAAATAAGATTTCAATTTTTTTAACTCTATCTTTGGAGAATTATTAGACTAGTACCTAGGAAAAGATCTTTACTTGAAAGGTTTATAAGATACCTTCAGGATGTGATTACTAGGAAGAAAGTAGGAAACTAGCTGCCTAGTGTTGGAGACAGACAGGAACACAGCAAGTATAGTTGGTTTTGTACCTAGAAAATCAGATCTGTGGATTCAACCAACCACTGATCAAAAATTTTTGAGGAAAAAAAGCAGCAAAAATAACAATTTAACAATAAAAATAACACAAATACAAAGAATATAATATAACAACTATTTATAACACATTTACATGTGTTACATTGTATTATGTATTAGAAGTAATATCAAGATGACTTAAAGTATATGAGAGGATGTGAATTAGTTATATGCGAATATTGTATCATTTTGTATAAAGGACTTGAACATTATAGATTTTGGTATCCGTGGAAGTCCCTGAAATCAAGGGAACTAAGGAACAACTGTAGTTCAGATAATATAAGCTTCTGCCATTTTCTGACACCCTGTATTCAGCAGCAAAGTTAAATATACATATATATATAAATTTTTAACTAAAATTCATATAAAAGATGAAACAGGAAAAAATTTAAAAGTATATAATATATAGATATATCAAATATTTTAGAACACTTTTCTTGAGAAATGGTAGATTAATTGGAAAAGTCTATTTTCATCAAAAAGAAACAATATAATTATTAAATTAAATATTATTTTATTTTTATCTTATTTCTGTTGAAACATGTTTCTATTTAGTGTATAATGCTCTCATTTTCAGAGTACAATTACATCATTGGAGAAAAGCAGATATAGAGTAACTTGTATCGTAGGAGGAAATTTACAAGGATGACTATAAGAAGCTGATTCCATAATTACAAATTTAATTCATTTTATGATCTAATTGAGAAAAGAGATACATAAACACATAACAAAATAAATGAAGATACTTCTGTCTTCTAAGTTGTTTCGACAAAATCCCAAAGAGCAGGGAGGAAACCTCTCTTGACAGCTAAGTTAGAAAGAATGATCCAGTATATTTGAGAATATTAGATATACATATGTGTGTATGTGTGTGTGTATATATATATAGGTTATGTGTATAAGAAAAAAGTTTAATAAGTATTGCGAGCAATTGCTTTATTGGGGAAAATACACTGTCTTTTTTTAATCTAACTTACAACATTTTATTTACCCTAAGGTATCACTAATTTACAGCTCATTATGGACATGGGCAAGAGAACAACTGACTAAATGTTGTAGTCCATTTGTTCACAGCTGCCTCCTGCATATTATTCCAGTTATTTTCCCAAGTCTTATCTTGCTTGTCATTTAAATAGTCTGTCCTACTTACTACTACCAGATCTCTCAAAGTCTAGGCTGAAGAACATGATCCAGCCTTTTTTCCAAGTTATCATGAAAGCCCCTTATAATTAAGAGCCACGTGTTCCCATGAAATCAGTAAAACCATAGTGAATAACAGGTATTTTATATAAAATATAATTAATTTATAGTTTATAGTATAAATAAAGTATATAAATATATATTAATTTATATATATATACATTATATAATATATAATTAGTTATCCCTACTCCCTTTTCTGGCTTTCTAATTATGGAGACTGATCTGACAGCTTTTCCTTCTTTTTATCTTTCTTATTTTTTTAATCTATTTATTTCAAGAATATCAACTTGACCCCACCGTGATCTCTAACCCTGGCTTTAAATTACTGACTTCTTAAAATATGCCTTGATTTAATATTGGTGTACTTTAAGAATTCTTCTTTGGCTAATAAAGGTTCTAATCTTGACCTTTATAGGTCTTTCTCTCTCGCCTCTTGAATAATGACAAGATGCTAGCTGGTCCCAAATACAGTTGATTCTCTATATTAATCAGTTTCACCACCAGGGATTCAATTAACTCCAGATCAAAATTATTTTTTTAGAAAGAAGTGTCTTCACTAAATATGTTCAGACATTTTTCCTTGTCATTATTCCCTAAACAATGCAATATAACAAATATTTATGTAACATTTACATTGTATAGCATATTATAAGTAATTTAGAGATGATTCAAAGTATATGAGAGCATGTGCCTAAGGCATCTTCAAATATAACACCATTTTCTATCAGAGACTTGAGTATCCATGGATTTTTGTGTCTGCAGTAGGTCCTGGAAACAATCTCCCACAGACATCAAGGGAGACTGTGTATTTATAACATGCCCTTGAAAATTATGTAGCTATCAATGATTTGTCAACTTTGAATTTGTATTAAAAGATTTGAAAAACAGTGTAAGCATTTAGAAAGTCATGTAACAATCATCACCCTCTTGCCATCATTAGTACAATCATCACTGCCATCTTCTCTGTCAAAACCACCACCAGCTACAGTTTATTTAGCCCTGGCCATTGGGCAAGTGCTATGTTAGAAATTTTAAACACAACCACTTCAATTATCATAAATCTGCAAAACAGGTATAGGTATATTGAGAGAGAGAGAGGGAGAATATGAGTTTCATAGCATGAAGTGACTGGCCCAAGATCACTAATATGAAGCACATCCAGGATTGCAAGCTAGATGAGTCTTGCAAAATTCATGCTTATTGATTCTTTTTATCATGATGCCTTAAGAAATTTAGAACTTAAGGTAAAAGGTAAAAAGGAACTGTTTAAAACACTTCCATTTAATTGCTTAAATGAGGTTACCTACTTTGGTGCCATCAATGAAAAATTATAGACAAACAATAACTAATATAAGAACATAACAAGACATTTGTTATTTGTTACTTTATAAATCAAAACCTTAACTCAAGTAATAAATTCAAACCATATAAGAATAAAATACACTGAAATTTTAAGTGATATACAGGAATTCTTTATATTTTCTGTATGCTATAAATAAAATCATGAGTTTTGCAACTATAATTTTTCTTGTGAATCATTCTGATTGATTCAATGAAATATTGTCATTCAATGTAAAAGTATGCATGGAGAATAAAATCAATATAACATTAAATTTGTTTATTTTTTATGATAAAATTCATTCTATGAGATAATTTGAGTGTTTTTTAAAGTTTTAATTTTTCTGTGGAGAAAAATAACATGCTACTTTACTTATTATTTAACATGACAGATTATATAATTAAAACATAGAAGAAGGAGGAGGAGAATGTCTTGTTCTTTTGTGTAGATGCCCAGTAATGGGATTGCTGGATCAAATGGTAGTTCTACTTGTAGCTCTTTGAGGTATCTCCATATTACTTTCCACAGAAGTTGTACTAGTTTGCAGTCCCGCCAGCAGTGTGTGAGTGTTCCTAACTTTCCCCATCCATGCCAACATTTATTGTTTCGGGACTTCTTGATAAAAGCCATTCTCACTGGAGATAAATGATATCTCATCGTGGTTTTGATTTGCTGCGTTTCCCTGAGGATTAGAGATGTTGAGCCTTTTCTATATGTTTGTTGGCCATTAGTCTGTCTTCTTTTTGAAAAGATTCTGTTCATGTCCTTTGCCCACTTTTTGATAGGGTTGTTTGATTTTTTCTTGCTGGTTTTCCTGAGTTCTATATAGATTCTAGTTAACAGACCTTTATCTAGGTGTAACATGCAAATATTTTCTCCTATTCTGTAGGTTGTCTGTTTGCTCTCATGAGAGTTTCCTTGGCTGTGCAGAAGCTTTTTAATTTGATTAGGTCCCCTTTATTTATTTTTGTTGTTGCTGTGATTGCCTTTGGGGTCTGGGGGATGGACACGCTTGAACGTCTGACTCGGGTGGGGCAAAGGCAATATATGTAACTTAAACATTTGTACCCCTGTAATATACTGAAATAAAAAAAAATAAAATAAAAAGGAGGAGGAGGAGAAAGAAAAGGGAAAAGGAGAGGAAATATAGCTAATTTTTAAAGAATATAGACTTTATATATTCTATGTGTTGGAGATACATACATATTGCCATAAATAATAGAATTCAAGTCTTTTATATTGACAATTGTTTTCTTTCCAATACATTATTGTTAATTATAATCACCATGCTGTAAAGTAGATCTCCAGAATTTATTTATCCTAAATAAAACTCTGTGTTCTTTGGCCATCTCTCAACTTATCCCTCCCACCCCCACCCCAAACCCTGGCAACCACTATTTTACTCTCTGCCCCTGTGAGTTCAACATTTCTAAATTCTACGTGTAGTTGAGATCAAGTAGTATTAGTCTTTCAGTGGCTGGTTTAATTGTACTTAATATAATATCTTCTAGGTTCATCCATGTTTTTACAGGATTCCCTTATTTATTGATGCTGAATAGCATTCTGTTGTATGTGTAGGGGTAATGCTGCATAATGCTGCAGTGAACTTAGGGGTATGGATATCTCTTAGACATGCTGATTTCACTCCTTTGGATGAAAGGAATTCCCAGAAGTGGGAATGCTGATCATATTGTAGTTCTGTTTTTACTTTTTTGTAGAATTTCCATACTCTTTTCCATAATGGGTGTACTAATTCACATTACTGCCAACAGTGCATGACGTTTCCCTTTTCTCCACATCGTCACCAACACTTGTTATCTTTCATTTTTATGATAATAGGCATTCTAACAGATGTGAGGTGAAATCTCACTGTGGTTTTGATTTGCATTGTCCTGATAATTAGTGATGATGAACATTTTTTCAAACATCTGTTGGCCATTTGTATGTCTTCTTTGGAAAAATGTCTATTTAAGTCCTTGCCCATTCTTTAATCAGGTTTTTTGTTTTGTTTTGTTTTTTTGTTTGTTTTGCTATTGAGTTTTTGAGTCCCTTATATATTTTGGATATTAACTCCTTATATGATGTATAGCTTCTAAATATTTTCTTCCACACCATAGGCTGTCCTTTTGCTCTGTTGATTGTGTCCTTTGGTGTGAAGAAGCTTTTTAGTTTGATGTAATCTCATTTGTCAATCTTTGCTTTTTTAGCCTTATGCTTTTGGGATCATATCCAAAAACTCATTGCTCAAGCCAAAGTCAAGAAGCTTTTCCCAATATTATTTTCCTAGTAATGTTACACTTTTGGATTTCACATTTAAGTATTTAATGATTTTGAGTTGAGTTTCTTATATAGTGAAAAATAAGGAGTTTAATTTCATTCTGTGTATGGGGATATCCAGTTTTCCTCATTATCATTAATTTAGGATACTGTCCTTTATTCATTGTGTGTTTGGGGTACCTTTGCCAAATATCAGTTGACTGTAAATGTATGGAACTCTTGCTGGGCTCTCTATATTAGGGCTTTGATCTATTTCCAGTTAATTTTTGTATAATATATAAGGTAAAGCATCCAACTTTATTCTTTTTCTTTTTTATGTGGATATTCAGTTCCCCACATCATTTGTTGAAAAGATTGCCTTTTCCCACAGAATAATCTTGGTATCATTGTGAAAAATACTGGACCATATATGTGAAGGTTTATATCTAAACTCCTGGTTATATTCTATTGGTCTATATGCCTGTCTTTATACCAGAACCACATAGTTTTGATTAATGTACTTTGTATAACATTAAGGTTTGCAATCAGGACATGTGAGATATACAACTTTGTTTTTTTCAAGGTTGTTTTAGCTATTCAGTATCCTTGAATTTAAATTTTAAATTCCCATATTTGCTTAGCTATATGAATCTGAAAAATATATCTAAAATATGTATTATTTTACATAGACTGCAGTGCTCCTATCAGTTAAATTGTATTGTTTATTATTGTGTTATTTCAAAATTGTTGACTTTTAATGTAATATCTTAGGTTTATTAGGCCTAATATATGAATATTTTTTCACAGTTGATTTGTATTTTGTAAAATATTAAATCAATATGTGACCCGAATAATACATTGCCCTAATAATGGATCCATTACCTGCCTGCAAATACAATTCTCTTAAGAGCTTTGTTTTGGGAAAATCCCAGGACAGTATAGAAAAACAACCTGCCAAACTGAGATGGAGTTGAAAGACCAGGAAATGATGAAGACAATCCCAGTTTGGCAAGTTATTAATACAAGAGTTTAGTAGGGGTTTATTACACAGGGCATTCACTCCTTGCACAGTAATTCCCCAGACATTCAGTTTTCTGGACACTCACTCCTGGACAGCACAGGAGTTCTTCAGAGAGTAAAAACTGCATGGTCTACCCATGGTGTTGCCTTAATTCCTAAACTAGTGAGTGACACAGAACTCTTACATTGTATCATTGGATGTTCATATTGAAACAAATCAAGCATGCCTGGGACAATCATCATGTGCCTTCATACAACCTATGTTATGCTAATGATATTATAATTTTCCATTAGGCAGAGATTTTCGTATTGCAATTAGCTAAAGGGTATTATAGGTCAGCTAAAGCAATTCTAAAGCCATTAGGGCTGATTTACACCTGTTGCCTCTGCCTCAAGAAAGTGCTGAGGCACATCTTTTGTGCCTCATAACTATCTTTTGGCATTTGCTTAATCTATTTTGTAACGATTTTGTTGAGCACTCAAAGCTAGCACAGCAAAGTGTTCCTCTTTGTGTGATGGGGAACTTGCATTTTCCCCTCAAGCTTTGGAAATAATAGCCTGGGCTGCATCTCTGGGGATTCTACTGTAGTAAGTCTGGTGAGTCTTGGGAATCTGAGCTCCTTATCTATTCCTAAACTGATTCAAATCAGAAGTATTTGAAAATCACTAATTAGAATAAAGATAATGAAAAGCTGTTAATTCAATTTTGTCCCTCTTTGCATAGAAGAGAACAATAGAAGAGGAAGTGAGAAAGAGATAATTTGAAAATGGGATGGTGACCAAGACAGACATAGCACAATCATTAGAGTCTTTACTGAAGACCAACATGATTCTTAAAACTTCAAGCCATATAGAACATTTATTGATGTTTACTATCATCAGATTTTAACAAAATTATATGAAAAATTAGTAATATAATTTTCTCATTATTTTAATGATCCAACATTGAGTTTTCTCAATGATTGCAGAAAATGGTATATTATTTTATCTGCCTTTTTGGTCAATATTTTTGTATTTGGCTGGAAAATATTGGCACTTATAATAAAAAAGAAAGAAGGAAAGAGAAAGAAAGAGGGAGACAGGATAAAACTACAAAGAAAAGGAAAGGAAGGGACAAAAGAATAAAGGAAAAAGAAGAAAAGAGAATTGGAAATAAAAAGAAAGAAAGCAAAGCAAAGGAAAATAATTAGTGGAAAGCATTTAGAATCTAGAAATGTTACATACAATTTTAAATTCCTGGCTTTTCTTGAAAACTGTGAAACAACTGGCCATACCAAGGTCAACAAGAGGAAGAAGCAAAGGAAAAACTAGCTAGTCCTTCAGCCTGGCAAGCACTTTATTGATTCTGCATGTTAGCTATATATGCCTTACATCTATTTGTTCCATTTCCCCAATATGATGCACACCTGGCCTCTGTAGGTATTTGTGTTTATAAGTCATGATTGCAATAAAAATCACAGAAAATTTTGCTATTTGTCTGGCTTATAAAACACAAAGGCACATAAAAATCCATTCTTCTGCTTTGATTCCAGTGGTCTTTCATTCTTAGGCTTATTTTCTGCATTCAGCAAAGAAGTCAAATCATGCTTGCTTGATTTTGTATGCTCTCTTTTTGATTTAGTGTTTATAAAATTAAAGATCAGTCACTGTTATGCTTAAAACAAATTCAGTGAAAAAACAGTAATGACTATATAAGCAACACAACAAAATTCTGGATAAAGCAATGAAGTAAGAAAATTACATTAACTCTTTCAAGCTAGAAGCCATTTGATAAATTGCCTTTGTTGTGCTCTTATAACATAAAAGAGTTAAATTGATTTTGCAGAGTATAAATTTGACTGACTACAGGAAGCCAATTAAATCAAATCTGTATTTAAGCAAAATTAGACCAAAGTTTGATATAATCTAAACAAAAAAATTAATTAAATTAGTGAAACATTTCAATTAATTTCATGTTCATGTTAAAACTAAAAGTTTCAACTAATTGTTACTTCTTTAACTAGGACATCTGAAAGCAAATTTATGGCAGATGATTATAAAATTGTGTTACCAACATGGACAAAGCAGTTAGTTTTATGAAACCTGAAAATGTTCTGGTGTCAGCACTATTTATGAATTATTGATCTATGCATAGGCATAAAATGATGTAAATAAAAGTGATAAGAGAAAAAGAGTGCCAAAGATCTGGCTTGCAAAACACTAGTCAGTGTTTGCACTAATTCATTTCTCTTGAAAACTCCCGGCATACATCATTAGGTTTTGTCTTATAAAATCATAAATGCAAAATATAGCACTTAAAAATATTTTTAAGATTAAAAAACATAATATTATATAATTCTTATATTACTGATAACACGCATAATAGATTTTTGTTTTTATTTATAAACATGGCAAAATTTTAAAAAATAAATAGAATCTGATACAATTGTCTAAATGTCCTAAATCAAGTTTTAAAATCATATTTTCATGAGTTGTGTGGGAAAGTTTACATCTCATACTCAGTATTCACTAATTTGGAAACAAAGTGTATTTTAATATTTGATGTAATAAACATAATATTTTTGTGCATATTAAAATAAAATGATATATTTCTGAAATCCAGGGATGTTAAGGACTTTCTTGAATACCTTCCAATATAATGAATCCTTTTTTCTAAAAAATATATTGCCTCTATTTTCCTGCCCACTGCTTCCAAAATGGGGAAGCTACAGAAGTCCTGTTATACTGCAGAACACAGTCTATAGATGACTGTATCAGGTTAAGAACAACTGACCCAAGCCAAAGATATCCCTTCTCTTTGTAATATGGAATTGAGAATCAGAGATGTTACTCAGTATTTTTTGATTACTAATTCTTAGGGTGCATGTGAGTGTATGTACTGTTATATCAAACCTCCACGTAGCTAGTTGGTGTCTTCACAAAAGTAGTCACTTCATCAATAGTAGAAATAAGAGACAAGTGTGTCCATGGTCTGAAATGGTACAAAACAGAAGTCTGATACACAAAATTTTTTTGTTTTGTTTTGTTTTGTTTGAGTCTGAGTCTCACTCTGTTGCCCCAGCTAGAGTGCCCTGGCGTCAGCCTAGTTCACAGCAACCTCAAACTCCTGGGCTCAAGCGATCCTCTTGCCTCAGCCTCCTGAGTAGCTGGGACTACAGGCATGTGCCACCATGCCTGGCTAATTTTTTCTATATATTTTTAGTTGGCCAATTAATTTCTTTCTATTTTTAGTAGAGACGGGGTCTCGCTCTTGCTGAGGCTGGGTTCCAACTCCTGACCTTGAGTAATCCACCCGCCTCGGCCTCCCAGAGAGCTAGGATTACAAGTGTGAGCCACTGTGTCCGGCCACAAAATTTTAAAAATTATGATTAATACTCATTACTGATTTCTACCAACTGGAAATAAATGGGCACTAAATAGGGAAGATGTGATCTGAATATACTGGCCTTTTGGCCTTATATAAACATAAAATATCTGGAAGTTACATTGGAGAAGGGAAAGTATATTTTTCATTGTACAAAGCATAATTCACATAATTCAATTATATTAAATTCAAATTATCTCTAGAACTAAAAAATGTTGACTGTGCAGCCAATGGAGTACATTATATTGGATAATTTTGTGCAGCCTACTAAATCCAGAATCTTTCCTTATTATACCTACCTTGACAACAATGGGTGTGGACTTCAGCAATCATATGTTGTCTACATGATCCAGCTATTCTAGCCACAATTGATTAGGAGAGGATTAAATAATTGATTCCTAATTAGCAAATACAATTATCTTTCCTGGAAATTCTGGTTTGAAGTTTACAGATATTAAAGTGTTTCCCTTATTAAGTGTTTAAACTATTTTTTTTATTTCAGCATATTATGGGAGTGCAAATTTTAAGGTTACGTATAATGCCCTTGTCCCCCCTCCTCTCTCAACACTGAGCTTCAAGCATGACCATCCCCTAGACAGTGCACATCTCATTCATTATGTATGTATATACCCATCCCCTCCTCCCCCCTCCCACCTGCCCAATACCCAATAAATGTAATTCCTATGTGTCCACTTAGGTGTTGATCAGTTAATACCAATTTGCTGGTGAGTACATGGGGTGCTTATTTTTCCATTCTTGGGATACTTCACTTAGTAGAATGGGTTCCAGCTGTATCCAGGAAAATACAAGAGGTGCTATATCACCATTGTTTCTTACAGCTGAATAGTACTCCATGGTATACATATACCACATTTTGTTAATCCACTCATGTATTGATGGGAAATTGGGCTATTTCCACATCTTTGCAATTGTGAATTGTGCTGCTATAAACATTCGAGTGCAGGTATCTTTATTGTAGATTATCCTTTGTTCTTTTGGGTAGATGCCCAGTAGTGGGATTGCTGGATCAAATGGTAGATCTACTTGTATCACTTTAAGGTGTCTCCATTCTGCTTTCCACAGAAGTTGAACTAGTTTGCAGTCCTGCCAGCAGTGTAGGAGTGTTCCTATCTCTCCGCATCCACGCCAACATTTATTGTTTTGGAACTTTTTGATAAGGGCCATTCTTACTAGAAATAAGTGATATCTCATTGTGGTTTTGATTTGCATTTCCCTGATGATTAGAGATGTTGAGAATTTTTTTCATATGTTTGTTAGCCATTATTCTGGCTTGTTTTGAAAAGTTTCTGTTCATGTCCTTTGCCCACTTTTTGATAAGGTTGTTAGATTTTTTCTTGCTGACTTTTGTGAATTCTAAGTAGATTCTAGTTATCAGCCCCTTATCAGATGTGTAGGATGCGAAAATTTTCTCCCATTGTGTAGGAGACACATAACTATCTAATCTTCAACAAAGCAGATGAAAACATACACTGGGGAAAAGAATCCTTATTCAATAAATGGTGCTGGGAAAACTGAATAGCCACATGTAGAAGACTGAAGCAGGATCCACACCTTTCCCCTCTCAGAAAAATCAACTCACGCTGGGTAACATACTTAAACCTAAGGTATGAAACTATTCTAGAGGAAAACGTTGGAAACACTCTCCTAGACATTGGCCTAGGCAAAGTATTTATGAATAAGAACCCAAAGGCAATCACAGCAGCAACAAAAATAAATAAATGGGACCTGATCAAATTAAAAAGCTTCTGCACAGTGTTCAAACTATTGACATGAAGATGTGACAGTAGTGGGGACAGCAAACAAAATAGTTTGTGTAAATAGAATCAGGGAAAACAGTGCTTTTATAAATTCCTGGATCTTTGAATTAATTCTCTTTTTGAAGACTGGTGAATCTCTCTTGAAATCAAAAAATATATAACTTAATCAAGTTGAATTATTCATATCAGGATTCTCACATGTGGCCTGTACAAGGTGTTATTTTGTTCTATTTCTTTCTATCCTGGTTTTCGGGAGGAGGACATGAGCAGGGAGAGTCATCCTGAAGCATGTATACAAGTCTGCCAGCATTGTCATTTGAGGAAATGTCAGCTGGTCCAGCTGCTCGAGTCAGTGTGGAAGTCATTCCTTCTCCCTCATGTACTCATGCAATCAATCACAGAGCACCTTTTTAAACATCTCTCCAATCTGACCACTTTCCTCCACATCCGCTCATACTAATTTTGATCAGCCCATCATTACATATTACTTGAATTTCTAAAACATCCTGTAATAATTTCTGTGTCCCCAACTTCTCCTGCTGTAATCCATTCACCAAATTAGTCAAAGAAATCTTTTAGAAACAATTCTCACTAGGTCACTCCTTTATGTAAAATTCTTCAGTGGTTTCCTATCACCTTGAATATAAATTCTAAAATGATGTGGTTACTATGTAACCCTCCACCTACATTTCCTATTTATATTCCTTTAGCTCTCAACATTCCAGATCATGGTTTTATCACCTTGAAATACTGATGTTTTATACCAGATAATACTAGATAATTATACCAGATAATATCAGATAATTTGTTGAGGAGGGTTGTTCCGGAAGTTGTAGAATATTTAGAAGTATCTCGGCTCTCTTCTTGCTGGATGCTATTGCCATCCCTCTAATTGTGATCAAATGCCCCAGACATTTCCAAATGTCTCCTGAGGGGCACAGTTGTCCTAGTTGAGAAACTGCTGTAGGTACATTGCAGTTCTTTTATGTATGTAAAAAAAGTTTTTATTTTGTTTTTTAATTTCAAAACATTTTGTCTTCTTCCAAGAATTTTCTTTGTATTTCTGTTTATTTTCTCACTGATTCAAAGTCACCCTTTCCCAATGCCATACACAGGGTTAGTTTTACTCTGTGGTATTTTTTACATTCACTGTTCTTACTCTAGAACTTCAACTCCCGTATCGTTTTTTCAGTGTCATCACTGTGTTATGTTCCTGGTCATCACAAGGCCTTTTGCTCATCATCTTTCAAATATTCTGATAATTGTCCTACCTTGCTTCCTGAATAGCTAATTATATAGTCTGTGTCACTCCCTTCAGAAAACATTGTGAGCACCAGAGATTTTATCACTCTGATTTTTGTTGTTGTTAATACAACTTCATAAATTATGTTTCTTTTATGCATAACACTTCAGTTTGAATTTTTGTGTTTATTTGTGTAATGAGCTGGTTAATACACTTCTCCTTCACTAATATTTGTACTCAATGAAAACAAGAACCATGTTTGTTTTGTTTGTTTTGGTTCCCCATTATATCTCCAGCACCTAACACAGAGTCTGGCATATAATAGACACTTAATATATACTTGTTGAATGAGGATGAATGAGGAGCATCTCCCATAATTATAATTGGATAATTAGCTATGCAATTATGCTTCCAATTTGGGTTGTAAGCTGCCTGAGATCTTGGACCTTGTCCTTGTTTGGAACTGCTATAGCCACAGTGCTTAAGTTCTCAATAATTTTCTTTTTCTGGTAGAATGAGGGTTTCCAAGAAAAGAAACTCATTTTTGTTGCAAGATAAAGAAATAAAATTTTTATTAAAAATAAAAAAATTAGATAAAAATAGACCTTAGACATCTGCTGGGCATTTGTTTTTTTCATGTCTTAGATGAACATGCACACAACTCAGCACAGTATAAGTTAATGGTAGGGCAATACTAGAATCTGGTCTCCTGACACTAAGTTAAACATTACTTTTATTATGTGATTAACATTACTGGCCAGATATCTTTGAAAACTACAAACTACTCTGTATGTATCTTTTCAAAACTCTTACACACATACAAACACCCTGAATTGTTATATGCATAACTTTTCTATTTACCTCATTTCCCACTATTTTGCTTTCCTATTTAGTTTTTGTGTAGCAATAGGGTGATGTCTCATTGGTATTATGGAAGTAACACATAGTTTTAATACAACTGTTGTTATTTCCATGATCCTGGAACTTATTTAGCCAATATACATATAGACACAGATCTAAAAACTCCACAAAACTAGAAAGAACCCATATTTTTAAATAATACCACTGATATCCAGAGTCCCTTACTACTTTTTAAACATTTGAACTATATGCAATAAGAAACAGTGTTTATAGTTATTAACAAAGTATTGTATTCTTGAAAATTGCTAAGCAAGTAGATTTTAATGTTCTCACTAAAAAATGATAAGTATGTGAGGTAATGCATATTACCAATGCATTAATTAGCCCAATTTAGTCATTCCACAATATATACTTATCGTAAAACATTACATTGTAATCAGTAAATACATACAAATTTTAAATGCCGCTTAAAATAAATGAATACAATGGAACAGAGTATTATCAAATTATATATTTTGGACCATCATACTAAGCACTGATTCCCTAAAGAAAGTAGGAGTCCTGTGTAAGCTTCAACGCAACCATTCTTAAGTACTGTGAGAGTCACATTTATCAAAAGCAACTCATTAGACAAAACTCATTAATACAAGAACATCAACATGATACTGACTTACACACTAAGGAAAATATTACTCCAGGAACAGTTAATTACTCCATATCTGTTGTATTGAATTTTGAAAAGCAAAATTTACAAAGCATGCTCATAATTCCCTTTGTACACAAAAGACTGCATGGATAAACAGTTTTCAATACCTAGATACACTGTGCTTGACAAGCTGATGTAGGCATGCCATTTCCAGAAAATAACTCATTAGATTTGGCAGAGTGAATCACTTCCTACATTACTAACCATGAAAATTATGCAGTGCAGGCTCTGTGGGGTGAAGTATGACTGAGAAAATTCTGTCTTGTAAGCCTCACAGAGCTAGGATAAAAATCCGTCTTACATTAACGTCGTGTTTTTAGGAGCCTGTAAAACCTCTGTATGAGTAACCTCTTGGGGACCTTATATACACAAATCTTTTTACAAACTATTGATGAATATTAAATATAGAAGAAAGAATAGCAGTCTTCAAAAAATAAATATTTCTCAAAGTAGAGATCAAAAGTGCCCTCCTTTAATTGATCTATTTTGCTACCTACCCACAAGGAAAGATGACTTGGAAAATACATGCTTCATTCTAAAATACCAGTACATAAGAAAGGGAAATTTAAAAAATAAAATCCTATTAAATGGTTTGCCAGTACTGATGGTAATATAAAGCCACTCATTTTTTTAAAGTTAAACATTCATATTTAATTAAAGGATTTTTTTTTATTTTATGTGGCTTATTGTGCAATATACATGAAATTTTTTATTTTAATAAAATCACTGATAAAAGAAGATTAATTAGTTATTTATATGAAAATGTTGATTATAAAGGATATAAGCAAATTTCTCATCTTCCTGAATTTTTCTGTATTTGAAAGGCCACAAATACAAAGAATCACAATATGGTGACTAGATGACCTAAATTCTAAAATAAAATTTTCTACTAAGTAGCTATGTGGCTTTAGTACAGCTATTTCCTCACACCTGAGCTATTTAAGAAAATAAGGGTGCTTCAATGAATTACCTAAAAAGTACATCATAAGCTATTTATAATTAAGAAACAAAAACATGTTATCTGAATGAGTGGCAATGATCAAGAAATAATAGCATATCTTAAATTTTATTTTAAGGAACAAAAGGGATTTATTTAAGTTTAATAAAAGTAACACAGAGTTCTTAATGTAGGTGTCCTTCTTATAGGTGCAAACTAATTCTTCATACATGGCCCACAGGGTTATTTCTGTTAAGATCCAGGGTTTCTTTCTCTGCCTCCTTACTCATTTTAAGACGCAAAAGAGTCATCTTTAGTGGGAAGTTGGGTTAGGCTAAAAGCATAACTTTATGTCTGATTTTGTAAATCTTGTTTATTTTGTCTTTTCTTATTTTCTTTTCACTTATTTTTTGGAGTAGGTTGTATGCCACTCTAATTTAACTTGAACATATTTATTGTAGCTTAGAAACACAGTCCCTTTATCTCTTCATGTTAAGTCTGTAAGTTTATTTTAGATCTTTGGTTCTGATTTCTATATTATTTTCACAGATATCTCTGCTGTGTTCATTCATAATTACCATTTCTGCCCTATATTTCACTTCTCAGCAATAGGGCTCTTGTAATATATTTTTCTCATGTTTATTTCAAATATTTTTACAGTAGAGATCCTCACATTTTGATCAATCTTCTCTCCATTGTTGTTCATTGATGCTCTCTCTCTAGGCATTCTCACCTAGCGAAGTAGCTGCCAATGATTTTGCAATTTTCACAGCTCTCAATTTTTTTTGTTATGTCTAAATTAATCACAATCCTAGTATAGCTCAAACAGAAGTTTATTTCCTCCTCAACTTACTCTTCTTTTTGTCTTCATTTCTCACTAAATGGCACAACAATCTACCTAACTACTCATGACAATAATGTATAAGTCATATATACTTCTTTCCTCATCACTCACATTCAAAACCACCTTGTCCTCTAATATAAAATAAATATCAGCACCATTCAGTTTTTGCTGTCTCTTCTTATATTCCCAATTCACTCTACTATCTTCCCTTGCCTGGATTGCAATAGCTAATATGTCTTTTTCTGCTCCAGTAGATTCTCGCCATGCCTAGATTTAAACCCAAATTTATGTTATATCCTAGATGACATATATAAAGTGGATCCTGCTTATTTATCTTGACTCCTTTCCTGCTATACCTCTGTTTTGCAGAGATATGAGTTTTTGTTGTGTGTTTGCTTTGTTTTTACCGTTTTACAAAAAAATATTAAACTTATTTTCAATATGGAGTCTCTACTCTTAGTGATCTTTCTGTCAAGGATAATATGTTTCCAAATTTACTTCACTGGCTTTCTCTTGCTATGTGGGCTTCAGTCCACATTGGACCTCCATTGCAATAGCTACTTTGCTCAAATTATCAACCACCTTGCCCCAATTATACACAATCACCTCTCTGGGTGATGGGCACACTTATAGCCCTGATTCACATGTTACAAAAGTGATCCATGTAACCAAAAACATTTGTACCCTCCATTACATCATGCTGATGTTATAAAATCTGAGTTTTTCATTTTTTTAAATTACTTCTCCTTTTCCTCCAAGATTGAGAACAAGACAAGGATGCCCACTTTTACTACTTCTATTCAACAGTGTTAAAAGTCCTTGCCGGAGTGATCAAACAAAAGAAAGAAATAAAAGGTATCCAAATAAGAAAGGAAGAAGTGAAACTGTTGATGTTTGCTGAGGACATAATTCTGTATATAGAAAACCTTAAATATTCCACCAGAAAAATGTCAGAACTAATAAACAAATATAGTAAATTTGAAGGATTCACAATCAACCCACAAAAATCATTTGCAAGTCTGTACAATAACACCAAATTTTCTGAAAAAGAAATCTAGAGAACAATCTAATCTACAACATCTACAAAAAGAATAAAATATTTAGGAATAAATTTAACCAAGGAGGGAAAAGATCTACACACTGCAAATAATAAAATATTAATAAAATAAATTTAAAAAGACATAATAAATGGAAATATATCCCTTGTTCATGAATTGAGATAATTAATATTTTTAAAATGTCCACATTAGCCAAAGTGATCTACAGGCCAAGCAATCGCTATCAAAATTCTAATGTCATTTTCATAGTAATAAACACTAATAAAATTCATATGGAGCTACAAAAAATCCTGCACAGCAAAGGTAATTATAAGCAAAAAGAACAAAGCTGGAAGCATCACACGATTTGATTTAAAACTACACTACCAAGCTATAGTAACTAAAACAGCATGTTACAGGCACAAGAACAGAAACATAGACCAATGGAACAGAACTAAGAATCCAGCTATAAAACCATCCTCATATATCCATCTAATCTTTGACAAAGCAGACAAAAACATATGCTGAGGAAAAGAATCCTTATTTGGTAAACAGTGCTGGGAAAATTGGACAGCCACATGTGGAAGACTGAAACAGGTCATGCACCTCTCACCTCTCACAAAAATCAACTCATGGTGGTTAACAGACTTAAACCTAAGGCATGAAACTATAAGAATTCTAGAAGAAAATGTTGGAAAAACTCTTATAGACATTAGCCTAAGCAAAGAATTTACGAAGAAGACCCCAAAGGTAATCACAGAAACAACAAAAATAAATAAATGGGACCTGATCAAACTAAAAAGCTTCTGCACAGCCAAGGAAACTATCACAAGAGCAAACAATCCACAGAATGAGAGAAAATATTAGCATGTTACACATCCAATAAAGGGCTGATAACTAGAATCCATATAGAACTCAAGAAAACCAGCAAGAAAAAAATCAAGCAAGCCCATTAAAAAGTGGGCAAAGGACATGAACAGAATCTTTTCAAAAGAAAACAGAAAGACTAATAGCCAACAAACATGAAAAAATGCTCAACATCTCTAATCATCAGGAAATTGCAAATCAAAACCACAATGAGATATCATTTATCTCTAGTGAGAATGGCTTTTATCAAAAAAGTCTCAAAATAACAAATGTTGGCATGGATATGGAGAGATAGGAACACTCCTACACTGCTGGTGGGACTGTAAATGAGTACAACCTCTGTGGAAAGTAATATGGAGATACCTCAAAGAGGGAAAAAATAGAACTACCATTTGATCCAGCAATCCCATTACTGGGCATCTATCCAAAGGAATAAAAAGACATTCTATAAAAAAGACATCTGTACTATAATGCTTATAGCAGCACAATTCACAGTTGCAAAGATGTGGAAACAACCCAAGTGCCCAT
>VBSM01000361.1:27194666-27215285 GCA_008086735.1 Cheirogaleus medius
AAAAAAAAAAAGAAAGAAAAATATAGTGACATTTACAATAGTACCAAGAAAATAAAATAGGTATAAATCTAACAAAATATGTACAGGATCTATATACAGAAAAATATAAAACTCTGATCAAAAATCTAAATAAATGTACAGATATTATTTAGTACATATTCATGGATTGGAAGACAATATTAAGATAGCAGTTCTTCCCAACATGATCTATAGATTGAAAGCATTCTAAGCAAAATCTTAGCAAGCTATTTTATAAATAACAGCAAACTGATTATTTTATTTATATGGAAAGATAAACAACCCTGAATAACCAATACAATACTAGAGGAAAATAACAAAGTATAAGGACTCCTACTAGTTGATTACAAGATTTTTATAAAGCTACAGTAATGAACACAGTGTGGTATTATTGAAAGACTATATACACAAATCAATAAAAAATTATAGTATATACATCCTACTTTCTTCACTCATTATCTCTACCCAACTCCTAAATATTTATGATTTAATTTATTTTGGTCATTATGCCTACAAGTCTAGCAAATATTACCACTTCTATTCAACAGTGTTAAAAGTCCTTGCCAGAGCGATGATCAAACAAGAGAAAGAAATAAAAGGCATCCAAATAGGAAAGGAATAAGTGAAATTGTTGATGTTTGCTGAGGACATAATTCTGTATATAGAAAACCTTAAATATTCCACCAGAAAAATGTCAGAACTAATAAACAAATACAGTAAATTTGAAGGATTCAAAATCAACCTTGAATCAACCTTGCTTCTCTTTCTTGATTTTTCCACTTTAGATATTTGTTGGTTGTTTAGCTTTCCATACAAACAACTCAAAATTGTAAAATAACAATATAACTATGGAAATATAAAGATCTTCTCTGTACCCTCTTCCCTTTAATGGAAGCAATTGCCATTCTGCTTCTTAAGTGATACATGGATCTACCTCATGTTTTTATTTCTTCTTATACTTTATTTTACAGCAGTGAAATTATTTTTCTTTAGTCCCTTCCCACATGAATGAATGTGTAGACCTCACATGTGTATTTTGAATATAATAAAAAATAT
Organism: Cheirogaleus medius; assembly: GCA_008086735.1. Lineage (NCBI taxonomy): Eukaryota > Metazoa > Chordata > Mammalia > Primates > Cheirogaleidae > Cheirogaleus > Cheirogaleus medius. Next base: position 27,195,741 of record VBSM01000361.1, read on the forward strand.
GAATCCATCAGATCAAGGAGGTTTAGATCAAACCAATAAGTTAAGAGCTACATAATCAAGCAAAAGTGAATACCCAAGAAAGGCAGGTCACTTTTTGTGTGGAAGGCTAAACAACCAGAAGTAAAATTTCCTTCCTTCTCTCTCATGGTTCCAGAAGGCTAATCTTTTATTTTTTATTTTTTCATTTTGGGGGAGCTATTTTATTTTTATTTTTTAATTTTTATTTATTCTTTTTATTTCAGCATATCATGGGGTACAAATGTTGAGGTTACATATATTGCCTTTGTCCCACCCAAGTCAGAGATTCAAGCATGTCCATCACCCAGACGGTGCACACCACACCCTTTAGGTGTGAATATACTCATCCCCTCCTCCCTCCTCTCACCTGCCCTACTCAGCCACAAAAAACAATGGTGATCTAGCACCTCTTGTATTATCCTGGATAGAGCTGGAGCCCATTCTACTAAGTGAAGTATCACAAGAAGGGAAAAACAAGCACCACATGTACTCACCATCAAATTGATATTAACTGATCAACAGTTATGTGCACATATAGAAGGATAATCTTTACAATGGCCCAGAACAAGGAAGATTTTCTGGAAGCCCCAGAGAGCTAAATTAAACAATGCCTACTACAATAAAACCCAGTTTTCTTTTGCCTGGTTGTTTCTTGCCACTGAATATAATCTTTGAATCACAATAAAGCTCCACTAGGTAATTAGTGAACTAAAAGGAAGAAGAAATTTTAGTAAATATGTCAGAAATTGAAGACCTTAAATAAGCAAAGAAGAAAATGTGATCTGAATCTTAATAACTACTGTCCATGATTTTTGCTTTCTGAGAGAAAGACTAGATGTCTTGACATTGCTTTGGATTAAAAGGGACTGGAAAAATAATAATGAAGATATTTTCTACCAATTAAGAGGAGGATAATTTGGTAGAAATTCAGAACCCTTTAATCTCTGACAATCACCTAAATAAATTACAAGTGTAAAATCTGTAAAAGAATTATTTATTCAAAATTTTTAATATCAGGGAGCTTTTGACAAGCACTACCAAAGGGCTCAGAAAAGAAAAAGTGTTTTAACAAAGGGAATTGTTGATTTAATGTAGCTGTGTGCTTAATCTATAGCATCTGGTCTTGCCACTTAGTAGCCTTTTCGGTTAAACATCAAAAAGCTTCTTTTTTTCTCCTGTCTTATTAATTCAGATCTTAATTAACAAGTTTTTTCACTTTCAGTTATTACTAAAAGATCTGGAAAGATCTAGGGAATGCATCAGGACCCCTTGTCCACCATATCAATGTCTTTCCAATTCTCCTGAAAGTTGTGTTTGCATATTCTAAGGGGCCCAATATGATCACAACCACATCAGAGATGACACTTCATCTATCATTCATACTGGGAACTTTCTACCCCACTCTCTCATGTAAAGTATTCAGAGTATTTGTAGGTAAAACAGCTGAAATTCATTGAAATGTTTTTTCCCCCCACATATACACTTAAATAAAATTGGTAAAATGTTATATCCATCCTGTAATTTTGATTTACATTAGTCTGTATGGTACATAATTAGGTATTCCTATTGTCTAGTAACAGAAAAGAAAGATATTTAATATTTCTTCTTTCCATGATGAATCAACATTGCTTGTTTATAAAGTCCAAAGTAAAAGAGACTTGACAGATTTCTGGGTAATATGGTCAGTCCAACAAAGGTATTATTTAGGGCATGAATTTCTCATTTGTCAGTTCAATTTGTTGAGGCACATTCATAGATAATTTACTTAAGTTTTATAGATCTAAAAATTGTATGTCATATAATAGTCAAGAAAATATTACTTTGGGAAATAAAAAGTTACTATATATCAAAAAAAAGAATTAAGGTTTGAAATATACATATAGCATATATATTTATGTAAATATATCGGTCATGATGAATCGAATGACTTATTTCATTTTATACAGCATGAAGGCTAAATTCAATTACACAATCTTCAAAGCATAAATTAAAACAAATAAATTCATAAAGAAGGAAAAAACACAAATGGAGTATCAACACAAAACAAAGCAAATATCACAGAAAGACCAATTTGAAAAATCTTGAAAGGGGAATAATATGGAAAAATAAGTTACAGATATTAGTTATTCCCATATTTGACCACTGATTTGTTTTTGAATTTATAGTTTATTCAGTAAATCTTAAGGATTTAGGAACTCTAATATATATTTGCCAATATAAATATAGCAACGAGGCTGGGCATGGTGGCTCACACCTGTAATCCTAGCATTCTGGGAGGCCGAGGCGGGCGGATTGTTTGAGCTCAGGAATTCCAGACCAGCCTGAGTAAGAGAGAGACCCTCTCTCTACCAAAAATAGAAAAAGTCAGCCTGGCATGGTGGCACACACCTGTAGTCTCAGCTACTCAGGAGGCTAAGGCAGAAGGATCGCTTGAGCCCAGGAGTTTAAGGTTGCTGTGAGCCAAGCTGATGGCACAGCACTATAGCAGGGGCAACAGAGTAAGACTCTGTCTCAAAAAAAAAAAAAAAATACAGCAAAGAATAACGTTATTGCATTTATGAGAACAGAAATCAAGTACAACAATTTTAAATATAAATGTTCATCTTTAGGAAAAACTTTGAAAATAGTGTATATTTAATAACATAATTGCATGTTTAATACCTTTTTATATCTACATATAATTTGTATAAATACTTTCACAGAAAATTTTGACAGAACTAGAAATTACATAGGACATAAGTATATTTTATAATAGCCTTGGGAAATATACTCATTTTGCATGTAAACACAAGTATAATAATTTCATAGTGATATTCATTATCTTATTCATCTTATAGTCTCATAACCCAGGAGATCAAGCAAAAATTACTGAAAAGAAAGATCAAGCTAGACATTTCTCCCATCAATCTACAAGCCTAAGCAAACAAATTAAAAGAATTGATGGTAGCTGACTGCAAAGGTTTTTCTCAGAAATGGGTTATTATTTAGCCAAATTCTATCTTTGGATTGAAGACAGCATTCTCTCTGATGTTGAGTAGAAAGAACCACTTTTTTATCCTTTTCCTATTTAATCAGGAGAAATTTCCTCCTCTGTAATGAACACATTTCTTGTGTTCTGAAAACACAACAGAAAAAATGTCCCAAAGAAACCAGTGGCAGTGTTTTCAGAATTCCAAACGAACCTGTTTCCTCTCTAAGTAGAATAAAGAATGGTAAACTGCTGGTGACCAATTCTCACCTTTCACTAGATATCACTAGATGTAAAATTTTGTTTTGACATTGACTCTAAAGTATTTCATATAGATACTGTACTGTTTGCAAGCTTCTGTTCTTTCTTATGAAAAAACAGTGGTTGTTATTATTCTTGTTTCCTTAAAGACATTGTGTCCTCCTCCTAATCTGACTATTTTGAAGGTTGTCTCTTTATCTTTAATTTCCAGCAGTTTGTCTGTAACTCTAACTAATCTAGGTGTGATTCATTTTCTTTTTATTCTATTCGGGGTTAGCTGAGTTTCTTGGATCTTTCGGTTGTTTTTTTTATTTTTTTTAATCATATTTGGGAAGTCTTTGAACAGCATGTATTCAAACATTATATCTTTTTTCTTTCTGGAATATAATTTTGTCTACGTAAAAAGTTTTGATAGTGTACACAGGTTCATGTGGCTTTGCACCTTTTGTTCAATCTGTTGTTCAAATTGAATAATTTCTATCGTTTTTCCTTCAAATTTTGTATATATCACCTCTGCTAAGTTTTTAAGCTCATCCAATAAATATTTAAGTCATTGTATTTCTATTCTAGACTTTTTTTAATTTTTAGAAATATAGTTGGAGTTTTCAAGTCTTTGCTAAAATTCCCATCTGCATTCATTAAAACCTTTTCTGTAACTATTAAACACATTTTTCATTAAATTTTAATATATGCTTATATTATATATAATAAATTATAATGTGTATATATGTGTGTATGTACACATGTGTGTACATATATGTACACATATATATATATACTCTATCACCACTAAATATCCTTATTCTTGCCTGCCAAATCCAATATCTATGTTTTTTGCCCTTAGTCTTATTGCCTACATTTTTCTTCCTTGTGAATGTCATAGTTTCCAGTTGCTTTCTATATACAGTGATTGATACTGAAAATTATAGTTAATACAACATAGAGATTAGATTACATTATTATCCTTTGAATACTCTTAAGTTTTGTTTTAGTAGACAGTTGAATTTTTGGCTGGCTACCTTGGAACTATATAGGCTTAGTTTTATGTTTTGTTAGTGGAGATCCAAGGAAAGCAATGTGTTCCTAAACCCTTTAAACTTGGCAGGACTCAGTCTCTCATCTCTTGTTTCCTCTTTGGATCTTGTCAAAGCTTGGTTTTAGGTTTTGATGAGGCTAGTGTAGTTTAGGTTCTACTCTACAGTGTGGTTCCTAGTCCTAAAACCAGACTTTCTGATGTCTCAGCTGGATGTCAGAAATATTTTGTAATATTGAGAATGTGTCTCTACTCTGAAAGAGTCTGAACTGCAAAGTACCCCAGTATTGCTTTTGCCTCTAAACTGTGCAACTTCCAGTATTTATGTTCTAGTCTCAACTTCACAGCAGCAGCTATCTGATAAACTATGGGTGGTCTCATTCTGGGCATACAGAGCTCAGCTCATTGCCAGTGATTTGTAGAGACCGCCCCCCCTCGCAAATTTCTTCGATGCCCTTTCCACCAAGTCTTTCCATTTCAATTCTCTGCTCACAGAAATCAGTCTCTTCATTTGCCCCGGTTCTGATCAATTCTATTTCACCTGAGTGGGACCAGTGTGTTCTACACAGACTGCAGTTCTCCGCACCTTGAATGGGAAAGAATTGGGCTGTCTTAGGGTACCTTGCATGAGATTTCCTTCTCTATGGGATCTCAGTGTACTCTCATAATTCTCAGCCTGAAAACAGTTACATCATATATTTTATCTGATTTTATAGTTGTTTATGGTGGAAGGGCCATTTTGATATTGCAAAAACTGTTGAAAATATAAATAAAACTGTATTTTAGAAAACAATTTACTTTTAGTCCTATTAAGCAAAGATAGCAAATGTTAATGTTTTAGTGCATATCTATTTATACCTTTTATGCATCATGCATAATTATAGCTAATATACATGATACCCTTAAGTATATGTCAGGCTCCTTGCTCTATACTCTTCATATTAACAACTTTACCAAATTATATAAAATATACTTTTTACTGCAGTCCAGTTATTCTAAAATTTGATAGCTTCAAGATCTCTTTATATTGTTTTTAAAAAATATAGAACATCTAAGAGTTTTATTTATATCATAATGAATACATTAATGTTTAGAAAATAAAAATAATAAAATTAAAAATGTATCTTAATTAATTCATTTAAAAATAAGAATAATAACTGCATTTCATGTTAATATAAATAATATAGACTTTATATTTTATATTTCATGGCATTGCTTTGGGTTTTTGCAAATCTCTTTAATGTGTGGCTTAACAAAAACAGCTAGATTCTCATATTTATTTCTGCATTCAATATGTTGAAAGATGATATTTGGCTGAATAATATGAAGAAAGTACAGTCTCACACAGATATAAAGGAAAAGGGCATTTTAACCATATTTTTACATAACTCTGGAAATTCTTCTTTGATACTATACCAACTTTGATAAGTGATTTTTTTTTCAATGTTAGAGACAAGGTTTTGCTCTATCACCCAGGCTCAAATGCAGCGGAATGATCATATGTCACTGCAACCTTGATCTCCTGGGTTCAAGCAATCCTCTTGCCTCAGCTTCCCAAGTAGCTGAAATTATAGGTGAGCCACCACACATGGCTATACATTTCCTCAAAGATTGCTTGCAATGTGGAATCTGAAACCACATCCATAATTCTTTCATACTCTGTTATATGAAAATCCATTTATATATATTGTACTTTGAATACATCTTTCACCTACGCATGTTATAACATCATGCCAGTGTCATGTGTAAATTATATGTTCACTGAGTTATATAAATATTCTAAATATTGCATATTATGTGCCAAACTATGAGTTTTGACTATGAATTATATACTCAGAAATTATTTACATGCTAGGAAATTAAATCATAGTTTTCTATTAGGTTTATTTTAATGAAAATATAGTGATTGAAATAGTGACTTGATATTAGGTATTTCCTAGTGGTGCTTAGGTATTATGGGTAGTATTTTTTAGACTTTATGTTCTTAAGTAAGAAAAGAAAATTGCTTCTTTAAATAATACAGAACATAATACATTATTTATGTTGAGTTTATGTCACTATAATAGCATCAAAGATTAAAGAAACTTGGAATCTTTAAGACTGAAACAAAAAAGAAAATTTTATACATAATCAAAACCTCCTGCAATTTAGCTGATTATAGCATGGATTTAGATGGGGCACCAGAAAAAAAAAATGCTTGCTTTATTCCTGCAGTGTCCTTCATGTATTGATTGCATAGGGGCATTTATGTAAATATAGTCATAAAATACTGGAGACCCAAGCAGGGCCACAGAGATTATCCAGGTTAACTTTCTCATTTTGTTCATAAAAAACCTGTGAGTTCTTTGGAGATCATTTGACTTAAGGTAATAGCTGGTTATTGATACAGCTGAGACCAGAATATTTATTATGGATGTCTATAAAAGCTACTACCATGCTTGTCCCCAAAATAGGAGTTATTGTCAGCTTCAATGCATTTTGAAAATAGGATGAGAAAATTGTGGTTAGCTAATTTTGTAAATGAATCAGATAAAAAATAAAGCTACACAAATCTAGATCAATAAATATCTATTCATATTTATATATTTAAGGTAATTTTAGTCAATGAGATGATCATTTTCTTTTGTTTATAATAACATATGACTGTATAAAATATCTTGTGAATCAGTGGGATTAACCAAACACCAGAGTGAATAAATTAATGTAAAATTGAAACTGCATTTTCTTTGAGAATGTAATTTTATTAAATATAACTTAAATAACAAATCCTTGACTTCTGAGTTTGGATTTTGAGGAATTGGATATGTTGTTTGCTTTCATCCTTTATCACATTGACCTATGTGAAATTGAAGGGAAAACAGTATAAATTTGAAACAATGATTAAATGTGCTTCATTTCCTTGCAGAAAGTAACTCTAAATATGATTAATGAAAGTCTGATTAGAGAAAAAAAATGTTGGATCACCTAACAATAGACATTATTCCCACTGAATGTTACCCCATAAGATCAGGGCCTGAGACATTGCTGTCATCTGAAGTAGCTCTATGGTATAGCTTGGCCAAATCTCCTGCTCCTCCTTGCTTCATCTATAAAATTACATTTTTTTTGCAACCATTTAGGAGAAATGAGATGGGCAATGCCTATGGAATCCTAAATTCTGTATTCAACTCTAGATAAGGGCAGAGAGAATGAGATTACTGATAGCAATATATTCAGTATGCTTTATTTTTCATATTTCAAATCTAACACATGAACTGCAGGCTATTTCACAACTTCCACAGAAATACGATTTCCATTTCCTCATAGATTACCCATATAACAGAGTAGAAAAGACCTACTGGGCAAGAGATGGTTAGCAGCAGGCCTGCAGAATTGATATTTTTCTGTGGGTAGGAATAGGAACATTAAAGGATAACATCATTATTCCTAATTTTCTCCATGGTATAGGAAGCACAATCGTTTGCTGTGAATGATAGAGTGGAGATCAGGTATGAGACTTACAGAGATTCCTCATGGTTTAAATTATTATCACAGAGAAAGAATATTGTTATTGACCAAGAAAAAGTAAAAAAGTTGATGATTAGCATTGAAGCTTCTGCATTATTTGAGACTTCATATTTAGAGAGAATCAGTCCATTAATTTGACTTATTTTCTATACCATATAGTGACAGAGGAGACAAATAACAAGATTTAACAAGGATTCAGGACCTTTGAGGTGGAGACTAGAAGCGATAATGTCTCCAGGATGCTGGTGTAGATCAGAATTGTGTCAGATGATAAAACAGAATGTAGGCTGAATAAAAAGGAAAGAAGATGTATTTAATAATTGAAGCAGATAAAATAAAAAACAATAGAAAAGGAGATTTCAGTGGCTTTGCAAAATATGTTCATAGATAACACCAACAATAGAGAACTGTTTGGAGGTGAAGATATAGAAATAATTTTGTAGATCCAGACATATGTGAGATATAGATTATTTTTTAAATATTCAAAATGTGGTCATAAGAAGTTAGTCGCTGAAGTTAAGAAATAAAGTAACTGTGAGGGTAAGATTGTAAATAGGTCATCTACATGCATAATAAAATCACTCAAGCCCTGGAAGATGCGCTGAATAGTGATGAAAGATAAGAGTACTCCTCAATTTCTATAATGAATGGTGTGGTGCTAGTAGGCTGCTGTTAAATCATGGATTCAAGAAAGTAAGAAATCATACATTTCAGGGGGAACAGGAAAATTGCAAATAAGTAGAAGTCAAAGGTTCAGAAAGTGACCATGGAGTGCAACACGGATGTCCATGTTGTAATTGGAGTCTAACCCCAACTCTTGACACAAGTAAGGTAAATTGGAGGTTAGCAAGTGATTAGCCTCCACAGCAGAAAGCCTCAGGAAATGAGAAGTCATACATTTTTTTGTCTTGTTTTTATTCAAAGCAGTGGACTCCTCTCCTAACTCCTTTCTCTAGGCCTTATTGTTAAATTCAATATTCATAAAGACCACTAGTTATTTTTTTCCATGCAGCCTTAAGCTTACAACTCAAATAGAGTCTCATTAATTTTGCGATTAATATTTGACATTAGGCACTGTGGCCAGAAGTAAGTTGTAAATGATAAAAAAAAAACTACCATGCAATTGATAAAAGTATATTGCCTATTTAATTCAAGAAAGACTAAAGTCTGCTTTTGTTATATATTAACATGAAATAACAAATAAATAAAATGTATGTCATTTGTCTAAGAATTACTGAAAAATCAATACTACCTCATGTATTGTCAAGAAAAAGTAGATTCTTCAGTAAGTAAATGCAAGTTTTTAAAAAAGTTATATATGAGGGGAATAAAAAGAGTAGATATATTTACTCTTTACTTGATACCAAACATTAAAATTAAAATCAGGGTGGTCCTATGAGCAAAATGTATTTCCAGTATAAAAAATATAAATAAAAATAATTATTTGTGATTTGTTTGAATTGGAAAGTAATTCAGGTAATAGAAACAATAAGAGAAGTCATAAGGGAATAATATATATAATTGTACAACATGTTTGTACTTCTGAACCAAAAATTTAATGAGTAAAATTGAAGTTAAAAATGATAAATTATTTCTAGCAAATATACACTCTAAATGTTTTAACAAATTAATAAGACACATTTTGGAACCAGGAAAACATGTCAAAACAACAAAGAGATTAAACTCATGGAATATATGGATTATCAATAACTATAGATAAGAATAGTCTACAGAAAATAGAGAAACAAATGTAAATAATTACTTTAGTTTCTCAAAATGCCCAGTTTTTTAATGAAAATGTTGGCAGTTTAGAAAGTTTAAAGCTTTGACTAGTAACTTAGCATTGAAACATTTATACTAAGAAATAAGTAAACAGGAGAGTTATATATTATGTGGAAGAATGTTGGCTTTAGTATACCAAAGCTATAAAAGTAGTTAGATGGTAGAATTATGAATGACATTCTTTGTTTCTATGTGTCTTCTTATTTTTCAAAGCACAGATGAGTCACACTGAAAACAGTCAAGATGATAAAATTGACTGAATTTCATCAATAACCACAACAAATGAAAATGATCTAAACACTCTGATTAGAAGGTGTATATTGTCAGGTCAGTTTTAAAAAAAAGCAAAAATCATATGTTTTAAACACAAAGACACAAATAGTTTAAAAGTGAACGATGGCTAGAGATGTACCATACTAACACTAACCAAAGAAAAACTAGAATTTCTGTGTTAATATTAATCAAAGAATATTTCAGAGGTAAAAATATTACCAATAATAAAGAAAATAATTTCTTGACTGTAAAGGGAACGATTCATCAAGAGGATACAACAATCCTATCTATTATGCATCTAATAACAGAGCTTCAAGATATATGAAGCAACAACTGAGAGAACTACAAAAAGAAATAGGCAAATCCACAAAAATTAGAGAAAGCAGCAATGAAAAAGAAGTACAAATTTGGAGGGGTAGCAGTGTCTGATTTCAGACAAATAATAAATATACAGTAATCCAGACTGTGGGAGATTGACATAGATACAGATAAGTACGTTAATGGAATAGAATATAAAAGATACATATTTTGACAAACGTGCAAAGGCATTTTGGTGGAGAAAGGACAGACTTTTTAACTACTTTGGTACCAGCCTCAACTATAGTCAACAGCCACAGATGAACGTGCACAGCAACTTTAGCCGACAGCCGTGATATGACTTTTCTAATTTTTCATTTATCAAAATAAAACTGTGAATATTTAAAAATAATGTAATTAAAACATATATGTATATGTTACCTATTCTGATTTACATTACAAGTATAGCTGCCTGTAAAGTAAAACAAGCTTTCAGTGCTTTAAAGCTTTCCTCATCACACAAGAGCAAAACGGATTCGTCATCAATGCACAGCACAAACTATCGTGGGGACTGTGAGTGCCGGCTATGGGCAAGGTTTCGGGCAAGTGAGCGCCGTACTGAAGTGGTTAAGAAATGATATTGTAACAATTATATATATACTCATGCAAAACAAAAGCTTTGATTTTACATGACACTATATACAAAAACAAACTTAAAATGAATCATAGAAATAAGTGTAAATCCTAAATTTATAAAAATTTTAGGAAGAAACGTGGCAGAAAACTTTTGTGACCTTAGGTTAAATAAATAACTTTTAAACATCATGCCAAAAATACCAACTATAAAAGAAATGATAAAATGAACTTTGTCAAGATTGAGAACTTTTACTTTTCAAAAGACACTGTTAGAGAATAAGACAATTCACACATCAAGAGATGAATGGATAAACTCGTTCTGGTATATCCATACAATACAAATATTGTTCATTTATAAAACAGATTGAAATACTAACAATATACAATGACATAGATTCATCTCAAACTAATTATACTGAATAAAAGAAGCCAAACAACAGAGTACATACTATGTAATTTTAATTGATATAAAATTTTATAAATTACAAACTAATCTATAAAGACAGGAAGCATATCTCTATTAGGGAATGGTATGGGACAGGGTGTGGTAGGAGAAAGAGATTCCAAGGAGCTTAATGAAACTTTTTGAAGGAGATGGACATATTCATCATTTCATTTTTATGACAGTTTCATGGGTGTATACATGTGACAAAGCTCATCAAAATGCACACTTTATATAGTGTGATATATTTTATGTAAATTATATCCCAAAGAAGCTATAAAACCTAAAAATTTTAAAATACTAGTGTCCTTGAAGCATTGTGATACCCAGAAAAAAGGATTGTTATGTATATAAATTAAAATAAACATGACATATTGATACATAATTATTATATTGAAAGAAAAAAATAAAATAAATGTTAGCATTTATATTTTAATATTTTCATACACCGAATTTCTGAGCATGAGCATTTTGAGAAATAAAATGTTTGAATAATATTTATCCAAATCCAAATGTTTGATTTTCACTAAATTTAATTCATTAATTTATTTCAGTAGTTTAGCATCATATAGCTACACCCAAAGCAAAAAATAAAAAGACATTTTTATAAAAATATTCATAATTGTAAGTACATAAATTTGACATTTTTACAAATTAATTGATAAAATCATTTATTAAAGTGTCTTTTTTCTATATATTGTACAATTTAATATGAAAAGAAAAATTTAACAAAGCATATGAAGAAATTAAGACTTCCTGAGTCCTATTCTCAATCAGCCAATGATCCATATATGAAGCAAGATCACTTATACATGCAATAGATATTTCAACTTAATAAAAAAAAATTTGCAATAATCTAATACTTCAAAGAAAGTAGAGCTATTTTTGATTGAAATAATGAGGAACAGATTATAAAAGTGGAATGAGCCCAGTTTAGGTCATTTGTAGAGTCTGAACAAGTTAATGAGGAAAGTGTGAATAGAGTATCATTGCTCTTGTTGAAAACTAATATAATCATTCATAGTCATCAGTTAAGTCATAACTTACATGGCTTATTAGCAAATTATAAAATAGAAAAAAATTCTAATCATGTAGATAAATATTAATCTAACAAAAATGGTTGAAATTAACACAAGTCAAATATACAATTAAATCTATTATGATATTTTCATTTTAAATGCTTTCATCAATCAGAAATTTCTTGAACATATGTTATGAGCTTAGTGTTTTCTAGGCACCCAGAATATATTTAGAGATATTAAAATATAGACAACTAAAGATTCAATTATAAGATAATATGCTGAGACTTGAGGAATGCCAAGGTTTACAAAAGGCACTAGAGGATAGTATTAATTTATTTTCTAGAAATGTTTGCTGTTAAATTCCAATGATAAGAAATGTATTCAGGAAGAAAAGTGCTCAGGTGAGAGACTTGAGAAACAGGATGAATAATTTTAATTTTCACTGAGACTGACGAAAAGTGGCGGGGAGAGACTTTGGAAAACAAAATAAAGGATTCAGTTCTAGTCTAAATGAGTTTCAGGTGCTGTGGAATCTTTAGTCAATGTACACATTAGGCCACGTGGTACAGTGGTATAAAATGCGGGGAAGGGACTTGGACTACAGTCACAGACTCATACATTATCAACACACATGTTAAGTGAAATCAGGAGAAAGTATGAGCTACTCAATGAGATCAGCTACATCTGGAATAGAAGAGAGCATAGAACAAGCCTAAAAATGGAAATATAAACACAGAAAACAACAGGTGAATATAGCAACAGCAACTGAGTAGGGGTGATTTGAGAGGTAGAAGGGAATACATGTTTTCCAAAACACTATACGACTACACATTATTTACATAGAAAGGTAGGCTGCATACATTCCAAATTTAAAATAAACATGTAATTAAATATTTTAACTGACATATTTTTATTTATACAAAAACCAAACTTTATAGATATATTTATGACACCAGATGAATTTATGCAGAAACATTGAGCTTTTTTAGAAAGTAAAACTTATATACTATATAAAGTAAGATTTGTATTCATCTTCGTTTTCTGCATGATCCTAAATGTAAAATATATTTTTCCAAAGAAAAAAATAAGAAAGATTTTCAAAATAAACTAAATGATATTAGATTCAACCCAGAGTGTCTTGAAAGAATTATAATGTTTTAAACTTTTGAGCAAGTCACAAGTTCACTCAGGTTTCTAAAGAGATATAATTAATATTGCATTTTATTTTTATAGTTCTTGATGTCTTAAATTATAATTATGATTGAAGTGCTACAAATGTTATTCAAAAATATGATCCATTGACTGAAATAAGAAGCTGGTTTTTGAAAGAGGACTGAATTGCCCTAGAACATTCCACATACTCATTTTTGTCCATGAGGGATTTTTAAAAGGATGTTCATATGATAATTATTATCTGCTTCCTCTTGGCAGCTGTCCTATTTCAGAAACATAGAATTTGTGATCTCCCATGTGACATATTTTGTGCTTATCTGGTTGATGAAAAGAAAAAAAAAAAGAAAGACTAAACTTATGTAAATTAAATTTGAGGAAATAATGATTCAGAGTTTAAGTACCTATATGCCAAGTTTCAGTGAAAAGCAAATAAAAAAGCCAAGTTATAAATCATTCAAAAAGGGGGATTTATGATGGAAACAAAAGCCAACTTTAACTATAGTTTCTCTGCTGGGTGCTGCTCTATAGAATGGTTATAATAAATCATGCAATGTATGAATAGAAAATAGAATTCTTTTAACTTCCTAAGGATAAGCTCCTGAGACTCCTCTCTGACTCTGTGCACTTATGCATGCACATCTCTTTTTTTATTACAGATATTTTACACTGTATTGACTACACCATACTTACCATATTCCAGCAAACAAATTAGACATCTGTGTATAATCAGATGGATATTCATACCCTATTTTTCATTTTAATTTGGTATATTATATATTTGTGCACACAATGCCAGGGTTTCAGTATGCCTTGCTGTAAGAAAACTTACCATTACCTAGCCATCTTTGGAGAGGATTCTGAGAACATTTCATATAACTAGAAATAACATTTTCAATTTTATAAAAACTGAAATATTATATTATTTTCAAGCTTTTTTCCCCTAAAGTTTTAGAGTTCATTTTTTGGCTTTTAGAAATATTTTTTGTCTCTAATCATTGTTGCTAAATCATCATATAAAATAACTTTGCTTAAGAGATGATCTAGGATGGGCCTGTACATTTTTTTCACTACCACTATAGCTTTTTCCACTTCTTTTTGCAGTAATCAAAAGTTTGTAACTACTTAGGAAAAAAATAATGTTAGAAACAGGCAAAAAAAAGAAGTTATAAAAGAGAGAGGAGACAAGAAATAAAAAATAAGGAGAAAGTAGAGTGAGGAGACAAGGAGAAAAACATATGGTGGCAGAGAAGACAATAAATTGGAAGAAATATAAGAAAAAATAATCATGGAAAATTGTCTTCCAAATAGAGGAATATTGATATTTAATCTTGTGGATATTTTGTGTACACTTACCACCTAAGAAACCAGAACAGAAATAAAGAGGTTCAGGAAAGGAAGACTAAAGAGTCACTAAAAGGGGACGAAACTTTTAAAAGTTCACATATCCGAGATTTCCTAACAGTCTTAACAATTGCTTAATGATTTGATCTATACTACTATAGTTAAAATTACATTGGAATGTAAGCTTCTTGCTTAGGCAGGGACTTGAATTCAGAAAACTATAACAACCTTGACACTTATTTTCAGTTTACACACCTTTTTACTAGGTAACCAGACCTAATTGTTTTCTGGGGAAAAGTATTTTTATAATAATTTGTTTTAAATTTTCAGTCAAAAATTTAAAATGTTAGCCAACATTAGACATTTTTTTGATGTCTAAAGTAGAATATAAACGATTCTTTAAGCAGGAGGTCTTCATGCTCATCTCGTCATTAAATGATGGATGAAGGGCATAGCTTGTCAAAGAGCATTGATGTGTGTTCTGAGAATAACACTACTGCAGACAGTAGAGGTCAGGAAGGGACGTCTACTCCAGCTGCGTGCATGTTCAAAGTTGGCCTCCTGTAAACAGAAAGAGCCTTGGGAAGTTCACTAGCCTGTGATTCTCTTCCGGTACTTGCTCCCAAACATGAGGATAAGAAAGCTTAATGCTAGGGAGGCGGCAAGAACAGGGCAGAGATTTCAGTGTGACAAAGGGAAAATGCCACATTGTTCTCTATTTCAACATGTCTGGGAAATTTAGCAAAGAGCAGACTGTAGTAGGAAAGAGAGAGAGGTGCACCCCCTACTAGGCTGTTGTGTTCGGTTCACTGACACATTTGACTAGATTCGTAGGTAATTATGTATTCTTTAAGCAACAAGACTGGATTTTGTGTACAATTTACAGCTTATATAATTAGAAAAGACTGTCCCCAATCTTTCTAGGTGATTTAGTTTGTAAACAACATCCAAAACTTTGTTTTGCTTTAATGATGTTTATGCATAAGAAATGAAAGAAAATGATAAGAAATGCTCATGGTTAATTGTAAGGTGCTACCTCACACAAGACTTAACATTTTCTGACCCAATGACAACAGAACATATAGCAGATGAAGTGGAAAAAGCAATGAACCGAGAATCAGGAGACCAGGGTATTCATCTTGCTGTTGCCACTAATTAGCTGTCTGACCAAAAGCATTTCAGTGTTTCTGGATTTGAATTTTCTCATATGCAAAATGAGACAGTGCTTGATCTCTAAAACCCTTTTCAGTGCCAAAAATCTGTATATACATTGCAGTCTCCTTGCTGGCAGCACAGGTAGATTTACTTTGAATTATCCATGTGCACTTTTCCGTTTATTTTGTGAATAGTGCTATACTCCAGTAACCTTGAATGGCAATCTTTATAGGGGTAGTGTGTGTGACAAAGGGACCTGAAGTGATCTGTTCAAGAACCAGAAGCCCCACCACAGCCAATTAGCAAAAGCCCCAATCAACAAAGTTCCCTGGTGATACTGTGATGCCAATTATTCTTTGGGGATGTATATTGGACCGAGAATGAATTGCATTCACAATCAATTAGAATTTCAATCACAATTGGACAAAATATATTCTCTCAAGAGCAGAATGACAGATTATATTGCTTTCTCAATGGTAACTTTATGATAACACATAGAAAAGATGAAAAAAGGTCAGTGATCTACGGTGATAAATCAGCACCCATGGCATTAAGAGTATGTCTGTGAACTAAAGGGACATGCATAAATATACTTAGATTTTAATAATCTGATCTATAAACAAATGACCAAACAAAAAGAACAAAGAGAAGAGACAGAAATGTTTTTAATAAAATGATGAGTATACTATGGAAAACTGGGGCACTATAATTGTCATCAATATTGCATTGACTATGTAATTCCAAGTCTACGTTTCAATCTCACCTTTTAAAATCACTAGTATGTCTGTGCTATAATATCTTACAGAAATGTCGCTGTATTATATTTATTACATGTGTTCAATTTGTGCTGCATTTAACAACCTGAAAACAAAATTCTGAATGACAAATATATTTTTAATAAAGTCTTTGAAATATGATACAAATAATGGAGTTTGTTCCTCTGTCGATTAGCCAATTTAAGGTATATTGTTTGTATATTGTTCAAAACAATGTTTTGAATATGAAACTGATATAAATTTTGTATTCTATTATGTAATTACAAATTTTAATACTCATTTTTTCAAAAGGTCCTTTTCCACAAGAGTTTCTTTTAAGAAAAGATAATATGAAAAAAATGAGGATAAATCAATAAATGTTCTTATAATTTATCATGCATGATAGGTTAATAATGGGTCCATAGTAACACAGAATTCAAATTTTCACTTATAAAATGCTAAACAGACTGTGGTTTAGTCCTTTATAACTCATTGTGCACCAAACAAAGAAAACATTTATTTTCCTCTCCATTTCTTTTCCACTTCTTTCCTGGGGTCTCTGCATATAATTTAAATCATTTACTACTCTGAAATAAAATTTGACTTGAAAGATACTATTTGAACCCAACCTCATTACAGATGAAATCACTGAGCTCTAGAGAATTAAAGTGACTTTCTAACATCAAACAGTTCATTAATAGCAGAGCCAATGTTGTAACATAGGTCTAGTGACTTCAAATGTAGCAATTTATCTTTTAGCCTTCAGACATTTATCTTTTGGCCTTTGTATAGCTCTAAAATCAAGAACCAATTATTTATAATGTAACTTTCTTTTGGTATTCAAAATCTTGAGTTTATTCAGAAAGTTAGAACTCATACAATGTTTTATTAATTTGGTCCTTGCTCAAAGATGAAATCACCCAAGTGAGAAAGAAAAAGCCAAGATTTTCAGCAATTAGAAAAGCAGATCCAATTGTTAAAAAACCTTCATTGGATAGCCATGAATGATGCACCAAATGACAGATACATGTGTTGGTATCCACCTGAGCCCAAGTGCAAAGTATAGCATCTTGATCTAGGACTACATGAGAAACAAGTCTCTGTATAATTGCCTGCCTGAACTTCCAAAAGAATGCTCTTCAGATTTTAGTCACTAGTAAATTTTACAAAAGCAAATGGCAATTAATAGAACCTTTGCTCTTCCCAAACCCAATGTACAATGGAGACACTAGGAATGGGCCTAGTAAGATATAAGATAAATGAACAATGGAACTTCTAAAGTCTCAGCAGGGCAGGTCTATGAAAAGCACACAATTTGAAGGAGTATAGAGAAGACTTATATTAAAAAAATAAATAAATAAATGAAATAATTAAATTAACAAAACCAGTCCATTAGATTTGACAAAGAAACACTGGCTAATTCCCATGAAGCCTCTCATATTGGCCTATAGACAATTTAGCATAATCTAGAGTTTGCCTCAATGTTTCCTCGGGTTTGTATCCCAAAATTGTGGTATATACAGAGTGAACTCATATAAACTATATTAATTAAAGCACTTAGACTAAAATCTCTGCCTTTTGTAGTTGATCCACACATACACACACACACACAAAAAAAAAACCCCCAGAAACTTGATTTATAACTGTATAATCAGGACCAGTTATGTGATAAGGTATACTTTTAAACTTGCGTTTTATTTTGAAATAATCTTACAAAAAAGTCACAGGAGATAAAATGAAGTTTTAATGGCATCAGGATAAACGAGCCTGATGTATCTATCTTCACAATGGGGATATCAGAATTAATGTGACTGGAATACCCACAGTCTAATGGCTTGAAAAGACATGTGAATTTTTGTCTCTGTGATTCTTATTTTGCTTTTAAACCCAGTACATTCATACAGGGCCAATTCTCAGCATGACATGCTGGATGTCATTTGGATTGTCTCCATGTTCAGCCTCTGAGTTGATTCATGTTTTAATCCTATGGTGATGGAAGGCCATATGTAAAACCTGAATGATATTTCTCCCTCAACCCTCTTTGTAAGACACTGGAGCAAAAGCTACACTGTTTGATACTAAGAGAACATAATAGTAGAAATGACATTTTTCTCCTGGCTCTCCCAAAAAGCAACTCTTACAGAATAGTAAGGAGCATATAATGGAATACTTAGTATCTTGCAGGAGACTAGAGTGCACCAGTAATGTTCTTTTGAAAGTTGTGGTAATCAGGAGGATATCATAGTTGATCCTGACTTCTTTTATGTGATGACAGACCAGAATTCTTCATGAGCAGTTCTAAGAAATCTCTTGATATCCCTGGAAGTACTTTGAGAATGTTGTATCAAGGATAAGCATAAGTAAATTGGAACAAGAGCCTGTAAAACTTAGGTTATTATTGGTAATATAAATCCAATTGTATCAATTGACCATTAAAATAAGAAAATTAATTTCAATAAATATAATTATCAACAGAATACTTTATTTCTTCATGTATCAAACACTCAACTCACATGATATCTTGCTATTCCCAACTGTATGTGACAACATATTCTGCAACACTGGCCCTTACCACAAGCCTGGGGAACTTATCAGTATTGAGCAGTTCGTGAAACCATAGCACTGTAAAAGCTTATGTTGCATTTGGGGCAACAGTTTGAACTGTAATACCCTGGTTACTATGGGCTTTAAGGCTGGTGACCTAATCCCCCAGAGTCTTTTGACCCTAGCAAGATCAAATATGCCTTCCTGAAACCACTCACCAAATATTTCAGTCAACATTAATTGTTAGGAGAAAAATAGGGACTTCTAATTTTTTTTCCTTTTTATTTTTCCTTTTATTTCATCATATAAGGGGGGTACAAATATTGTTAGGGTTACAT